>BSBM01001138.1:26290000-26710000 GCA_027924585.1 Larix kaempferi
CACACTCATTGATATTTTGGACACTCTTTGATCTATTGGACACAAAATCACCCTTGGAATCTATCAAACATCTTCAGTGGTCTTGGAATCTAGTGGATTCATTCAAGCTACTAGTTTCCATTGCAAGTGGAGATCATTTCTATAGAGGTATGGTGAATTGTAAATGAGTCTTTTCATTCACAATATTTGAGATGAGCCCATGCCTTTTTTTTTTTATCATATGTGCGCAATAATATCCATGCGTAAACAACAATGAATTTGACAAGAAGATTTCCCAAGTTCACATCTCAAAAAACTCATATTAACACTAGACAAGATGAAGTATGCAACCTCCTCATTGTGTAATTAGTTCCCAAGTTAATTTTATTCTTTTCACCTCATATTATGCTAGCAAAAAAAACCACACACTCACTAAACATAACTAAAAATATCACTTCAACTCATCCACAAAACCTCAACTCTCTCATCTATTATTCAATACCATTGTGTGGAATGAGGATATATGTAAGTATATGCACCTTTCCTTTCTCTATGAATCCAAATATGATAATATTCATCCATATTTACCATCCTTACAATATCCCCTCACCTTTAATAATGATTTTTTTTCCAAAAACCAAGACTTTCCCACTTCATGGTCTATTCAACATGATGATTATTGGTATAGTCCCTAGTTCCCCACTCTCTAACACCTCCCCACCCTAGATATTGCATCACCCTTCCCAAGACCATGATCCTTGTTAGAAACCTTTGCATCCTCCTTAAGGTTTTGCACAAAACAAGGTATACATTCATTCTATTGTGATGCATTGTTGAATTCAACCATGGGTATTTTAAACTCAAAATCACATTCTATTATCTCAAGGTTTATAGATCTAAGGAAATAGTTTGTTGTTGTTTCTTCAACTCCTTAATGTGTTATATAACCTGGTAATTTACGATGGTAAAGGACATTGCCTCAAATGGAAGGATATACCATTCCACTAGGAAGACAAAGCAATCAAACTAGGTGCAAAATTTAGAATTAACAACATTAAGGGAGAAAGCAAAAAATGAAACTATTTAAGGTTACCTTATTTGATGTAGAAAAACTATCAAACTATTCCCAAGGCATCTCTAGCCATCTCTGTTGTAGGGTGTTACTACCATAATTTTTATGAATTCATGGCCAAGCAAGACACTAGTTTCTCCTCTCTACACTTGACCAAACATCATCTATATTGATTGGAATTGTAAGGTATAATGATGTTTTGTTCGAACACAAATAAACCAACATAGTCTGTAGTTGTATATGTTAATTTGTAAAGTGGTAAGCTATGTTGGAATGTGTCAGGTTCATTGTATAACGGCACTAATATCTTATTTGTTGTTTCTTTTGTAGGGGTAGGCCTGATAGTTGTGTTAAAGAGAATTTTGGAGATGGGAAACCCACGAAACGCAAAAAAAAAAAAATTAGAAGGAATCTTCCCATTGAAAAGGTCAATGACTTAAGAGAAAAGGCCAGGTTGGGAATGAAAATATTGAGACATGGTCCTATCATTGCCCCGGATCATGCCACTGATCCTAACACAGTTGTTGAAATGACAACCTCATGTTCAGAACCACGGGTAAAGTGGTCGCGTCCAATGGACCCAACTCAAATTCCAACATCAACACAATCTCCAACCAACAATCCATCAACGAGACATTCTAAAGTTTCTTACGACACAAGAATTTTGGGAGATGTTGCATGTGTAGAGATGGACATACAAGCCTTGCTTAATTTGCAATCTCCCCAAGAAGACCACAACCTTGTCGACCACACTCCCATTATGGCCCAATCTATGAACCAAGCACCACAACAAACAAGCTCGGGTATTCATGTATCATGTCCACCCTCCCTACCTCGACTTTCCAGTGCAAGAAGAAGAAATCCTAGATGTATTCATGTGGATGAGAGTGCTATGTCGGGTCTTGAAGGAAATTTGCCAAAACGCACTATTGAATGGCAATGCAACAAAATTGTCAAAGAATATTTTGAATCCAAAGGTGATGCAGGTAAATGTCAATTATTGCTATGTTTGTTAAAGTCACGTTCTTTAGCTATTGTTAGGAGAATTTTGGGCATAAAGATGGTTGAAATTTTAGAGGCCAATAGTCATATTGTTAGAAATCTCCAATCTGCGTTTAATGCGATTGGGAAGAAATCTCGTACAAAAGATATTTGTGCGGCTCATCGTGTTTTAGCGGAATCAGTTGTAAGCAAGTCCACAAGGCAACGTCACCTACTATCACACACTTCTCACATACTGAAATTAAATAGAAAAACTATTAAAAAGTACTCTATTATAAGAGAAAATCTTGACACTATAGGTGGAAACGATTGTTGGGATTTTGTTGGTAGGTTGCCTCATGCAGATAGGAAGCTAATTGATGTTGTTAAGGAGTTAGGACAAAATTTTTGGCATGATCATACTAGACCTTCATCAAACCAAAGAGACGTGCTAAAACTGAGAAAAGGTTCTACTGAATGTGAGCCCCATGTTAAACACTTCCTTGACACCACACAAACTAAACTCTATGAGAGATTCAGGAACGAGCACACACAATTGAACCTGGGCCAAAGGTCCTTTGAGAAATGCAAACCATGGTACGTTCATATATGCATTGATCGGAACACTTGTTGTTGTAGATAGCACATAGAATATGAATATTATTATGACATGTATAAGCATATATTTTGTGATTTCCATACTAACATTGTGCAGGGCTACAATGAATCCATACTACCACCGAATGCATCAAGAGACTTTATCCACAACATCATGTGTCCAAGGCCCGAAGGACAAAAGTATTATGAAAAATTGTGTCTATATGGGACATGTTCTATGTGCAGTGGATTTTCTCTTTTGAACCATTGCGTTCATGAAAGAAAGGACACATAATTTGGCATGATAGGTGTGGAGATGTAGAGCTTCAAGTACGTGACCTATCAATTAGACAGTGTCAGAGAAACTAAAAAGATTGCATTGGTAAAGTCACACGTACAAATGAATATTGCATATTTTTCATATTGCACGTTCAATTTATGGCATATACATTTTTCCAAAGGCCACATTGTAATATTTCTCTTGTTTCCATGGTAACAGGTACCAGTATGTGAATTCTTCACGAAATTCTACGATAAAACCGAGCAGTATGTTCAACATGTGCATGTAGCGCGATGGCAAGATGAGCAGTACAGAAAATGTAGGGACACATTTCCCGTTGGAACCATAGTGTCAATTGTGGATTTTGCAGAAAATTACACCCTTCAGCCATAAAATGAAATCCAGGGTCAATACTACCATTCAGACCAAGTCAGCATCATGGTACATATTATGTATAGGCATGGGCCAGAGAGCAGCAATGACAAGAGTATAATACTGAAGGAGACAAACTTTTACATAAGTGATGATAGAACCCATGATCTGCGTTATGTGCAACATTGTTTTTGAATTTTCTATGATCAAATGAAGGAGAGATATATACAGATGGATCAGCATTGGATATGGTCAGATGGTTGTGCGGGCCAGTTCAAAAATGCCTGAGTATTCCAATGGATGAGTACTTTGCATAAGAATTATAATGTGCCACATATCTGGAACTATTTTGAGATCAGGCACAGCAAAGGCGAGCATGATGGGGCCAGTGCATGCATCAAGACTGCACTATGAAGGGAAGATATGAGGTTTGACAAGGAACCTCATATCCAAGATGCATGGTCCACAGTTCAATGGTGCTCCACAACAATGTCAGAACGATCAAGAGATTAACAAATGTCATTGGTGGCAGGACGTGTGGCGGGAAATGTTTGGCTAGTGGTTGACATAGATCAATCTCATTCCTATAGTTGCAGCACAGTACAAGGAACACGTGGATTTCATTCAGTTCGAAGCTCAAACAACCACTTATTTGAAATATGGATGCGAAAGCTTGCATGCTTTTGCAACCCTTGCAGCAGTGGCGAATGGGATGAATGCAAATGCATGGACTGGGTTAATGAATGGAATCATGTGTCACTTGCAGTAGACCAATGTGCAGTTGTTGCAACAACCTAGTTAGAGGAGGGCCAGTCAGCGATTTCGACAGACTACGACCATATCTCAGATCTTGTACAACCAAGACACATATACGTAGTTGTTGCACCAAAATACAATGAATGGGGCATGGATTATTGGTTGGCATGGTGCATCCAAGGTAAGCAAACCCTCTATGGATCATTAATCGACGATGAAGGAATTGAATTTCCTACGAGCTCGATGGTGTGTAAGGGGGAATATCTTACACTAGATGGGAAGTCAAGAAAGACTAGTGGGCATGTATTCATGGATTACAGAACAGGTTTAGTGGTGTATCACTTCACAAACTTGATCGTTCACACAAACATCCATCTTCAGACAATGTCAAGAAAGAGCTCAACCAAGGTACACTACTACCTGCCTCATTCAGAACACGAGAGATTGATGGAGACAATTAGCAACAGAGAATCCAAATTGATTTATTGAATGAGGCCAATCAAATTTACATAAGAGAAAGAATTGCATCAAAGAATGTTATGTTCTACATCGAGGTATGTGTAGTTTTATGTTATTTCATTGGTACATGCATTTTTTGTTTATACATACATGCATACATGTCTTTGCCTATTTTTTTATTTTTCCTATATGTATTAAACTGTTCCATGCTTCTCTTTTATGTTGAATAAAATGGTGATGTGATTTGGATCAAATTTGAGTAAATTGAGTTAGTATTTTCTTAAATATATCTATTTATGTTTGTAGCATTTGAAGATAGCGGTTTTGATAGGTTCTCAAGATTAGAATTACCTAGGTTTTAGGAAATTTTTTGAAGTACATAATCTATTACAATGGTCTTGAAAATTTAACTTGGTAGATGAAACCTTCTAGGAATCCATGTATGGATAGAAGGGTCTTCCACTTAGGGTAGGGAGTTATCATAAAGTTTCAAGGGTGGTATTTTCGAGATCTATACTTGAGAAAAGCATTGGAGAACTATGAAATTCCTTATCGATCAAATATCTCTTTAGTTTCTCTCTCTTTAGTTTTGTGTCCACCCAAACCTTTTTCATGCTTTGGGTACCTTGACGTATATCCCCAACCCAAAAAACTCTTATATTATGATGATTATGTTGGTTTAGGGTTTTGGTTCCCCATGCTCTTGTAACCCAAAAAACTCTTATATCCCTAATATTTTTCATAGATTTGGTTCCCCATGCTCAATGCTCACCCAAATCTAGCTAGTTTTTGGGTTTTTGCCCTTATCCAAGCATCGTGTCATCAACCTAGGGTTTCCACTAATATATTTTAAAACATGCTCATTTATGGTTGGAGATTAATGCTTTATTCCTATAGATAACCACTTAGAGGGACTTTTCATCATCATCACCAATATAATCTCTAGGCTCCTCATCAACATCTCCATCATCATCATCTTCTTCATCATCATCATCTTCTTCATCATCTTCTTCATCATCACCATCACCATCACCACCATCGTCAACATCTTCATCATCGCCACCATCTTCATCATCATCATTAACTCTAACTCTAACCCTAATTCAATTTCCTTCTATAACTCTAGCCCCAACCCTCACCCAAACCCTAGCACTAAGCCATCTTCTTCATCATCTCCATCACCATCACCATCACCATCACCATCACTATCACCATTACCATCACCATCACCATCACCAGCACTGTCACCATCACCATCACCATCACCATCAACGTCTTCATCATCACCACCATCTTCATCATCATCATTAACTCTAACTCTAACCCTAATTCAATTTCTTTCTATAACTCTAGCCCCAACCCTCACCCAAACCCTAGAACTAAGCCATCTTCTTCATCATCGCCATCACCATCACCATCACCATCACCATCACTATCACCATTACCATCACCATCACCATCACCAGCACTATCACCGTCACCATCACCATCACCATCAACATCTTCATCATCACCACCATCTTCATCATCATCATTAACTCTAACTCTAACCCTAATTGAATTTCCTTCTATAACTCTAGCCCCAACCCTCACCCAAACCCTAGAACTAAGCCATCTTCTTCATCATCGCCATCACCATCACCATCACCATCACCATCACCATCAATGTCTTCATCATCACCACCATCTTCATCATCATCATTAATTCTAATGCTAACCCTAATTCAATTTCCTTCTATAACTCTAGCCCTAACCCTCACCCAAACCCTGGCACTAAACCATCTTCTTCATCATCACCGTCACCATCACCATCACCATCAACATCTTCATCATCACCACCATATTCATCATCATCATTAACTCTAACTCTAACCCTAATTCAATTTCCTTCTATAACTCTAGCCCTAACCCTCACCCAAACCTAGCACTAAGCCATCTTCTTCATCCTCACCATCACCATCACCATCACTATCAACATCACCATCATCATCATGTCTTCATCATCAACACCATCTTCATCATCATTGTTAACTATAACTCTAACCCTAATTCAATTTCCTTCTATAACTCTAGCCCTAACCCTCACCCAAACCCTAGCACTAAGCCATCTTCTTCATCATCACCATCACCATCACCATGAACGTCTTCATCATCACCACCATCTTCATCATCATCATTAACTCTAACTCTAAACCTAATTCAATTTACTTATATAACTCTAGCCCTAAACCTTACCCAAACCCTAGCACTAAGCCATCTTCTTCATCCTCACCATCACCATCACCATCACCGTCACCATCACCATCACCATCATCATCAACGTCTTCATCATCACCACCATATCCATCATCATCATTAACTCTAACTCTAACCTAACTCTAACTCTAACTCTAGGTTCCTCATCAATATCTCCATCATCATCATCTTCTCCATCATCACCATCACCATCACCATCACAATCACAATCATCATCAACATCTTCATCATCATCACCATCATCATCATCATAAGTGCCCGACGGACGATTTTGTAGAGTTGACCCCCGTGTGCAAAAATTGCACACTCCCTCACTGAGCAAAACCCTAGTTTCCAAGATGGATGTACAAGATGGCACCAGCGCCACAGGACCGGAGGAGAGGGGCACCCCTGGCACTATCCTGGCATTCTGAATCCAACGGAGTCAACGGTTCGTCGATCGGAGCCACGGTCGTCATTCCATGGCTCATTTCGTCTCGCATCCAAAAGGCCTTCAGGGACACTTGTTGGATACCTTCCGGGGGCATGGAAGTCCAACCGTGCAGCAAAACTAGGCTTCAGGGAGTCCTGCAGGTGTGTCTAGGCAGGTTCCGGCTGGGAACGCTAGCTATAACTACCTGGCAGATGATTTTGCAGAGTTGACCCCCGTGTGCAAAAATTGCACACTCCCTCACTGAGCAAAACCCTATTTTCCAAGCTAGACATACAAGATGGCATCGGCACCATAGGACCAGAGGATAGGGGCACCCCTGGAACTATCCCGGCATCTTGAATCCAACAGAGTCGACGATTCGTCGATCGGAGCCATAGTCGTCATTCTATGGCTTGTTCCGTCTCGCATCCAAAAGGCCTTCAGGGACACCTGTTGGATACCTGCGGAGGGCATGGAAGTCCATCCGTGTAGCAAAACCAGGCTCCGGGGAGTCCTGTAGGTGTGTCTAGGCAGGTTCCGGCAGGGAACACTGGCCATAAGTTCCCAACAGACGATTTTGTAGAGTTGACCCCCATGTGCAAAAATTGCACACTCCCTCACTGAGAAAAACCCTAGTTTCCAAGTTGGACGTACAAGATGGCATCGGCGCCATGGGACTGGAGGAGAGGGGCACCCTTGGCACTATCCCGACGTCATGAATCCAACGGAGTCGACGGTTCGTCGATCGGAGCCACGGTCATCTTTCTATGGCTTGTTTCGTCTCGCATCCAAAAGGCCTTCAGGGACACCTGTTGGATACCTACCGGGGGCATAGAAGTCCAATCGTGCAGTAAAACTATGTTCCGGGAAGTCCTGCAGGTGTGTCTAGGCAGGTTTCGGCTGGGAACGCTAGCCATACCTACTTGGTCGACGATTTTTTCCAATCTTTTCACTTTGTTGAATTATTTTCATAATTTTGTTTTGTTTAGGTTTTTGACTTATTTTGTTTTAAATTTTTGATTTATTTTTATAAGTTTGATCTAGCTCCTATAGTTGAAGTTTCATTTCAAAGTATGATTGAGTCAGTTTGCTTCTGAAATGACTGATGTAATGCTTTAAGGAATAATACAAGCTGGCAGCAGGTGTAATTTTCTGTATATGCATATGCGCTGCCAGATTGTCCAATCATATTTGTGTAGGTTTCAAAACAAATCATAGAAGGAAAATCCGATGGCAGAGCATGAATTTTGTTGGACACCACTTGGCTCAAAGCAGTTACCGAGGACCGGAGGCCCTGGGGAAATTCCTCCAAGTGTCCTTGAACGGCCCCAGGGTGCCCAACAAGAATGCCCGTAGCACCCGATTCGTGGCTCTGTTCACAAATCCGTTGATTCTAGTGGGTCAGGGATGGCGGGTTTTAGCTAGGGGACCCATCACAATGTCCCCCGAAGACCTGGAAGTGGTTCCAACAAGCCATCTCTAGAGCTAGGGTTTTGCTCAATGATGGCAATTCTAGATTCGCTCATGGGGTGCATTTCTCGTCCGGAGGCCCCCGGGCATGTGTGGCCACCGTGGACAGGTCCACAATGGCCACGTGGACCTGTGGGAGGCGACGGAATCCAAGTCCTCTCACCGGTTTGGGTTCCGTGGCCCCAGGGAAAATCCTCCAAGTGTCTCTGAACGGCCCCGAGGTGCCCAAATAGAATGCCCGTAGCACCCAAACCGTGGCTCGGTTAGCGAATTCGTCGATTCCGATGGGTCCGAGACGTCGGCTTTCAGATAGGGGATGCCCCACAACGTCCCCCGAAGACCCAAAAGTAGTGCCAATGGGCCATCTCCGGAGCTAGGGTTTTGCTTAGTGATGGCCATTCCAGATTCGCTCAAGGGATGCATTTCTCATCTGGAGGCTCTCGGGCATGCATGGCCACATGGACCTATGGGACGCGACGGAATCCAAGTCCTCTCACTAGTTTGGGTTCCATGGCCCCAAGGTAAATCCTCTAAGTGTCCCTGAACAACCCTGGGGTGCCCGAATAGAATGCTCGTAGCACCCGAACTATGGCTCGGTTCGCGAATCCGTCAATTCCAGTGGGTCCAAGATGGCGGGTTTCAGCTAGGGGACCCCCCATAGCATCCCCCGAAGACCCGGAAGCAGTGCCAATGGGCCATCTCCGGAGCTAGGGTTTTGCTCAGTGATGGCCATTCCAGATTCGCTCAACGGGTACATTTCTTTTCCAGAGGCCCCCGTGCGTGCATGGCCACCATGGACAGGTCCACAATGGCAATGCGGACCTATGGGAGGCGAACGAATCGAATTCCTCTCGCCGTTTTGGGTTCCGTGGCCCCGGGGAAAATCCTCCAAGTGTCCCTGGACGCCCCCGGGGTGCCCGACTAGAATTCCCGTAGCACCTTAAATGTAGCTTGGTTTGAGAATATGTTGATTCTGGTGGGTCTGGGACGGTGAGTTTCATCTAGGGGACCCCCCACAGCGTCCCTTGAAGACCCAGAAGCTATGCCAACAAGCCATCTCTGGAGCTAGGGTTTTTCTCAGTGATGGTCGTTCATCGACACTTCAGGGATTTGCTCTAGCGCCATAGAACCCACTCTGGCGAGCGGACTTGGATTCCATCAGCTCCCATGGGTTCACATGGCCATTGTGGACCTATCCACGGTGGCCATGCATGCCCAAGGGCCTCCGGATGAGAAATGCACCCCTTGAGCGAATCTAGAATGGCCATCACTGAGCAAAACCCTAGCTCCGAAGATGGCCCATTGGCACCGCTTCTGGTTCTTCGAGGGATGTTGTGGGGGGTCCCCTAATTGAAACCCGCCACCCCGGACCCACTGAAATCAAGCGATTCGCGAACCAAGCCACGGTTTGGGTGCTACGGGCATTCTATTTGGGCACCCCGAGGTCGTTCAGGGACACTTGGAGGATTTGCCCCGGGGCCACGGAACCCAAACCGGCGAGAGGAATTGGATTTCGTCACCTCCCATAAGTCCATGTGACCATTGTGGACCTGTCCACGATGGGCACGCATGCTCGGGGGCCTTCGGATGAGAAATGCACCCCTTGAGCGAATCTGGAATGGCCATCACTGAGCAAAACCCTAGCTCCGGAGATGGCCCACTGGCATCGCTTTTGAGTCTTTGGGGGATGCTGTGGGGGGTCCCCTAGCTGAAACTTGCCATCCTAGACCCAATTGAATCAATGGATTTGCGAACCGAGCCACGGTTCAGGTGCTACAGGCATTCTAATCGAGCACTCCGGGGCCGTTTAGGGACACTTGAAGGATTTACCCCGGGTCCACGGAACCCAAACCGGTGAGCGAAATTGGATTCTGTCGGCTCCCACTAGTCCATGTGGACATTGTGGACCTATCCATGGTGGCCACGCACACCCAGGGGCCTCCGAATGAGAAATGCACCCCTTGAGCGAATCTGGAATGACCATCATTGAGCAAAACCCTAGCTCCGGAGATGGCCCATTGGCACCGCTTCTGGGTCTTCTTAGGATGCTGTGGGGGGTCCCCTAACTGAAACCCGCCGTCCCTGACCCACCGGAATCAACGGATTCGGGAACTGAGCCACGGTTTGGGTGCTACGGGCATTCTAGTTGAGCACCCTAGGGCCGTTCAGGGACACCTTCGCGCAATTAACTTGGCCCAATTACTCATGGATGTAGGCTAGAGAAACTTCAAAGAGCCTCGTACCCTAATAATGTTGCCATCTTCATCCACTAGGAGAATATTATTGCAAACACTGGTAAGCTCTTCGGACCAGACGTAGTTATTTGCAGATGAATAGTGCAAAAAATGTGCAGTGGTGATAACAAGTTTACTATCTGTTGAGTCTAATACTACATCTAGGAGCCACTCAACAAACTTTGAGATAGAAAGATTTGTAATCTTAGGATACTGATTCAACTACTCATATAGTTTCTCACCTTCTTGAGGATCTAAATTTATAATTGCCTTCTGGGTAGATTTAGGCATCCTCGAGGATCTAAATTTATAATTGCCTTCTAGGTAGCTTCAAGCATGGAATAATATTTGGCGGCACTTCCAAGCTCCCCAGACCATTTGGTCAGCCATAATATGTGCGACTCCTTTGACAAAAGATAAATTCTAGTGTGGACGGCACCATTTGATACACTAGCCAAATCAATGTTGTTGGAAGAACTTACATATTTCAAGAAAGGAGCGTTTTGCAGGTGACTTGAAAATCCCTTCCAATTTTCAGCAATAAAACAAAGAAGCTCAATGTATAGATTTCCAAGTAAGCTTGTCAACCAATTAGACAACCGAATACAGGGAGATAACCACACCCAAAAAATTCAAGCTATTATAAAACTCTTGTTTATCAAGATAAGGATGGACTATGTGTGCATTACGAGGAATATGAAAGGGAAGGTACCTATAGACCATGTTTTCGATGATAGAAGTGAATTACCACTTATCAAAGCACGAAATGATGAATAAAGGGCTAATGGAATAGAACGAAGGATTCCCTGGTTCCACTTGTTATTGAAAATGATACTTTCTTTTGATGAAACCAATAAAAAATATGCCTGTATTATAAATGGAAATCCTTTTACAATTTTCTTCGGAAGAAAAGCATAGATACCTACAACCGCCATATTTCCTTCTGTAAGCTGCTCGCACATCGAAGTGTGCAATTTTTGCACAGGGGGTCAACTCTGCAAAATCGTCCGTCAGGAACTTACGTGGCCATTGTGGACCTGTCCATGGTGGCCACGCATTCCCAGGGGCATCCGGACAAGAAATGGCCCCCTTGAGTGAATTTGGAATGGCGATCACTAAGCAAAACCCTAGCTTTGGAGATGGCTCGTTGGCACAGCTTCTGGGTCTTCAGGGGACGCTGTGGGGGGGCCACTAGCTGAAACCCGCCATCCCGAACCAACTGGAATCGACGTATTCGTGAACCAAGCCATGGTTCGGGTGCTACGGGCATTCTAGTCGGGTACCCCGGGGCCGTTCAAGGACACTTGGAGGATTTGCCTCGGGGCCATGAAACCCAACCCAGCGAAAGGATTTGGATTCCATCGCCTCCCACAAGTCCATGCGGCCATTGTGGACCTGTCCACGGTGGCCACGCATGCCCAAAGGCATCCGGACGAGAAATGGCCCCCTTGAGCGAATTCGTAATGGCCATAACTGAGCAAAACCCTAGCTCCAGAGATGTCTCGTTGGCACCGCTTCTAGGTCTTCGGGGGACGCTGTGGGAGGGATCCTAGCTGAAACCCACCGTCCCGGACCCACCGAAATCGACGGATTCACGAACCAAGCCACGGTTAGAGTGCTATGGGTATTCTAGTCAGGCACCCCAGGGCCGTTCAGGGACACTTGGACGATTTGCCTCGTGGCCATGGAACCCAAACAGATGAGAGGACTTGGATTCCGTCGCCTCCCATAGGTCCACGTGGCCATTGTGGACCTGTCCATGGTGGCCAAGCATGCCCAGGGGAATCCAGACAAGAAATGGCCCCCTTGAGCAAATTTGGAATGGCCCTCACTGAGAAAAACCCTAGCTCCGAAGATGGCTCATTGGCATCGCTTATGGGTCTTTGGGGGACACTATGGGGGGTCTCCTAGCTGAAAATCGGCATCCTAGACCCACCGGAATCGACGAATTCATGAACTGAGCCACAGTTCGGGTGCTACGGGCATTCTAGTTGGGCACCCTAGTGCCACGGAACCCAAACCGATGAGAGGACTTGGATTCCATCGCCTCCCACAGGTTCACGTGGCCATTGTGGACCTATCCACGGTGGGAACACACGCTCGGGGACCTCGGGACAAGAAATGGCCCCCTTGAGAAAATTTGGAACTTACCTAGACACACCTGCAGGACTCCCCGGAACTCGGCTTTGCTGCACGGTTGGACTTCTATGCCCCCAGCAAGTATCCAGCAGGTGTCCCTGAAGGCCTTTTGGATGTGAGACAGAACGAGCCATAGAATGATGACCGTGGCGTTGATCAACAAACTGTCGAATCCATTGGATTCAAGACACCGGGATAGTGCCAGGGGTGCCCCTCTCCTCCGGTCCCATGGCGCCGGTGCCATCTTGTACGTCCATCTTGGAAACTAGGGTTTTGCTCAGTGAGGGAGTGTGCAATTTTTGCACATGGGGGTCAACTCTACAAAATTGTCCGTCGGGCACTTACGACCAGCATTCCCAACTGGAACCTGCCTAGACACACCTATAGGATTGCCTAGAGCCCGATTTTGCTGCATGGTTGGACTTTCATGCCCCCGGCAGGTATCCAGCAGGTGTCCCTGAAGGCCTTTTGGATGCGAGACGGAATGAGCCATAGAATGACGACCGTGGTTCCGATCAACCAACCATCGACTCCACTGGATTCAGGATGCTGGGATAGTGCTAGGGGTGCCCCTTTCCTCTGGTCCCGTGTTTCCCGTGCCATCTTGTACGTCTAGCTTGGAAACTAGGGTTTTGCTCAGTGAGGGAGTGTTCAATTTTTGCGCATGGGGGTCAACTCTGCAAAATCATCCTCTGGGCACTTACAGCTAGCGTTCCCAGCCATAACCTGCCTAGACACACCTGCAGGACTCCCCGGAACCTGATTTTGCTGCACAGTTGGACTTCTATGCCCCCGGTAGGTATCCAGCGGGTGTCCCTGAAGGCCTTTTGGATGCGAGACAGAACGAGCCATAGAATGATGACCGTGGATCCGATCGACGAACCGTCGACTCCGTTGGATTCAAGGTGTCGGGATAGTGCCATGGGTGCCCCTCTCCTCCGGTCCTATGGCGTCGGTGCCATCTTGTACGTCCAGCTTGGAAACTAGGGTTTTGCTTAGTGAGGGAGTGTGCAATTTTTGCACACGATGGTCAACTCTACAAAATAGTCCATTGGGCACTTACGGCTAGCATTCCCAACTGTAACCAGCCTAGACACACCTACAGGACTCCCCGAAACCTGGTTTTGCTACACGGTTGGACTTCTATGCCCCCGGCAGGTATCGAGTAGGTGTCCCTGAAGGCCTTTTGGATGCGAGATGGAACGAGCCATAGAATGACGACCGTGGCTCTGATTGCGAATCGTCAACTCCGTTGGATTCAGGACGTCAAGATAGTGCCAGGGGTGCCCCTCTCCTCCGGTCCCATGGCCCTGGTTCCATCTTGTACGTCCATCTTGGAAACTAGGGTTTTGCTCAGTGGGGGAGTGTCCAATTTTTGCACACAGGGGTCAACTCTACAAAATCATCTGCCAGGCACATATGATGATGATGATGGTAATGATGATGAAGACGTTGATGATGATTGTGATGGTGATGGTGATGGTGATGAAGATGATGACGATGGAGAAAATGATGATGATGGAGATGTTGATGAAGAACATAGAGTTAGAGTTAGAGTTAGAGTTAGAGTTAGAGTTAGAGCTAGGATTAAAGTTAGAGTTAATGATGATGATGGATATGGTGGTGATGATGAAGACATGATGATGATGGTGATGGTGACGGTGATGGTGATGGTGAGGATGAAGAAGATGGCTTAGTGCTAGGGTTTGGGTGAGGGTTAGGGATAGAGTTATAGAAGGAAATTGAATTAGGGTTAGAGTTAGAGTTAATGATGATGATGGTGACGGTGACGGTGATGGTGATGGTGAGGATGAAGAAGATGGCTTAGTGCTAGGGTTTGGGTGAGGGTTAGGGATAGAGTTATAAAAGGAAATTGAATTAGGGTTAGATTTAGAGTTAATGATGATGATGAAGACATGATGATGATGGTGATGGTGATGGTGATGGTGAGGATGAAGAAGATGGCTTAGTACTAGGGTTTGGGTGAGGGTTAGGGCTAGATTTCTAGAAGGAAATTGAATTAGGGTTATAGTTAGAGTTAATGATGATGATGGTGACGGTGACGGTGATGGTGATGGTAATAGTGAGGATGAAGAAGATGGCTTAGTGCTAGGGTTTGGGTGAGGGTTAGGGCTAGAGTTATAGAAGGAAATTGAATTAGGGTTAGAGTTAGAGTTAATGATGATGATGAAGATGGTGGTGATGATGAAGACGTTGACGGTGATGGTGATGGTGATGATGAAGAAGATGGTTTAGTGCCAGGTTTTGGGTGAGGGTTAGGGCTAGAGTTATAGAATGAAATTGAATTAGGGTTAGAGTTAGAGTTAACAATGATGATTAAGATGGTGATGATGATGAAGACATGATGATGATGGTGATGGTGACGGTGATGGTGATGGTGATGGTGAGGATGAAGAGGATGGTTTAGTGCTAGGGTTTGGGTGAGGCTTAGGGATAGAGTTATAGAAGGAAATTGAATTAGGGTTAGAGTTAGAGATGAAGATGGTGGTTATGATGAAGACGTTGATGGTGATGGTGATGGTGATGGTCAGGATGAAGAAGATGGTTTAGTGCTAGGGTTTGGGTATCCTAAGAGTGTAAGACTCTAACTCTAGAGCGCCTTGTTTGCATGGATAAATGGGCCAACTAAGTGCACCTGTACTAGGATTATCAGAGGCATGCAAACATGTATCCTCCTAAAGATAAGCCCCCCTTAACTTAGACTGTAATCCTCACGTATGAGTGCCTAGGGAACTGCACTCGCTCACTATGCATGCAAAACTAAATAAAACAAAAAATGCAGAATTAGAACTGAACTGCTAATTTAGGAAAAACATCTAAACTGGAAATTAATGGAGAATGGTGCATGCATGCGCTCCCTATCTCTCTCATCCATAAATTCTAGTGCATCCTATTACATCTTGTTTTCACACCCAAGTGGCAAATCCTAATCCTCTAGTGCTACAAGTGTGACTTCCGAAAATGATTTCCATTGTCACCTCAGCAAAGATTCTCCCATGTTTTAGGCCTACTTCAAAGGCCAAGGGAGGCTTCTAGATCAAGGTTGGAGAAAATGTCTTAGGATTTCAAACTTGTTTGAAGATTAAGATGTGTTTTCCATTAAGTTAAAGTCCCATGTGAGTGCTTAATTCAGAAATTTGCAAGTGAATTAATCCAATAGACACCTTTCAGAAATAAATATTTGCTCGTGTGTAAAATGAAAGATCATTCATGGATAAATAAAGATATTCACAAAACTTAAATCAACAATGAACCATAATGTTGTAGAATCAAAATTCACATTAAAACATGTTGGCTTATTTCCAAAAATCATCCACAAATGATATTATCTAATAATGCCAAGTTTATAGTTATTAGTTTACGAGTGATTATTGAATGAGACCCTCTTGGAGAGAGTAAAATCTTTGCAAGAGGGTGTTACACAATCTATTAAGGGTCCAACTAGGTTGTAGTGATTTGAATCACTTCAATAAAGATGGCTGAAATCTTATCTTCACAAAATTAATTAATTAAATGTTTTTCCATATGATCCATGAGCATATAAATATAAAAAGATGTGCTAGAAATAAAATCAATAAACCACTTGCGCAGGTTTGGTAACTTCTCGAATGTAAATGATTAGATGATTGTATACATTCATTCAATAAACCATAAAAATTTAGGATATGTTGTGTGTAATTGCTTAAGACAAATTTGTGAAATAATAACCATTCAAATAACATGCAATTAACACTATGATCCATAGATGAGAGTTATGAATCGAAGACAAAATCATGTATGCAAAAATGTAATCAAAGACAAACTCATATACACAAGTGCAGATCCATCTATTAATATGCAAAAATGATCCAATCATGTACACTTTTTGGAAAAATGGAACATCTCTCCCAGCGTCTATATAATGGCAACTCATGCCTCGTACAAAAAAAGGCAACTAGTGCCCTATACAAAATATGGCCCATGGTGCCCTGTACAAAATATGGCAACTCATGCCAAAAATGCCACATCATGGCTAGTGTACATAGGAGGGTCTCTCAATCCTCCTGCCCACCCTCGGAGCTCCCAAGTGCATCTCCAAAATCAATCTTCCTCTTCTTCGTGCTAGAGAAAGTTGGGTCCTTCCGGCATCTTTGAGCACGTCCCCTTGAGCCCTGAAACGACAACAATAATATGTCAACTTTTCCTGGCAATTATACAAGTATAAAACATAATTTTAAAATAAAAATAGTTTTCAAATCTTGGATAACTCACCGCATGCGAGACTGTAAGTCGTGAGGGGGTCTCCCTCCTCCGTGATCCAAGTCTCTCGGCAATGCCACCCTGCAACATTTAAAACAATCAGATCAATGCTGAAACTAGATGCATATAGTAATTTCCGTTAAAATTGAACGAGATTTTGATAAACTAGTCAATATCACCGTGAACAAAATCGGCTGGTCTTCGGGGCTGGTGGATGGAGCAGTCGGCTGGACAGCCTACTCCGATGCTAGGGTGGACGGTAAAGGGGAGGATGCAGCCACATCAATGGTGGATACACCACTAGGGGGAACAATGGAAGAAGGGGGGGTGGCAAGAGGAGGCATGGACTGGGGTGGGCGAAGTGGAGATGGAAATCTAGGGCTATAAACCCCAACTGGCTGTAGTATGGATCGGCGCACCCTGGAAGGGGAAGCGAGTGTGGTGGGGGAATGTGGGGGGGGGAGGTCTATGTTGTGGTAGAGGGATGGGTGATTGTGGATGGGTGGTGTGCCGTGGTCGGATGGGGGAGGGTGGGAACATGGGAAACTGATACGGAGGTGGAGTTGGATATGATGCGTAAGGGGGAGTTGGATGGAACTATGGTGCTATATAGGAGGGGGGGGATGGATGGAAGGGGTTGGGGAATGGGGCATGTATTCCAGGGGATACAACTAGCATATAGGGTGGCCGAAAGGTCAGGGAGGGAGGAATAACGACACTGGTAGTCGAGGTGGTCACACCTGCATACACATTTATAACCTCATAGTTTAATATACAAAAATATAAATATACACAGACAAGTCATCGTATTTGAAATTAAATTTATGCTTTAATACACACGATACCTGTGCATGGGGAGAACTGTTGGTCCCCGGTGGCGGTGGTTGGTTACTGGAGCCCGCGGACACCTGTGCGAACACTGCAATTTTTAGACTAAATTTATAAAAACAATATTAACAATATTAAACAAAATGAAAATGAGAATGACAACAATGGTACTTAAAAAACATGACTGCAATTAATTTATATTCAAATTAGATGATATTCAATATTCTGAAAGGATAGAAGGTGGCATGGCATGAAATTAAAATTAAATAAGGTGAGAGGGCATAGAAGGTGACATGGTCAGCTTTTCCTTTTCTAGAGTCATCCCCATGAGTAGGTGAGATTTTCCTTTGGCCCTAGAGAGATGTGAAGTGCCTCATAAGTGAATGGAATTCATGTCCATTTACAAATTTGAATTGGAAACCTATGTAATGTGTTTGGGTTCTTGATGAAGAGTTCCTAGGTTTTGATGTCTTCTTATAGATTTGTAGTTTCCTACAAGCTTGATTCACCCAGTGGAAAATTATTTGCATCCCTAGAGTGAGGATCTTTAGTCCATTTATTTCCATAACATTTACATCATCAAATAAAATGGCATCTCATTGTTTAAATTTGCAAAGAGGTGCTAAATAGCAGTTAAGTTAGTGTGCATGTTATTTAATACACTTTAGAGTGTTGATCATTAGAAAAAGGAAGAAGAGAAATATTTTTCATGATTAAATTACTTACAAGCTTGAATGTGCCATGTTCTTTTGCATTGAATGAGTAATTATGTGTTCTTGATTGAATAGCTATGTTGTCAAAATGATATCACTTGATTGAAATCAAAGAAATCTTGAGTGAAATGAGTTAAATGAGTATTCTTGATGCCAAATCTTTTACCAAGTTGAATTTGAATCACGATAATAGCAAGGCCCCATAGACCATATTTGTAAGATTATCGCTCTTCCTTATGGGCCTTACATCATTTTCAAAAAATTTAGTGACAATACATGTGATAAGTTGTTTTATGTTGTTTATATGTCTTTCCTAATAGCATGTTCTAGGAGTAGTAGTATGATTACTTTCAATCTCAAGTATTAGAATAAATTGAAAATCCCATGATAATAAGCTAGGGTAATAAGGACATGAGAAACATCAGGTTCTTGAATTTCTAGAAGCTTGGCCACTATGATTCTCTTTTTCCCGAGAGTTTTGCACAATGCAGTGAAAATTCATAGCAATAAATAGTTTTACTATTGGTCTCGGTGGATGCGAAAGTGACAAGTACAACATCTTAGTGAACTCAATTGATGCAACAAAGTTAGCAGAAGCATAGAAGTGATTTGACCACCTTTACCATTAAAAGAACCTATTAGTAGAATACAGGGGAAAGTGATAATTAACATGGTAATATATTCTCAAAGTTTAAGCTTGAAGAACACATGGCATAAGGGCATGGTAGCAAAGGTTGATTTGGTGTACAAAGTGATGGGCATTGGAGCAATTGGCACACCTATTGAGCCAAGAGTCAAATGACCCATACTGTGGTCATTTGAGCATGATTTGGACAAGGAGAGTACATGGCAAAGATAACTTGGATGACATGGTGACAAATGGAAAAGCAACAATAACAAACATGGCATTGCTCAAGCACAGGAAGAGCAAGCAAGCATTGGATGGTAGTCTGAGGATGAAGGACACTGCGTGCATCACCAAAACCCCAGCTGCGGGCTCATCATTGGTCAAGTAAGAATGACAGATTTTAGAAATTTCTCTCCCATTTGTATAATCATCAGAGGTCTAGGATGCCTAAAGTGAACATGGACAAATGTTTATAGTTTTCTTAGGTTTTCATGTTTTATAAGGTTTCATTTTTTTTTTGGGTGGGATTATACGAATTTATAGCTCTCAAATAAATTAGACAATATTATAAACACAACTGTAAAATATGATGATAATATGGTAATTACTCAGTGCTAATTAATTTGTAATTGCTGAACACAAATTACTCATAACCGGATCTAATTATTCAAAGTAAAGAAGTTACCTGTGTGTATGGTGCCGCAATCTCCTCTGTTGTCACCATGGCTCCATCGAGGTCAAAGGAACCGACGTCCTCCCACCTGGGGGATGGAGACCCGACACCAAATAACTGAACATTAAAACAAATAAAGTCAACAATGTGTAATTCAAAGTTAAATATATTAAACAATACGATATCAAATAAAATACAACAAATACTTGAACATCAAATAAAACAATAGCAAACCTGATCCATGAAGCTCCCTGTGGCATGCTACTGCATATCACCATGGAAAGAATGACCATAATGAGAACAACGATGTGCCATTGTTCCAATAGAACTAGAAGGCCCCGCCTAGGCTCCACCTGTACCCGGCATGTCTCGGCCACCACCCATAGATTGTGTAGTTGTCTGTGTCTCATCAATGTCCTCCCGGCTCTGGGAAGACATGGCCACAAATTTGGTATGTCTAAGCAAGTCATGTGTGGCACATCTGACGGAGTCATGAATCTCATCTAGACCGCTACCAAACTCGAGTGGCTGAGGAGGGGTGTTTGGCTCTCTCCTGGGTGCAGGAGGTCCTCTAAGTGGGTTGCGGTGCGCCTCAGGTCGATCTTGGGCAGAGCCAAGACCGACACCCTGAAAATCAGTGATGTCAAAATAGTTGACATGGTGCCCTAGCTCAAACTCAGCCCACAATTTTCAAAGGAAATACTGTGGGACCTCCAAATTGTTGCACAGGGGCCTGTCAAACACCATGAACCACCTCTTTCTCCAGTTATCTCTCCATGGATGGTAAATGCACCAGTCCATGCAAACCCGAGCCCTCATCATAGCTGGAGGCTGTCACATCGAGGGAACTATGAACTTGCTATACAAATGGGATTTGGTGATGTTGAGGTCTTTTATCTGCTCTTTGGACAACCCAGTGGAGTAGTGTTCCCTCATTCGAGCCCTGTATTGGCTCAAGTTTATTATCTCACTGTGTGCAATATTGATTGATTCAATAATGTTATGAAGTGATGAAGCCAAGGAAACCCGAGAGGGTTCATTGGTACTGTTCAATTCATTACTTAGTGCCCTCAATTGATTCAAGTCTTGGTGTAATTGATCTTCGGGGTTTTCATTGGGTTCATTGTCGGTTCCCATATTGTCTTCTGGAGGTCGGGTTTCATTGGTTTCATCGGATGGTTCAGGTGTGTTTGATATCTTGTTAGGTGTAGATGGCCTACAATTAAATTTCCTTGGTTTTTTAATGGATTGTAATTTTTTTTTAAATTAAAATTCAAATGGAAAACAAAAAAATAAACATAAATTTGTGCTTTGAGGAGCACCTACCTGGAGAAACGGATGGCACCGTGGTGTAGGGTCAATTGCTTGGTATTGAGGATGATTTGGGTGCAAAAAGACGCGTTCACTGGGTCGACAGTGCACTCGTGGGTTGGAAATTGGGCTCACAGGTTTGTTGAAAATGACAAACCCGTGAGCTCTGTTTTTTTTATAAAAAAAAAGAGGCACGCACATGCCACTAATGCGTCCGCGCCATTTTTTGTGTATGCATCACAGGTGCATGCATGCCCCTTTTGTCCACATGGGCTTAACCACGTGGACGTCTGGCATTTCCGAAGCAGAGACGCGTGCACGCCTTTGGAGGCATGTGAGCATCATTTTTTTTTTCCGCTCACGCGTTGTTGTTGCGGTTATTTTGGGTACCAGCTTCGTGCGGGTACCCATATAAGAAATTAGTTGGTCATGAGCCCATCATTGGAAACACAATAAATCATTATTGGAATAAGGTTTTTGGTTTGTTATAGTTTGTATTAGATAAATTTAGACGTTTAAAATCCATTATTCACGGATCTATAAGATCTATATCTATGTACTGTCTTTCCAAACTATCAAAATATATTTTGGTGTGTGGTGTGAGTGACACATTAATCTCCTAGTTTGTTGTGTAAAGAAAATGTCTCCTTTTCCATTTTCTATCTAGTTTCTCCTTTTGCCACAATTAATATAAAAAGGCTTGATGAAGATGTGTCAAACTTGTGGCATCAATCTGTCTCCATGTTCATTCCATTTGGTGAATTGCAGTGGCATTGATATCTTGTAGGTTCTTTGGGATTGATATCTTACATGAAGCGACATCATTGATATCATGTGATATCTTGTGGGCTGGTGCAAGGTAAGGATACCCACTTATGATGCATTAGTTGCCATGGAATTCGACCATTAAAATGAATTTTTAGAGGTACCTACACAACTTTTTAGAACATGGTGTAAATATATGAAACATAGACAATCAAATCACCTTCCGGAATATATAACTTTTATTTATGAAAATTAGGTATAACTCCAAAAAAATGGCATTATTATAAAATTGGTATGTTATTTTTTTTCAAAAACATAATGCATATGTTCGCGTTAGGCCCCGGGTTTGGTATGCAAACTGTCCAAATTGTAAAAAAAATTATGTAGAGTTGTAGATAACAAGCAGACCTAGTGCAGCGCTATTTTTCAAAAAATTTCCAAGCTAATTTTATATATTTTTTAAATTAAGGAAGTCAGTGAAGCCCTAAAAAGACAAGGTCAAGCGTTAGGCCCCTCTATCATGGTCGTAACAAAGTCAATTTAATTTAATTTTTGGTGCATAGGTCTTTCAGTATACTTGGGCAGGTTCTTTTCCGTTTTTGAAATAGGTGAGTTAGTCAAAAGTTATAGCTGAAATACATGACCTATGTTTTATGTAAATATGATATGATTGCAAACAAAAATGAATAAAAAATAGAAAATACTAACAAATTTATTCAAAAAATAGATTTTTGGAATCTGCACAGAGAGTTCTATAAGTGTGTGTAGTTTCATTAGCATTGGACAAGTGGAGCCTATACAGATTCGAGGTTGAATAACATGAAGTTACAGAACATGGTGTGTTTTGCTATAATGCAATCTAAGGTACAAGGTTCGGCAATCCGAACTTATAACCAAACCTGCCAAGTCATTACACACAGTATGGAAAAATGTAAGAGCGCCAAAAAAATTTAAATTTTTCAGCGCGCATGCATTAGTAACATGTGCGCACTATGAGCACATAGGCACTATTGTAGGTTGTTTGGGATTGCTATCTTACAAGAAGCAGCATCATTGATATCATGTGGGTCGTTACATTGATATTTTGTTAGAATGATAGGTGTTATGTATATGAACTTCTGACACATTTAGTCTCTAAATTAGTAATAAACATATTTCTTTTATCCTCATCCATTGTATGATGCTTATCAAAGGCTGACAGTGAATGAGATAAATGTCAAATATCGATTGCTTTATAATAACAGATTGAGTTGTTAATGTACTAGGTGATTAAGAGGTCAAAGGAACTGAGCACTAGTGATTTTTTCATAGTTTGTTACGTTTGTGGATGAAATCCAATTGTTTAAATATTAGATTCATTATTTCCAATACCCCCCCTTAATGGAGAAATGAGTTCTCAACAATACCTAGCCTATCTATACATATTTCAAATTTAGCCATCCCAACAAACAAGAACCAAATCTCATCACTCAAAGATTGTGATCTTATTGCATAGAGGTAGGCATTAACTCCAACACCCCCTCTTAATGCTTACATTATTTAAACCAAAACTCATTAAAAGTAAACACATACTCACTAAGCACAACAAGAAACATTAGAAAGAAATTCTTAGACCAAGTTGAACTCCATCTCCATCAAGTTGCCCCATAACCTTTGTAAAGGTGTAGTTCCCGAGTTGAATTCCCTAGCTCTCGAATTCCACCTCCTCAAACCACAGATCTCCCAAAGTCAATTAGTGGACAACAGATCACACACATGTCTCATTAGTTCATTAACCCATGTCTAAACAACTAATGAGGAATCATTCTCTAGATCCACAACTTCAAAACTATGTGGACAACAATCCATTTTGAGTTGAACTAGAAATTCCCTCTTTTCTTTGGAAACACAATGACCTATTTTACCTCTAATTTTGAAGATCCGTCATCGTTTATTTGACCAACAAAATATCATGCTTATACTAATTTAAAAAAACACTAGCAAAAATGAAACTAAACTAATGTTGTTAGCACTTACTAATGTCATTGCCACCTCGAAGATGCAATTACGCATGTGATTCTTTCAACTAAGCCATTGGATTTATAGCAAAGACTTCCCCTCAGAGCAGTCAATCAAGTATTCTACCAAAATAAAACAAACTTCAACTGGGCAGTTCTGAAGACCTAAAAATGGCAAACTTTGATTTCATAGAATGCGAGAAGAACACATTATTTTCACCAAGAAAAACTTCCAAAAATTTCTTGCACTCTCTTAGGATCATCACTCTCGAATCCAATCACTCTTGCATCCAATCTCATAACAAGTCGCAAAATAGTAGTGAGTCTCATCCTGCCCGATCTTCAACCCTTTCCAATAAAAAATTCATTGTCTTAACCGATGGCCAGCTCACACCCAGCAACAGTTTTTATGAGTTTAATGATCCAACATATAGCACTAGCGAGTCTCCCATTGGGTAGTATTCATGTCATTTACAATAATCACAAGCAATCCCAGCTTCATTTCCTTGTTGGTGTGCATTTGATCTGCCTTCTTTAACCATAAGACTGCATACTTATATATCTACAGTCACCTTGTTAGTCACCTTGTTAATTGATTCTCTTCACAAATCTGCACTCAAATCACTAGGCAGCAGTTTCTTTTTTTTTCAGCGGAAAAATCACCTTCCTGCTATTCCGAAGGAATCAAGGAAAGCTAACAACCCATGGGAAATCTCAACAAACTTCCTCAATATGCCCGTTTTTGTTTCTACTCTATTTTGTGTTGCTACATATTTTATCATGGTATCAAAGCGTATGACATGATCCATACATGTTGTTGGGTAAGCCTTTTCACATAGTGAAAAGCACACAGGTGTAGATCAGAGTTGACGGCCTGATCCTTCGATCTTTTTTTTTGGGTAATCCTTTTCAGAAGTTGGAGAGCACACACACACGGCTGAAAGTTGTAGCACGAACAGAGAGAAACACTCAGGCCGCGACAAGGTAATATTTTTGTTTCCCACAAAAGAAAAAAAAATTGGGCGAAAAAAAAAAAAATCGGCCCTGAAGGGAGGCTGTTGCACCCTGGCTGAAGGAAAAGTGCGACGGTGTCACACCTTGGCTGAAGGAAAAGTGTGACGATCGTCGCAAGCTTGCCCAGTGGAAAAGTGCGACGATCAGCCTTGGACTTATAGGATTTTGTCTGTCACACCCCCTTAATGCACTGTGCCAGTTAGTAAAGTGCGACGATCAATTTAACAGCTGTCATACTCCATGGCAATCCTGAACATGAAGCCGATGTCAGATCTAATGCTGAACAACCAGATCTCAGAGCAAATCTAGTTTTTAAAGAGAAATATTGCTAACGCTGAGCCAAAACATTGGACAACGTTCCAGCTTTGATTGCAGAAGATCGAGTCTTACAGAGATCGATCCAAGAAGACCCTCTATAGAAAAAGGGCAGAGCAGATCTAAAGACTGAAGGACCATTGATCTTGAAGAAAACCAAGAAGATCAAAGATGGTGCTAGAAGAGTTACCAGAAGAAATCGAAGAGGTAAGAAATCTGTTAACCTCAATAGGTTCATGGAAAACCTTTGATGGAGATAATTATGATTTATGGTCTTTGAAAATTAGGGATCTATTAAGGTCACAAGATCTGTGGCATTTTGTAGCTGAGAATGATCCTAGAGATCTAGCTATATTTGAGAATTTGATAGCATATCAAAAGGAAAGAAGGAAAGTTGTTGCCTTAAGTATCATACAAAATGGTATAGACTATTCCATCTTTCATAACATTTCAGACGCTTCTACTCCCAAAGAAGTTTGGGATATATTGAAAGCAAAGTTTAGTGAAGAACCTGAAATAGAAGAAGATGAATCAGAGTTCAGTGAAGAGGAAGCGGTTGATTTTGTAATCCATGCAAAGCACTAGGAATCCCACAGTGAAGTGGAAGACAGCCAAGAAGAATGTGTTTATGATGCAGCCAATGATCAAGTAAGCTCATCAAAGCTTGTTGATCTAGCTCTATTTGCTAATGACAGTGAAATCAAACCTGTCAATGCAGTCGTCACCAGTGACGTGAGTGATAGTCTCTCAGAGAAAGAGACAGTGGATAGCAGCAGTAATAGTCTCTCAGAAAAAGAGATAGTTGATAGCAGCATAGAAGTTGCAGCAGCCTGTTCATCACAGAACCAGAAAACCAGAAGTTTGAGGGAGCTATATGAGCAGACTCCCATTATTGATGAGCAGTATGAGTATGCTCTGTTTCCCTGTCAGCCAACAATTTTTGAGGAAGCAATGAAGGATGTACATTGTGCACAAGATGCAACAGTTAATGATGATGTAGCTGTCATTGAAACAAAAGAAGAGGAAGATATGAATGCTCTCCAAGAAGAGATGAGATATATTAATCTTTTTTCTGACAATTTTTTTGAGAATGTAGGTAAAATGGACAGCAACATACAATATGTTGAAACAGAAGAAGAAGAAGAAGACTTGCACTATGTTCTAGGACCAATGAAAAGCAATAACAATGTTTATTGTGCAGAAGACAAAGAAGATGCTGCAGAACACCTACTTAGCATCAAGTTCAAGAAGACAAAGAAGAAGCAGTCCAAGTACACATCAAAGAAGAAAGTTAAGCTTAAGTTTGTTTGAATGAAATGTATGCCTAGCTGAGACATAGACCAGCAAGCACAGCACTTAGTCATTGATAGTGCTAACCACACCATCTCACTTGAGATTAAGGGGGTGTGTTAAGAGTTGTAATCTCAATGGTCCTAAGTTGGTTAGTTAGTTGAGTCAATGGTCCTAACTTAGTTGAGTTAGTTGTTGACTAAGTCATCAGTCGACCCATGGTATACACTGGCCCATAGTATTAGCTAGTGGTTTTGGTGTTATGTTAAACTATATATATGTGTGCTTAATAATGAGAAGGAAATCAATATGCCCGTTTCTGTTTCTGCTCTATTCTGTGTCGCTGCATATTTTATCAATATAGTGGATGGTAGGTCGAGCAAACCGAGCCAAAATATGTCTCAACAGAATTGAACCCGAGTAGATGGAACCAGGCAACAGTTTCATTCAACAGATAAAAACTTCCCTTCTTAGACAACAATTTCCTTCACATAATGATAGCACGTATGGATAAGAGGCCGCGGCAATCTCTTCTTCTCTGGACAAAAGAGGCTCAGACTTACAATTGCTTTCTCTGATGGCAAGCAAACAACCCGCAGATGCACACAGAAAACTTCACATGAAACACACAGATCTATCAGTCACAACTATCTAATATCACAAAACAATATCTACACACAACTAATTCTACATTGTTAGAATTGCTAAAATTGCATGATCACCACCATTCTCACGACCAGAAAATGGAAAATGAAAAATTTCTTTTACACACTAAACTGTGTGAGACTAACTCACACCACACACCAGAACATATTTTATTAGTTTGAAAAGACAGTACATATACAAATCTTCTAGATGTATGAATAGTGGATCATAGACATGTCTATACTTAACTAATACAACCTAGAACAAACCAAGACAAGAACCTTATTCCAATTGTTCTGATGATGAGCTCATTTCTTCATTATTTCCAGCAAAACAATGAAAAGTGTGTTCCATCATCCAGCGATAACCACTTAGTCCTTCAACAACATCCCAACAATGTCCATCGATCTTTACAAAGCACAAATTCAAAAGGAGATACCAACAAAAATTTGAAGTATACAACCTGGAACAATCAGTTTGAAGAAATGACAATGCATTGCCTTCAAAATGAGCTAAACGTGAAAGGAGTAGACTGGATCTCTACAACACATCAAAATAGAAATTGCATTGTGATAGGAAGAAGGAATGTCTAAGTTGCAATTTCTTCACTCTTCAAAGTGAAAGTATTTATCGAGAAAGCTTCCCGCGGGTATCAATTTTCCCACATAGATTTGTCATGTGAAATCTTTCTCCCCTCTTGCCAATAATCTGTAATTTCCTCAGGTTAATGCCGTTCAATAATACTGGTGGCAATTTGCATTTTCCTTCTGCAAACAATTTCAATCTTCTCTTGGTGTTGTGAATGGAGAACAAGCTCCTCCTCCTGGAATGCTTTGTAAGATAAGCCCAAAGGGTCATTTTCCTCTCATTTGCAAGAATGCGAAATAGTACCATAGTATTTTGGCCATATCACAACTTTCTTTATTTCCATATCATCATCCCCACCTGTACATCACCTTCTGCTCATCCTTATCCTCATTTTCATCAAATGCCTCCTATGTTTCCTTTTTTCTCAGCTTGTAATTACTGGATACAACACTTCCAACACACATACTTGAGAGCTTTTTGTCACCACCACTTCCCATTGTCAGAGCAGTTGATGAGATTTCAAAGGTTTGGGAGAGTGTTGTTACTGTTACTGTTATTTCTGATTCTAAAACAAACCTCAAGCTCTACCTAATTCCAATTCCTCTACATTCACGCGTCCAGCCAGCCACCCAGACAGACAGACACAGTTGTTTTTTGTATTTATTTAATTTCATTCTGCTTACTGTAAACGAAGCTAAATAAAATATAAAATAAAAATCTAAATAAAATAAAAATAAACCATTATTCCCATACATACAATCCTGAATATGTTCAAGTTTCTCATCGGTTTATTCTCATTCTTATACACGTCATTGGTACCGATAACAGTATACTTTATTAAACTATCTGTATATCTGCCATCAGAGTGGCGCAGCGGAAGCGTGGTGGGCCCATAACCCACAGGTCCCAGGATCGAAACCTGGCTCTGATAAGTTAAATATTGAGTGATAGCTTCGATTTTTAATTTCCAGAACTCTCATGTAAGTTTGTCTTTTGCGTTTGAAGTTGGTGAATGTTTCAACTGTTATAGACGTATGTCCGGTAAGTTTGTCTTTTGTGTTTGAAGCTGGTGAATGTTTCAACTGTTATAGACGTATATTTACATTTCACCTCCAACTGAATTATTGTTATCAAATAGTTTGTGTACTTTAATTTACCATGTGAGCTAAATCTTTCACATGGTTGTGTGATGACAATTATAAATTAAATAAGAAATTCTTTATATTTTGTTGGTAGAAGAAATTAGTAAATTTTTGTTATCGTGATGGTAAAGCTTGTATATCAAAATTCTTCTCTATTATAAAAAGATAATGATTATCCTATATGTAATTGTATGCTACAAATAATAAATTAAGAAGTTTTGGCATTGAAGTTGAATTTTCTCAAAATCTGATGATTCTAATTCTAATTTTTCTTTTTAGTAACATATTTCGTAATCATATAAAATATCACCCACACTCCCCCTCCTTGAATGACTAAAAATGTTTATGTGGGTGGTCTTTGGCTTATGGTTGTTACCAATGTAATATTACAAACTATCTTATTACAATGACATATCCCTATGTTTAGATTTCGTTGCACATTAATACTCCCTTTACCCTTCTCTTTGTTTGTCCTTATTCATCCATTCATTGGTATTTTCTTTTTTATAATCTATAATTACTTGTGCATGCTCTTTCTCTATCCATGCCTATATGCAAAAACACATGCACACATGTGTGTGACCTCATCCATCATACTTTTTCACTCTAAGTGCTTACTGCACATATGTCTCTTAACTCAAACTTTCCCCTTCCTTGGTTTTATGGAAAATGCAAGCTAAATAAAAACACATGAAAAGAAAGGCCCTCACAAAAAAATTGTTATAGATAAACCTTATAAGTCACTTTGCAATTGTGTTTATTCATACTACCACTAGCATAAACAAGGTTGCCTTTGTATTTGCATCTTGAAAAGCATAAACACAATTATTATTTCATAGAAGTATTGGTCGGCTTGTATTTGTGACACCCCATTTTTGGCCCTTGGAATATATTTGATTACATTATGTATAATTTGTAAGTGTGGTTATAATGATGGGTGTTGAGCCATGTGAGCTTAAAGAAATGGCCATGTGACCTAAATGTTGTCAAGATGTTATGTATGGATTCCTAGTATGGATCTCAAGGCCCATACCATACTAGAGAATGAGTGTACATATACAGGTTCTAATTCTGCTTTCTATCGAACCATGTAGTAGAGTTACCAAAGTGCAACTGTATGCTATGTAAATATGCAATGCTAGAATATAATGCAACACATGATGGTCCAAGATTGTTGCTAAGAGCATAAGGGGGGCATGATTTCATTTGAGGGAATATGAAAGGGGGGCAATGGGAAACAAAGTGTCTATTGCCAAGTGTTATCTTATGAACTCGCATATTTATAGTGTGCCTCAAATGAAGCTCACTCATCACCTTTGACCTAAAAAGAAAATTCATGAATGTGTGAAGAGGTTGGTGGGAAAACTCTATCTCACATAATTATGGAGAATGGGAAAAATACAATCAATTTGGGAAAGTTTGTGAGTCATTGATTCCATTCCCCTACCTCTTGGGAATTCTGTCACATTCATTCACTACTTTCATGTTCTCCAACTCCATGCTACATTATCCATATAAACTCCATTATCTAAAATATAAAGAAAGGACCAAAACCAATGGGTGACAAGGATTTGCAAACTTTGAAAGAGAGATAGATTGTTGTAGGTGAGCATAGAGAATAAACATGTTAGAAATCCATTAGCATCCCTTGATATTACTTATCCATGGTTGTTTTGAAGCCATAGCATTACTCTACCAGGTTATTCCTAGAACGGAAACAATAGTTTGGAATCTTTCTAGCTACATTAAAGAGCACTGGAGGGGAAGGTGATTCCTAACTGAGTGTAATGTCCCTTAAATCCGAAAAAAAAAATTAATGGGCTAATAAAATCACTAAGATCTAAGGTTCATTTAAAATTAACTTCAACACTGTGTAATCTTATTAAGAAAGATACTTGTATTCTTGATCTGGATTCCTTTGTTGATTAATACATGGTGGCTTATTTTCTTAATGTGATATTTATGTCGTTCATTTATATGATGATGTATCTTGTGTTCTGCACTGATGTTTATTTTTCTATTTTGTCTAATTACCACATACTTGTTTATAATGGATATTTGTCTTAACACATAACTTAGTCTCATTTAAGCTAAAGTCGTGGTTATCTTACTTATGCTTCTAATGTGAAAGGGGTGGTTGAATATGTCTCAACGAAATGGTATGAAGGACTCTTATGAACTTGGGCTTACTTAGTTCATTATGAACTAAGACATGAAGAACTTCTTTGTTTGCAGGTGCTAAGAACCAACCCTATGCTAAGTGTACTATTAAGGAGAGTAACTTGACCAAGAAAATAAATGTTTAAACTTTGAAACCAAGGTTATATGCATAAAGGAATACCTATTCATAATAAGGAGGAAACTACGACTATCGGGAGTGGGTAATCGATCTAAATGCTAGTGAGGGTGGTTGGAGCATTAAAGAGTGCCATGTGAAGGCCTCGTGGTCACCCTCCACGCTGGCTCAAGGTATAAGGGAGAGCTACAATGTTTCGAAAACCTCTTTGCATGCTATTTTTGGAGAGGGGAGCGAGCTCCCTGTTTTATGGTCTTTGGAAATGGCGTGGACTATGTACTAGTTGGGTTGATAGGGTTCTAGCGTGGCGCAGTACCCTAAAGGTATGTGCTTCTCCTCTGTGGCTTGTATCTCTGTTTGTTTTACATTAAAATGTTTCATTTTAATAAACCCTTGACTTGTTATGTGCCAGGATGGATCAACGTGGATCCGGGGTTTGCAACCAGTGGGAGGGAGGACCCTCAAGCGCAACACTCGGGTAAGCCCAAGTCTAGGTGCTCTTCTCCCATGGTGGTTGTTACACGTTTTTATAAAAGATGGGGGATGTGTTGCTTATTGTTAATGCCTTGCCATTCGGAGTTACAAGGGATTGTTGGCAGCCTCTCGGCTTCGCTTAGAAGCTAAATGTAAAGGTGATTCGAATGATATTGTGCTCATATTTTTCGTAGGGCTTAGTGCTTTATGAGCCTGTAGGCGTTTGATGAAATTGTAAAATAATTTGACCGTGTGTGGGAAACTACCGAGCCTGTAGAAATATCAAACCTATTTCTGGGAATGCAATTTTATATACTCGTTCTCTATTTTATACTCAGTAATGGTTTTAATGTTTTTAACTGGGTGAAATAATGAGGTATTTCGTTGAGTTATAAAATGTTGTGTTTTGATACATCCTGCTCTTTCCTGTAACTAATGTTGTCAGGGTAAATCTACTCGTAAAATACTTTCTTTGTTGATAAAGGGTTTATGATGGTTATGTTCTATAGTTTACGGTTTTACTCCTTAAAATTAGTAATCTGGGCAAAGCCCTAATGTTGATATCAATTCTGAAAGATCTAAGTTCAGTTCTTGTTGCTTTTAAATTATAAAGATTTCGCATCGTTTTAGTTTCTGGGCATTGCTTTATTTGTAAGATGTAATTTATTAAAATAGGAATGCTCTGCGTCGGATGTGTCAGTGATGGCTCTATGGATAATTGATTTCAATTTACTATAGGAAAGAAAGTATTTACTTAAATTAGTTTTCTATAGGGGTGCGGACAAAGCCCTAGTTCTGTCTTGCATTACTTTCTTTTAATGATTTTAAAGTTTTAAGTACCAGGATGTGTAAACCAACGTTGTAGCGTGATCCCTCCTCCAATAGATGGTTAGAATGTTGCTCAAAGGATTTGATCCCGAGCCTAAGTTTGGTGGGATTTAAATGTTGATAAATGGAACATTGTGTGCCCTAGTTAAGCTATTATGTTTGGTTAATCTATAAATCAGTTGCTTAAACATTTATGATTGTACTGAGTAACTTTATGGTTATACTGCTCCATTGTTTATCATAATGTCTGTTGTATTTTTAATACTTATCGTGATCTATGTTAATGCTTAATTCGATCAGTTGTTTATTTGTAATATCGCATTTGTTCTTTTAAATGATTAAATATTATGTTTGTTAATTATTATTGTGGTAGCGAATCGCTCCACACCTATCACGGCTTGATTAGACTCGAGGTAAAAGTATAAATTTTGTTTAATGTGTTTTCTGTTTGGTAGTAGGCAATGTGTATAATTCTGAAATAACTAATTATGTTTTAACCTAGAGTCTAGGTTGTTGTTTAAAGAGAATCGATCTCTGACTCGTGATGAGTTTAAGAGATGACTCTGCTACAAAAGATTTAAAACAGTAGCTCGTTTTGCTCAGGGTTGCGACCTTGCGAAACTCCCAGGGTTTGGAATATTATAATGAAATCTTGTTTTAAATAAAAGAAAACTTAACCTAGTGCTTTAAAAAAAAACTGAGATCTAGCACAAACTAGCTATGCTAGCTCTGCTAGATCGAAAGTTACAAAGGAAAAGGGTTTGATGGTTGATATCAGATATTCCTAACTAAACTTTCAGCATTAAGAATAAATTAATATTTAACCCAGTGAGCCAATGCTTATGCCCTTGCTCATGAATTAATAATAATAACCAGAATTCTAAGAAAGAGGAATTTACAGTATCATAAGGAAATTACCATACTTATAAATTTCAGCATGTAATATTAAAGAAACTTTGATATGCACATACAAGTTCTTACCTGCAATATACTGATTGGATCCCCTTTAAAGCCTGCACACTTCAAACACTAATTAATGGAAAACAAATATTCTCAGCTGACCTGTACAATGGTAACCAAATAACCTCAGAACTGCCACATTCCTCCCAACCTTGACTCAGAACCGTTCCTGGTTCTTAATCGTATCACCCCCGAGCTGGTTCCAACATGCAAGAATATCTAGAGTACCTAGGAATGAGACTATTGATATCTTGGAGTTAATCTTTGTTTGCTTATGAGTGCTAGATTTGGAATTATCTCCAAAATCATTCAGAATAATAATCAGGTCCTCCCTCTCTTGGCTCTTGCCTTTATATAGATTTTCTTTAGAAAGGGGCATTTTAGTTGTCTTGAGTTACATCACTATTTTAATACCTTTTCTTGAAAATAACTCTTAGTTTGAATTAAATGTAATATATTTAGAGGCTAGTAATATTTTATAACTAGGAACTTTTTACCAATTCCTACTTGAGTTAGAAAAGGATTTTAATTTATTTATCTAGTTATAGAATTATATATATATATATATATATATATATATATATATATATATACTTTTACTTAGTAACTTTTGTTATCTTTTATTTCTTTTGAATTACTTCACATATATATATTATTCTAATATGTATGTAGACTTCACTTAGATATTTTATCTTTATTTATTCAAGATAACTTTACATATATATATTCATATATGTATATAGACTTACTTATTTAATTTATTCATCTTGTAATACTCATGCATCATATAGCATAATTGTTTATTCGATGCTTCTTTAGTTTAGGTTTTTTTTTAACAAGGCCTCATGTGGGGTTTGGTCGGTCAACTAGGATTCATAGCCCTAGATTTCCTTGCATGTCGGATTACCTCGTATTCATGGCAGTATCTTTCGGTCCTTGATGAGAGATAAATAGTGATTCAATTAATCATTTGAATAAGTATGATGACTGTTGGTGCTATTCAGATCCATTTCAACTCAACACCTTTAAGTAAAGTAACCCCTAGTGCTATTCAAAGCTTATGCTCAACACTCTCAAATGGGCATTACAATAGTGCAATTCCAGAGCTTCTTGCTCAACACTAGTACTAGGATGCATTTGTAAGATACACCTAGGGATACAATGGCCAAAGATCCGATGCTCCAAAGCTTATGCTCAACATCATGTTGGAGTGATCTAGGGCTTATGCCAAACACTAAATCATTTATTTGTTGGGGTTACCTATGTGCTCCAGAGCTTACGCTCAACACATAGTCCTATAACCCATGTGCTCCAAGGCTTATGCCCAACACATCATAGAGGTCAAATCATGTATACCAGAACTTCTGCATAGTACATAACAAAGGTCATCTCAGTATATTAGGGCTTGTACCCAATCACATAATAAACATCAACCAAGTACATCGGGGCTTATGCCCAGTACATAAAAATAATCCATGTCCATCAAGGGCCATCATGCCCAATATATATAACAAAATTAAATCATGTACATTGGGATTACGCCCAACATATATAACAAAAATAAAACATGTGCATTGGGGCTTACGCCTAGTATATATATCATCAAAATCAATCATGTGCATCGGGGCTTACACCCAATATATAGAATAATCATAATCAACAAAATTCGGGCTATTACAGTGAGTGTTGAGTAGATAAACGAAAGAACATCCCTTCTATTGCCTATGACAATGTAAGAGAATGTCATGGTTGACTAAACTTATAATGGGGTTCAATCTACATTGGATTCCTAAGGTTGGGGTTTGAATTGCTTATATGCACCCAATTTCTTGGACCATCTTTGTCAAAAGATAGGAGTTTTATTTATGTTTATAATTATGAAATTCAATTCTATATTATTTGTTTTGAAGATGAATTGAACATTTTGCATGTGTAAATATGGTTATGAATGGAACGGGCATGTGTTTCCATCATTCTAGTTATTCTATACTTGATTATTCCACTACATTTAATTAATTTCACTCATGTATTCATTCATCATTCATTGGGATTCCCTTGGGAATCCAAATCAGGCCTAAAGGTGGAATGGGATTGTTATTGCATAAAAAAATATAATGGGCTTCTAAAGAAAGAGATTTAGTAAAACAAAAGTTAGTATAGGTTATTGATTGAGGGATCGAGGGATCTTAGTTGTATTAAATAAGAGATTGGTTGGGAGGAGATTCGTACCCACACTTGATTCCATGGTTGGCTGCTATTGATGAGAACGAACAATTGGATATTGATGATTCCATCTTCATCTAGTTTTTAAGTCATTTCTCTTAAATATTTAGGTATGACCCATATTATGATGCCTCATGCTAATTTATGAAATAAGAAATCTTCTAATATCAATGCTTATGGGTATAAAGTAATACTAATGCTATTGATTTTATTTAATGTTGATATTTTATCATGTTGGGCTTTACATATGGTATCAAATCCCATTTATGGACACTAAGGACCTAGGGATTAGAAGGAAAATATATACCACTATTGTTTAAAGTTTCGAGGTTTCTTAGATCATTTTTTAAAACCCTTGCCATAAGAGTCATATGAATATTGCCAAGCTCCAAGCCATAAAATCCAAGCTAACGATAGAGGTGGCTCCTATTATATATTGTAAATCCCCTCCATGCCTAATTCTATTAGAATAGAATAATGAGGTCAATCCTAGATTTATTGGTGTGGTCATGGGTTTTATTTTTATAGATAGGGTGGATATCTATACTTGTAACATGCAAAATGTTTTGTAAGGATGAATCTATGTACCATATGTATTGAGGTGGTATTGAGTAGGTAGTTGTGCAACATGATGATGATGTGATTGCTTAATTTGATGGGTTAATAAATGATAGTTTGGATGTTTGTATGATCTAATAATTTAATAATATGTTGATAAATTATTACTAATAATAGAAAGGAAGTATAAATTGTGGGAGGATGACATGATCTACAAGACTCCTGTGTGGAGTTGACCGGATAAAGAGGAAGGTTTTGGAAGCCAAACTAAATGTCGTAGAAGATTAATGAATCCAATAGAATTTCATTTGAAGTTATGTTTTATTATAGTTCATATCTATATGCATATGCTATGACATTAATATCTAATTTGATTTTGATGGTGCATGTAATGGGTCATGTGAAGAGTGACATGACACTAGTAAAAAATGAGAGATAAAGGACTAGATGACTGAAAACGCTAGTCACCACACTTTTTATCAATGGATAACCGACCAAAATTGAGCAATTCGTAATATAGGTGCGCTAATCAAAAGTTGTTTTAGTTTATGGAAGCTTTCTTCGCATTTGGTCGTCTAAAGGAATTTGTTTTCCTTTTTCTATAAGGCGGTCATGGGACAAGAAAACTGTGAGAAGTTATCAATGAACTTTTGGTAGTAACCTGCTAATCCTAAGAATGACCTTATGTCGGTGATGCAAGTAGGTGTAGGCCATTCCTCGATGTCTTTAATCTTTTCTAGGTCAACCGCTATTCCCTTCTCTAAAATGATGTGACCCAAATACTGTATTTTTGGTTTGTAGAAGTCACACTTGCTAAAATTGGCGTAAAGTTGGTGTTCCTATAATACCCATAACACAATTCGGAGATATTCCTCATGGTCTTCCTTACTTTTGGAGTAAATCAGTATGTCGTCAATAAAGACTAGTACAAACTTATCGAAATATTTGCTAAAGATATTGTTCATCACGCACATAAAGTTGGTTGGTGTGTTGGTTAATCCGAAAGGAATCACCACAAACTCATAATGGTTGTATCGGGTTCGAAAGGAGGTCTTACTCATGTCCTCGTCACAGATCCTTACCCAGTGGTATCTGGATCGCAAGTCGATCTTTGAAAATATATTCTCTCCTCCGACTTGACTAAACAAGTCATCTATCCTAGGGAGTGGGTATCGATTCTTGATGGTCAGCTTGTTGACTTGTCGATAATCGATGCACATTCGCATCACCCCGTCTTTCTTCTTTACGAAGAGTATCGGTGCTCCCCAAGGAGACACACTCGGTCGAATGTATCCTTTTTCGATCAACTCTTGTAACTGTAGTTTGAACTCCACCAACTCTGGTGTGCTCATACGGTATGGGGCCTTAGAAGCTGGTACTGATCCGAGTGTTAATTCTATGGAAAAATCTAAGTCTCGCTTGGGTGGTAGTCCTGGTATTTCCTCGCGAAATACGTCTTTGAAATCTACAAGAACTGGAAAGTCCTCGATTTTATGTTCTCTATTGGCTTATATGTTTTGAATGTTAATCACAAAAAGTTTGGAACCCTTCCTTATGCATTTCTTAGCTTGTAGGGCGAATATGTGTCTGACAGAAACCTTCTTTAGTATGCCCTGAATCTTTCTTTGATTTCCCTGGTTATCCATGCATAAGATTGACTTATTTAAACAGTCAAGCATGACATGGTGTTGTTCCAACTAGTCCATGCCTATAAGTACATCATACGAACCTAAAGGTAAGATATTTAAATCTACCTTAGATGGAGAACCGTTCATATCTAACTTGCATTCTTTTACTAGTTCTGAGACTTTCCTTTTGGTACCAGTGGCTAGTTGTACTAGCCACGGTTTCCCATATTTCTCTTGGTTTAGTTTGCATGTGTCGACAATTTTGGGGGAAACATAGCTTCGGCAAGCACCGGGGTCGATCAAAATTGAAATAGTTGTGTTTGACACCTTACCTTCTATCTTGACCATAGTAGACTGGTGGTCCGCTTGTCGACCATCAAGTGCTGCATAAATTCCTAGTGTCCCTACCATGTCCCCTACCGTTGGGTTTTCTTGTAAGTTGTGTAAAAACCCATTTATTTTTTGGGGACAATCTCTAAAGTAGTGGGGCCCTTGGAATTTCCAGCAACTAATGGGTAGCGGGGTAGCCTTGGCTCCTTTATTAAAAGTTGGTCTGTTGGTGTTTGTGCGAGCACATTTGGTCGTGCACAAGGTCGGTTGAAATTTTTGTTCGGTGGGAAACTATTATTTTGTTTCCTGTATGGTAGTGGCCTAAACAGTAGTCTTCGATTGTCGAAAAAGGACCTGAATATGTCCCGACTTCTGTTTATGTTTTCATTTCTCGATTTTCCATGTTCGTAGCAGAGTCTAGCTTTGTGCAATGTTACGTCTAGAGTCTTGGGCATGTCAAACTCAATTTTCTCTTGAAAATTGGGAGGAAGACATCCCAAAAACTGTTGTATCTTGACATTTTCATCTTTTATGTATGGTACATAATGTAGCAGATCCAAAAATCTGTTGATGAAGGCATCCATGGTTAGGGAGCCCTTCCTCATTTCGTTAAATTCTTTGATTTTTTTTCAAAGAACCGTTCTGACATATACTTGTCTCAAAACAACTTGCTGAAAGTGCTCCATCTGATATATTTTACTTCGTGCTTTTTAGTATGCTTTAGGTCTCTCCACCACCTTGCTTCCTTTCTATTTAAGTTATAAATTTCCAGTCGTGCCTTCATCTCACTAGAATAATTGTGCACTCGGAAATATTTATTCATTCCCAACAGCCACTCTTCGGCCTTTTCCCCAATATTCATTTCTCCTTCATATGTTGGGGCTTTGATCTTTCGGAATTCTCCCTACAGACTATCATCATTTTTCCGCCTTTTCTTACAAGGGGAGAGTGAACCATCACTGGAAGAGATTTTATAGTCCTCTTCCATGAAGTCAGGTGTTTTTTCTTCTTGTCCCTCCTCTTGAGGATTGCTGGACCTTTTTGTATGATGATAGTGTTGTTTGGATCTATCTGCTGAGTGGGTGGATTGTCTATAGGGGTTTACCCCTGTCAAACTCTGAAGTAGAGCTTCATTTATTGCTTGTTTTTCTTGTCTTTCATTCATGTTGTCATCTTTAAAACTCTATAAATCTGCTTGTAAACTCTGTATTGTTCTCATTAAGTCAGAATTCAGTTCCACCTCGAGTTCTTCTTCTCGGGGTGGTGACTTCAAGTTCCCATGTCTATTGTTGTTCCCTTCTGCGTTCATGATTCAGATTGTATTTTTATACCTGAAATGTTAAGTCAGTCAGTAAAACAAATTCTGTTAGTTTTTGTAAAACAAAAATCATAAGTATATTCTTGAAATACCTTTCTGCAGTGGATGTCTTTGTAGTGAGCCCAAAAGGTATCTTACTGTTGTCGTTGGGCTCTGATACCACCTGTAATGTCCCTTAAATCCAAAAATAAATAAATAAAATTAATGGGCTAATAAAATCACTAAGATCTAAGGTTCATTTAAAATTAACTTCAACACTGTGTAATCTTATTAAGAAAGATAATTGTATTCTTGATCTGGATTCCTTCTATTGATTAATACATTGTCGCTTATTTTCTTACTATGATATTTATGTCGTTCATTTATATGATGATGTATCTTGTGTTCTGCACTGATATATATTTTTCTATTCTGTCTAATTACCACATACTTGTTTATAATGGATATATGTCTTAACACATAACCTAGTATCATTTAAGCTAAAGCTGTGGCTATCTTACTTATGATTCTAATGTGAAAGGGGTGGTTGAATACGTCTCAATGAAATGGTATGAAGGACTCTTATGAACTTGGGCATACTTAGTTCATTATGAACTAAGACATGAAGAACTTCTTTGTTTGCAGGTGCTAAGAACCAACCCTATGCTAAGTGTACTATTAAAGAGAGTAACTTGACCAAGAAAATAAATGTTTAAACTTTGAAACCAAGGTTATATGCATAAAGGAATACCTATTCATAATAAGGAGGAAACTACGACTATAGGGAGTGGGTAATCTATATAAATGCTAGTGGAGGTGGTTGGATCATTAAAGACTGCCATGTGAAGGCCTCATGGTCACCCTCCACGCTAGCTCAAGGTATAAGGGAGAGCTACCATGTTTCGAAAACCTCTTTGCATGCTATTTTGGGAGAGAAGAGCGAGCTCCCTGTTTTGTGGTCTTTGGCAATGGCGTGGACTATGTACCGGTTGCGTTGACAGGTTTCTAGCATTGCGCAGTGCCCTAAAGGTATGTGCTTATCCTCTGCGACTTGTATCTCTATTTTTTTTACATTAAAATGTTTCATTTTAATAAACCCTTGACTTGTTATGTGCGAGGATGGCTTAGCGTGGATCTGGGGTTTTCAACCAGTGGGAGGGAGGACCCTCAAATGAAACACTCGAGTAAGCCCAAGTCTAGGTGTTCTTTTCCCATGGTGGTTGTTCTGCATTTTTATAAAAGATGGGGGATGTGTTGCTTGTTGTTAATGGCTTGCCATTCAGACTTACAAGGGATTGTTGGCAGCCTCTCGGCTTCGCTTAGAAGCTAAATGTAATGGTGATTCGAATGATAGTGTGCTCAGGGTTTTTGTAGGGTTTAGTGCTTTATGAGCCTGTAGGCGTTTGATGAAATTGTAAAAGAATTTGATCGTGTGTGGGAAACTACCGAGCCTGTAGAAATCTCAAACCTATTTCTGGGAATACAAGTTTATATACTCTTTCTCTGTTTTATACTCAGTAATGGTTTTAATGTTTTTAGCTGGGTGAAATAATGAGGTATTTCGTTGAGTTATAAAATGTTTTGTTTTGATATATCCTTCTCTTTCTTGTAACTAACGCTATCAGGGTAAATCTACTCGTAAAATACTTTCTCTGTTGATAAAGGGTTTATGATGGTTATGTTCTGTAGTTTACGTTTTTACTTCTTAAAATTAGTAATATGCGCAGAGCCCTAATGTCGATATCATTTCTGAAAGATCTAAGTTCAGTTCTTGTTGCTTTTAAATGATAAATATTTCAAATCATTTTAGTTTCTGGGCATTGCTCTGTTTGTAAGATGTAATTTATTACAATAGGGATGCTCTGTGTCAGATGTGCTCGTTATGGCTCCATGGATAACTGATTGCAATTTATTGTAGGAAAGAAAGTATTTACTTAAATTAGTTTTCTACAAGGGTGCGGGCAAAGCCCTAGTTCTGTCTTGCATTACTTTATTTTAATGATTTTAAAGTTTTAAGTACCCAGATGTGTAAACCAACGCTGTAGCGTGGTCCCTCCTTCCAATCGATGGTTGGAATGTTGCTACAGGGATTCAATCCCGAGCCTGAGTTTGGTGGAATTTAAATGTTGATCAATTGAACGTTGTGTGCCCTAGTTAAGCTATTATGTTTGGTTAATCTATAAATCAGTTGCTTACACGTTTACGACTGTAATGAGTAACTTTATGGTTATATTGCTCTATTCTTTATCGTAATGTCTGTTGTATTTGTAATACTTATCATGATCTATATTAATGCTTAATTCGATTAGTTGTTTATTTTTAATATCGCATTTGTTCTTTTAAATGATTAAATATTATGTTTGTTGATTATTATTGTGGTAGAGAATCGCTCCATGCTTGTCAGGGATTGCTTAGACTCAGGGTAAAAGTATAAATTCTGTTTAGTGTGTTTTATGTTTGGTAGTATGCAATGTGTATAATTATGAAATAATTAATTATGTTTTAACATAGGGTCTAGGTTGTTGTTTAAATAGAATCGATCTCTGACTCATGATGAGTTTAAGAGATGACTCTGTTGCAAGACCTTTAAAACAGTAGCTCGTTTTGCTCAGGGTTGTGACCTTGCGAAACTCCAAGGGTTTGGAATATTATAACGAAATCTTGTTTTCAATAAAAGAAAACTTAACAAAGTGTTTTTTTTTTTTAAATGAGATCTAGCACAAGCTAGCTCTGCTAGATCGAAATTTACAAAGGAAAAGGGTTCGATGGTTAGAATCAAATATGCCAGCTAGTTGAACTTTCAACATTAAGAATAAATTAATATTTAACCCAGGGAGCCAATGCTTATGCCCTTGCTCATGAATTAATAATAATAACTAGAATTCTAAGAAAGAGAAATTTATAGTATCATAAAGAAATTACCATACTTATAAATTTCAGCCTATAATACTAAAGAAACTTTGATATGCAAATACAAGTTCTTACCTGCAATATACTGATTGGATCCCCTTTAAATCCCACACACTTCAAACACTAATTAATGGAAAAAAAATATTCTCAGCTAACCTGTACAATGGTAACCGGATAAACTCAGAACTGCCACGTTCCTCCCAACCTTGACCTGAAACTGTTCCTGGTTCTTAATCAGATCACCCCTAAGCTGGTTCCAACATGCAAGAAGATATAGAGTACCTAGGGATGAGGATGCTGGTATCTTGGAGTTAATCTATGTTTGCTTCTGAGTGCTAGATTTGGAATTCTCTTCAAACTCATTCAGAATAATAATCAGGTCCTCCCTCTCTTGGCTCTTGCCTTTATATATATTTTCTTTGGAAAGGGGCAGTTTAGTTATCTTGAGTTACATCACTATTTTAATACCTTTTCTTGAAAATAACTCTTAGTTTGAATTATATGTAATATATCTAGAGGCGAGTAATTTTTGATAACTAGGAACTTTTTACTAGTTCCTACTTGAGTTTAGAAAAGGATTTTAATTTATTTATCTACTTATAAAATAATATATAGACTTACTTATGTAATTTATTCATCTTTTAATACCCATGCATCATATAGCATAATTTTTTATTCAATGCTTCCTTAGTTTAGGTTAATTCTTTAACAATCCCTCATGTGGGGTTTGGTCGATCAACTAGGATAGGTAGCCCTAGATTTCCTTTCATGTCGGACTACCTCGTATTCGTGGCAGTGTCTTTCGGTCCTTGATGAGAGATAAATAGTGATTCAATTAATCATTTGAATAATTATGATGACTGTTGGTGCTATTCAGAGCATTTTCAACTCAACACCTTTAAGTAAAGTCACCCCTAGTGCTATTCATAGCTTATGCTCAACACTCTCAAATGGGCATTACACTAGTGCAATTCCAGAGCTTCTTGCTTAACACTAGTACTAGGATGCATTTGTAAGATACACCTAGGGATACAATGGCCAAAGATCCGATGCTCCAGAGCTTATGCACAACATCATGTTGGAGTGCTCTAGGGCTTATGCCTAACACTAAATCATTTATTTGATGGGGTTACCTTTGTGCTCCAGAGCTTACGCTCAACACATAGTACCGTAAACCATGTCCTCTAGGGATTATTCCCAACATATCATAGAGGTCAAATCATGTATACCAGAACTTATGCACAGTACATAACAAAGGTCATCTCATTATATTAGGGCTTGTACCCAATGACATAATAAACATCAACCAAGTACATCGAAGCTTATGCCCAGTACATAAAAATAACCTGTGTCCATCAAGGCCCATGCCCAATATATATAACAAAAATAAAAAATGTGCATTGGGGTTTATGCCTAGTATATATATCATCAAAACAAATCATGTGCATCGGGGCTTACGCCCAATATATAGAATAATCATAATTAAAAAAATTCGGGATATTACAGTGAGTGTTGAGTAGATAAAGGAAAGAACATCCCTTCTATTGTTTATGACAATGTAAGAGAATGTCATGGTTGACTAAACTTATAATGGGGTGCAATCTACATTGGATGCCTAAGGTTGGGGTTTGAATCACTTATATGCACCCAATTTCTTGGACCATGTTTGTCAAAAGATAGGAGTTCTATTTATGTTTATAATTATGAAATTCAATTCTATATTATTTGTTTTGAAGATGAATTGAACATTTTGCATGTGTAAATATGGTTATGAATGGAATGGGCATGTGTTTCCATCATTCTAGTTATTCTATACTTGATTATTCCAGTGCATTTAATTAATTTCACTCACATATTCATTCATCATTCATTGGGATTCCCTTGGGAATCCAAATCAGGCCTAAAGGTGGAATGGGTTTGTTGTTGGATCAAAAAATATAATGGGCTTCTGAAGAAAGAGATTTAGTAAAACAAAAGTTAGTATAGGTTATTGATTGAGGGATCGAGGGATCTTAGTTGTATTAAATAAGAGATTGGTTGGGAGGAGATTCGTACCCACACTTGATTCCATGGTTGGTTTCTATTAATGAGAACGAACAATTGGATATTGACGATTCCATCTTCATCTAGTTTTTAAGTCATTTCTCTTAAATCTTTAGGTATGACCCATATTATGATGCCTCATGCTAATTTATGAAATAAGAAATCTTCTAATATCAATGCTTATGGGTTTAAAGTAATACTAATGCTATTGATTTTATTTAATGTTGATATTTTATCATGTTGGGCTTTACATATGGTATCAAATCCCAGTTATGGACACTAAGGACCTAGGGATTAGAAGGAAAACATATACCACTATTGTTTAAAGTTTTGAGGTTTCTTAGATCATTTTTTAAAACCCTTATCATAAGAGTCATATGAATATTGCCAAGCTCTAAGCCATAAAATCCAAGCTAACGATAGAGGTGGCTCCTATTATATATTGTAAATCCCCTCCTTGCCTAATTCTATTGGAATAGAATAATGAGGTTAATCCTAGATTTATTGGTGTGGTCATGGGTTTTATTTTTATAGATAGGGTGGATATCTATACTTGTGACATGCAAAATGTTTTGTAAGGATGAATCTATGTACTCATATGTATTGAGGTGGTATTGAGTAGGTAGTTGTGCAACATGATGATGATGTGATTGCTTAATTTGATGGGTTAATAAATGATAGTTTGGATGTTTGTATGATCTAATAATTTAATAATATGTTGATAAATTATTGCTAATAATAAAAAGGACGTATAAATTGTGGGAGGATGACATTATCTACAAGACTCCTATGTGGAGTTGACCGGATAAAGAGGAAGGTTGTGGAATCCAAACTAAATGTCGTAGAAGATTAATGAATCCAATAGAATTTCATTTGAAGTTATGTTTTATTATAGTTCATATCTATATGCATATGTTATGACATTAATATCTAATTTGATTTTGATGGTGCATGTAATGGGTCATGTGAAGAGTGACATGACACTAGTACAAAATGAGAGATAAACGACCAAATGACTGAAAACATTAGTCACCACAGTTTTTATCAATGGATAACCAACCAAAATTGAGCAATTTTAAGTGAGGAAACTAAAAATGACTAAGATAAATGACTAATTTAGTCATGGAATAAAATATACAACTAAATAACAAGTGACTAAAATAAAAACAACTAACGTAAATGACTAATTTAGTCACAGGAATATGAATATGACTAGCTAACAACGACTAAGGATAGGAGTTATTTATTTATGTTACTAAGTTTTAGTTGTGTCGCCGCAACAATGGAAAATTACAATTTTGACAATGAATTTGTACAATTTACTAAATCTCAACACTACATACGGATTCAAAGATCCAAATCCATTTGTAGTGTTAAAATTTAGGAATTTGTAACATTGCAGATGGATTTGGAGACCTGAGTGATTTTAATTGTGTCACTCGGCAATGGAAACTTGCAATTTTGATAATGAATTGTTACGATTTACCAAATTTTAACACTGCAGATGGATTCATGAGAGATCCCTTGTGTCACTCGGCATCATTTTTTTCTTTCAAGCTAGACATCCAGTGAGGTCCCTACAACTCCAGATGTTGGTGGATGTGTTTGTTGGCCTCAAGCCTCTCTGTAAGTGCAATATTGTTGTCATCCTGTGCACTCAAAATTATAGGCTCAATTCACATGAACTCAATCCTAACCATGCTACGTCGACCAATATCCCCATAGCCATTTCGTTTGATCATTAAAATATGTATTAAAAAATTATAATATATAAAAATTTACAATATATTTTTATTTTATTACAAAACATATATTATAATATTACATAATACCATATCAAAAACATACAATATAATAACACAACATTATACCATATAATAAGCCATCCATATTACCATATAATATTAGAAAACATACCCTATATTACACTAACCCAACATATATATAGAAATATATTTGTACACAAATATTAACAAAAAACAATATATAAAAACCAGTACACATATATAAACAAAACATTATATTGTAATGTTAATAAAACAATATCAAACATGATCTAATTTGTACACTAGCCAATTAAAAAACTAAAACCCATTATAAGGCAGCTCCATCATGTAACAACACATTTGTTAATGTATTGACTCCACTATCCATAGTCATGGTGATATGCGACCAACCTAGAGCCCACTAACCTCACTTATCTCGGTGCAAAAATCAAATCATGAAAGCCTTTAGAAATAGGCTTCTATAAACTAAAAAGAATTATTTCAAAATGATTTGAAAGATGAAAGCTAAGCATGCACAAATGAAACTAAACTCATATTGGAAACTCCCTCAACAAGTTCATAGACTTGGAATCAATATTTTTTGGGGAAGGAGGAGAAGCGTGTGGTAAGGCTTCTAGTTGAATTGGATCTGTGAGAAGGTATTCCTGCAAAAATTGAATTAGAATAAGGGAATGTAACCATGCACAAAAGATTAAAATACTAGAGGAGGCACTCTCATTGTGCACCCTACCATGAAGTAGGTCATTTATTGAAGGATTGTGAGGATTCCATTAGAGCTCCAAATAGGTAGAAGAGTTGACATCTGGGTGATATGTGATCGACCTCCCTAAATGGGGAATGATTAATGACTAGCCAACATTCGTGAGTGCCATTTTATGGAGTTTTCTCTCATTACCCTAAGATAATTCCATACCAATGTCATGAAACCTTGAATTGGTGCCAAATTTTTGGCTTTGGCGGGAAGGGGAGGGGGTTTCTTTGAGTCTAAGAGTCCAATACTTCTGAATGGGGTTTGAAATGTGGGCTTGGGACATTTATTAACGCACTAAATTGGTGTTGGTTGGAAATTGTAGTGATGCCAATTGAATTTTTTGCAGGGTTTGCAAATTCGCTATATAATTGCAATTGTTTCCATGGATAAAGGAACATTGGATAGAAATTGGAGGCTCTTGAAGAGGCGAGTGAAGGATTTTGCAACATTGGAGTTCAAATATGATACTTCCCATCCAATTGTTACAAATTATCAGGTTAGTAAATGCTATTCTTTCTAAATATTTTTCATAATTTTATATATGATGATAAAAATAAGAGTGGTTACATAGACCCTATTACTTGTAACCACATTGCTTAATAGATATTTGAATTCATTTCCAAAGTCGACACCATTAAGTTCTCTCTTTCTATTCCACGCTACTTAAGAACTCTTTGAATTCATTTCCATAGTCCACACCATTAATTATTCTCAACACCTTACCTTCATATTTTTTTAGCTTTCCACAAAATCCTTAAACTCTTGGAATTCTTATGAATCTTAAGAATGATGGTGAAGTCAAAGGAAGGGGTGAGTAGGAAGTAGGCACGAAGGCGTGAAGAACAACACTTGGGTGTTGGAAGTGATACTTGCATGTAGGAAACCTATTGGTTGCAAGTGGTTTTATGGGACATAATGCAAATAAAATGGTTCGTTGGACAAGCATATGGTAAGGTTTTTTACAAAAGGGTTTGCAGGGGGTGGACTATTAGAAGATATTCACTCCTACATCAAATTTTTTAATCGTCGGGTTAGTTTTTCCTATGGAAACTCATTTTGGTTGGAAAATTTATCGATCAGATGTTAAGAAAAATTTTCTCAATGGATATTTTAGAGGACAAGATACATATGTATCAACCATATGGATTCTACGTAGCAAAAAACGATCATCCTATGCACAAGGTGGTGAAGGCTCTTTACAATTTGAAGTAGTCTCCAAGGGCCAAGTACATCAAAATTAACAAACACCTTGCATGGTTTGGATCTAGGAGTTATTATCCAAAAATTTCGCCAAAAGTATAGGTGATTGTTTGGTGATCTTTCTCTTTTATTTAGATAACATTATCATCAAAAGGAGCATGGATGCTGCATTTGATAATGTAAAATATGATTTGTGTTCAACATTTTCCATGGAAGCTTGTGCCCTCCAACATTACGACTTAGGTGTATAATTTTGGGAAACTAATGGTTGTGTTTCTATTGCAAACCAAATATACTAAGAGCCTGTTGGAAAAGTGCAACCTGAGTGGGCCCAATGGTGAAGAACATGTGTTTCCTCCTAGGAGGTAATAGTTTTAAATCTAGAGGGGGTAGGGTATGTACACCTTTGTAGACATTAGCAGTCAAATTGTTGCATGTCGGGGGGGCTTGTCCCACAAACAAGGGGTCTTACACACCAAATTGGTGTCTGGCTAGGTTTTAACCTTAAAAATAGTTTATTACTAGAAAATGGTAAAATGTAAGGCAATTTGTATACCTATGGGGATTGGACTAAAGTTATCAACTGAATCTAACTCTAAATCAATGTTACAAAATTTGACATTGACAAAAAATTGGCAAGGGGTCATAAACTTGGGAAATTGGAAAATTTGGGAAAAGATGACATAACTGGGCAAACATAAATATATTATTCAATAACTCCAAAAAAAAATTATAACCTGGAAAACTTTTGAAAACCTGAAGAAATCATATTTTTTGCAACATTGCTTGAAACTAGTTAATGAGTCAGTATACATGTAACTTGATAACCATGGTTTTGCAGTCATCTATGTCTTTAGGTTTATTACATTTTCCACATCTGCACATTGTACAACAACTAATATTTTTTTCAAGTGTGTGTGGGATACCCTTGAGTATGGCACCATATATGGTAGAGGAGAGGATTTTTGGCTAATAGGTTACACAAATTCAAATTGAGTATGTTTAGTTGATGATAGAAATTCTAATACAAGTTTTGTTTTCACTTTCACTACATGCTTGGTTGAATAAAAAAAACATGTAGTAGCACTTTCATTTCTAGAGGAAAACTATAGGGAATCAAATATTTTAGCTTGTGAGGTAGTTTGTTTGAGGATGATGCTTATTGATTTGCAAGTTAATATTGTTGACCCTACTATAGTTTATTTTGACAATCAAAGTGTTTTAAAGTTGGCTAAAAATCTTATGTTTTATGAGAGGATGAATCATGTGGAGTAGATGTAAGTGTTCGTGGAACACAAGCAATAACTATATGCCCCCCACACAAAACTAGATATTGTGAAGCTAAAGGAAAAGCTCTTGCATTCGAAAACTTGGTGGTTGGGGATGGCATCTATGTTTCCTTAATTTCATCACCATCATTATCACCTGATAGTTCATCCTCAAGTTCTCTAAAACTATGGCTCCATCCTCCAAAATAGCCTCCTTTAGATTGTTGTCCCAAGTCATATATGTTCTATCATTCTTGGTCAAACAGGATCGCAGAGAAATAACAATAAACAGAAATGAAAATATAATCATACATACACATTTCAAGAGAGACATAGATATATCGTGGTTCACCCCAAGATGGACTACGTCCACACTGAAATTGCCAGTCCTTATTATTATTCCGTCCAGCAAAGTGAAGGGATACAACCTACAGCACAGCCGTTGCACTTCCTCTTCACTATCTCACAGTCTCTCTTCTGATCTCAGAGATCTTTTCAATACATAAAACGTAATACATCAACCCTAGCCGTATTACAAAGTCTCTCTTATAAAGGGGAAATACAAATGGAAAATACCACGAGTTACCCAAAACCATGGGCCCGTAAAACAACCCCAAAAATTTCCTTCGGGGGCTTCACCCCCCCCCCCCCCCCCCCCGCTGGGGTGAGTGTACAGTCCTTTTACATATCATATAAAGTTGGGGTACAAACACAGCTGAATAATAATGTCTCTAAATCTGGAGATCAGGCTCCACAACCAACAATCTCCCACTTGGATACTGTTCATAGCAACTCCACCGCTGCTGCACTTGCTGGACTTGGACTTGGAAAAATTCTCCTCTTCACCTTCATGCTAGAAGGCCAACTAAAACCGACTAAGAAATCAGTTTCTCTCTAGTCACTACCTTTGTGAACATGTCTGTAGGATTCTGGCTAGTATGTATATTTTCCAGCTTCAACAGTTCATCTTCCATAACATAGGGTATGAAATGGTACTTGAGTTGTATATGTTTAGTCCCAGAATGGAATGATGAGTTCTTTGTAAGATGAATGTCACTCTGGATGTCACTATACAACCTGCTATCCTTCTGCTTCTTACCCAATTCCTCCATAAACCTCTGCAACCAAATAATCTCTTTACTAGCCTCTGTAACAACAACATACTTTGCTTCCGTTGTTGAAAGTGCAACAACCTTCTGCAGTTTTGAAATCCAACTTACTGTTGCTCCACCTACAGTAAACACATACCCTGTGGTGATCCTCTGCTATCCTTATCACCTGCCATATATGCATCAACATATCCCTGTAGTGTCTAAACCTCCAAAACATAATGCCTGAGTAGTAGTACCTCTCAAATACCTGAGAATCCACTGTACTGCCTTCCAATGTTCTGTACCTGTATTTTTCATATATCTGCTGACAACTCCCACTGCTTGTGCAATATCTGTTCTTGTGCACAACATGGCATACATCAAGATGCCAACTACTGATTGATAGGGAATCTTGGACATGTAATCTGTCTCTTCCTGTGTCTTAGGACACATTTCCTTACTTAGACTGAAATGGCTGGCCAAAGGTGTACTAACTGGTTTTGCATTCTGTATTCTGAACCTCTCCAACACCTTTTGTATGTACTCACTCTGAGACAATGTCAATTTGCGATTTTTCCTATCTCGTGTTATTCTCATACCAAAGATTTGCTTTGCAGCACCCAAATCCTTCATCGCAAATGAATTAGCTAGCTTCCTTTTTAGTACATTTATATCCTGCATGTTAGACCCTGCAACAAGCATGTCATCCACATACAATAACAAGATAATATATCTTTCATTGTCTAGCTTCTTGAAATAAACACAGTGATAATGAAATCTACTATAACCTTGTTCTGTCATAAACCTATCAAATTTTAAATACCACTGCCTTGGAGCTTGCTTCAAAACACGCAAACTCTTTTCCAACTTGCATACCAAGTTCTCCTTACCTTTGACCTCATACCCTTGTGGCTGCTTCATATATATCTCTTCCTCCAAATCCCCATGGAGAAAGGTTGTTTTTATATCTAACTATTCAATATGCAAATCTTCTACCGCCACTAGACTTAAGATAGTCCTAATTGAAGTCATCTTAACAACAGGAGAAAATATTTCATCAAAATCTATACATTTCTTTTGTGCAAACCCCTTTACAACAAGTCTGGCCTTGTACCACTTCTTACATCCTTCTTCTTCCTTCAACCTATAAATCAATTTGTTCTGCAATGCTCTTTTACCAGCAGACAATTGAACCAAATCCCAATTCTGGTTTCCTACTAATGAGTACATCTCCTCATTCATGCCTTGCTCCCACTTCTTTCTAGTTTCCACCTGCATTGCTTCTTCATAACACTCTGGTTCACCAGCATCAGTCATCAATAAATAATACATTGAAGGAGAGTATCGTTTAGGGAGTCTACTTAATCGACTTAACCCGGTACATCTTCTTGCAGTTGCAGGAGTTTCAGGTACTTACTGTTGTTCTTGATTTTCTCGCACCTTCGAAACTTCATTTTCTTTAATTTCATCAAGCACTATGTACTCTATGTTTTATTTTTCATGTTTCTTTCCTTGCAACTAATCTTTATACATGAACTTTTCATTGAATATCACATCTCTACTCCTGATGATTTTGTTATTTTCATAATCCCATAAGCGATAACCAAATTCATCAACCCCATATCCAATAAAGGTACATTTCTTGGATTTAGCTTCAAGCTTTGTTCTATTATCTTCATCAATATGGACAAATGCTTCACAACCAAACGTTCTCAGAAATGAGTAGTTTACCTTTTTATCTGTCCATGCCTCCTCTGGAATACCACCATCCAAAGCACTTGAAGGTCCTCTGTTTATTAAATAAACAACAGTATTTACAGCATCCTCCCAAAACTGTAAGGGCAACCCTGCATGCAATCTCATACACCTTTCACACTCCATGATCATTCTGTTCATCCTTTCAGACACACCATTTTCTTGTGGTGTTCCTGGGACTGTCTTCTCTCTACGAATCCCATGGTATGAATAGTAACTATCAAACTCCTTGACGCAGTACTCCCCTCCATTATCAGATTTGAGACACTTCAACCTTTTTCTTGTCTCATTCTCAACCAAATCTTTCCACTTCTTAAAAGTAGCAAACACGTCAGATTTCTGTTTAATGCAATAAACCCAAGTTTTCCTAGTTGCATCATCAATAAATGTAACATAATAATGAGAGCCACCAAGAGATTGTACCTGAGAAATCTGACTCTCTTTTGTTTTCCATAAACACAGTTCTCATGGAATTCCAGACTTACCTGCTTCAAATCTGGCAGCCACTTCCTTGAGTGGAGAATTTGCATCCCCTTATCACTCATGTGACCAAGCCTATGATGCCACAATATTGTATATGTTCCTATGGAAGCTAAAGAGATAGAATGGTGAGTATTATGAGGACATAAATACAACGTACCTACCATGTCTCCTTTTGCTATCACCATTGATCCTTTAGTGATCTTCCACCATTTTTCTCCAAATGTAGATAGACAGCCGCCATCTCCCAACTGCCCTGTTGACATCAAATTTCTTTTCATAGCAGGAATGTGCCTTACATCTTTCAACGGCCAATTAGTTCCATTCTTAACTTTTATCCATACCTTACCCATTCCAACAATTTTACATGGCTCATCATCACCCAATAAAACATGTCCAAAATCGCCCGGAACATAATCCTGAAAGTATTTCCTATGGGGTGTAGCATGACATGAAGCCCCTGAATCTACTACCCAATAATCACTAGTGTTATCTAATGCAAGAATCAAAGCATCTTGTAACACATCACCTGCTACATTTGCTTCCTGGGTAGTTTCCTGCTGTGCATCTCCTTTCTTCTTTAGAGATCTGCAGTCTTTTTTCATATGTCCTTTCTTTCCACAATTCCAACACTCTATCTTTCCTAGTCTGGACTTGGATCTTCCCATTTTAGACTTGCCACAATTACCTTGGCTCTTTCCTCTCTCCTTTTGTCTTCCCCTGCTCTCCATGGTCAACACATTACCTGATGTCTCACCTATGTTTTCTCTTCGCATTTCTTCGCTAAGAATAACACCAATAATATCATCAAATTTCAAGTTGTTTGAAGTAGAGACAGAGTTACTTACAGCCATGACCAAGCTATTCCAGCTTTCTAGAAATGAACACAAGATTAGAAGAGCCCTAACCTCATCATCGAAGTTCACACTTACAGAACTTAGTTGATTTGTAACCGTATTAAATTCATTTAAATGATCAGTAACAGATCCACCTTCAGACATCTTCATATTAAATAAACACTTCATTAGAAATACCTTGTTGGAAGCCGAGGGTTTTTCATACAGCTTACCCAATGCGCTCATCAAACCCTCTGTTGTCATTTCTTTTGAGATATAGAAAGCCACCAATGAAGCCAAGGACAGTCGTATTGTCCCCAGTGCCTTTCTATCAAGAACCTCCCATTCTTCGTCCTTCATGGCCGCTGGCTGCTTTGCTCTTCCTCCCAATAGTAGGAATAGATCCTTCTAGTACAGATAGTCCTCCATTTGCATCTTCCATAACTGGAAGTTTTGGCCATTAAAATTATCGTCCTTAAACTTTCCTTCTTTTGCCATTGCTCCCACTCAAACCAGAAACCCTAGTTTCCTGAAGATGTGACATCCCAAAAATACCAAAAAAAATAAATTATAATAGCAATAATTATCAGAATTATTTAATGCGGAACATATAAACTAAATCGAAATCTTAACTAAGATAAATTAATGACGATGGCACGTCATCATCCTCAAATAAATATAGTTGTAATTTCTACTTCAGGTATAAATGGATGTTAACCTCTTTAACGAAATATCTTTGTATGCTTATGTAAACAAGTACAGTTTACAATTTTGTTTAAGTTCTTGGTTAATATTACACGCTGATATAGTTTGTACTGCTTTAATATTCTTGATGGATTGCTAATAGTTTGTTTGTTTGTTAATAAAGGGGCCCTATGAGGCACCCTGGAGCTTACTTAGATACGTTTAGCTAAGGAATTTAAAACTTGTTTCCATGTGCAGACCGCAGGTAAAAAATCTACAAGACAACATAATATTTAGAGTACTTGTGTTTTTCAATTCATCGTCAATGTAAAATGTTAAGTGCTTCCCTGTGACATTAAAAACTGAAGGTATGGATACAAGGATTCTACTCCTAGCTTTAGTATTGTTTTACAAAGCTCCTTAATGTTATCAATCCATGTCATCCAAGCTTTCTATTATGATGTTACATTTATTATCATGAGACTACTGTCAGTGATATTAATACAACCCTACTATTATCTATTAAGTATGCAATTACGAGATTTGTAGGAATTTACACCTTTGAACTATCATTATAGTTGGCATCTTACAAAATCTTAGACTGTTCTATGTCGTGTATTTAGCATTTCAGTACACATACAAACTATAGAGATGAAGTAGCTATGTATGTTATAGCTACCATTTATTTACATAATGCATGGCATAATACTCGATTATTTCGACACCAATTTAAACTTTGGGATTATATAAAACATGCACTACATATTACTATATAATATGATGTGGTTTTTACTATACCAAGCTATGAAAAACAAAAGCAATAATGTGCTTTACTATATGAAATCCTAACTATACCCTTAGCACCATAGGATATTATCCTATACCAACCACAAATACGATCATAACAACTTTATTAAGATCGTGGCTTAAGTGATAGTTTGAACTATGTTGTAAGTATGAGCTCGTTCCCTAAGCGTTAATGTTAAAAGTAAATGTATTTTCCCAAGTCTCGACGTTAATGTGATGAAATGACGAGTATTAACTTATGTTTGTAGGTTGACAGAGTTACGGTTTGTGAATTAAATGCACTCCATAGTGGAATGGGTGGCTGTAATCCCACGTAGTCTAACCTTGTGAACTTTGATTGATATTGTAGTTGGGAGTTCTAGCTGGCAATGATGCCCTGTTGCCTCTCCTCCACGATGTATACCGTATCGTTCCTTGGCATCCAGGGTTGGCATCTCTGATGGTTGTTGGAATTTAATGAGATATTAATGTGAGGTTGCTCGGCTTTCAACGTAGCACTATTGGCTCTTTTCTCTCCGTTGATCGCTCCAAATCTTGGTCATTGGTTTGTGTAACCCTAATCCGTGTTGTTTGTATTGATGGCAAGTTTCTCGGCCCTTCATTGTTTTGTTGTAATGAGGCCGACAGGATGCCAAATTTTTAGGGTTAGAGGAGGTGTTCTTCCAAGGTTTCGACCCTGTGACTTATGAGAGAAAAAGTTTAAGTGTTGTAGGCTTGGCTTCGAGCCATAGATTCGTGATGTCGTAGTATGAAGGGTAGATAATCATCAGCTATTGAGAGTAGTTGGTAGTTTTCCCTTTGGCTCTTTCAAATGGTGGTAACTCCTTCTGGTTTTTCCTGCGTGTATGAAAGATTACAGTCGACCTCTGGTTTCGCCATTGATATTTGGAATAACAATCTTCAGGGTAAGTAAGTAAGAAATTGCACGAATGTTGATAACGTAGATTTTGCATTCTGAAATGTGTTATCAGTTTTTAACCACTCACATTGTTCTTTGGCAGGTGCTCGCTTCGTTAGAGGGTTTCTATACCATGATTTTGGAAAGGAAAGCTACTACGGCTTCCTGGTAAGCTCCGGTGGTTCTTACATGCCTCGTAGGTACCTTGATGTGTTTTCTGTGTGCCGAGAAATGGAAATATTCGACTTGTAACAGTGATGGACGCAAGCAAGTTTTTAAGCTTGTCTTGTTTTGTTTTTATTTTGTACAGAGGGTAACCTCTCAGTAATTTAAGTTACCTATTGGCTATTTGATGCCTAGTTATGTTATCGATAGAGACTCCGAACCTTCATTTGTTCTGCTAGATGTGTTAAGGGAAAAAACCCTGTACAATCTTCGTTATTTCACGATTCTATATTATGTTTTTAGTTGATGAGGGAAAGTCCTGTGTACTGTGAAACCTTGACAAGTTCAAAGTGTAATTTTCGGTTATATTTTTAAATGGAAGTCAAGAACCAAGGGTTCTCTTTGTACTTATAAACTATGGTTCGTTTTTCTTGAAATAAAACATTATAATTTTTTAAAAATTTTGTTGAGAACAATGTGTTAATGAATGTTAAGTTTTGCCGAGCCACAATGGTTGTCTTCTGGGCGAGGGTTTATAGTTGCAAATCTGTATGCATGTACTTCGTTCTCGTTGTTGGTAAAAATGTTTGGAAAACCACTGTAGTAATTTAACTATTAAAAGTGTTGAGAGGTTTTTGCCTCTGTGTTCTAGTTTCATTGATGGACACTCTACCTGTAATATCCAATTGCTATCGGGTTTGTGCTAGGGTTTGTATCCAAGGCTTAATCGTTGTGATGAAAATCTTGATAATGTATTCATTTAAATGTTAGTATGTGAGCTAATGTTTAAACATGAATATGTAAACGTGCCTTCGACAAACTGTTGGCTAATTCTTAGATAGTAAAATTACCATAAATAAAAGATAGTATGGTTCTAGAAAGTAATGTCTAGGGTTTACTAAGTCATAAAAGTTATCATTCTTTGAACAATGTCTACAGATTGCCTTTGAAATAGAAATATAATGTATGAATATAGAACTAGGGTTTGCAATGTATTACGTTTTGATACTACTGAAATAAATAATTGATACATGAAATCAAATAGGAACCAATGAAGAAATAAAGTATGTATAAAGATAAGAAAACTATATATTGATTGATTCTTGCAGCTGTTAAAATCCTTGGAAATACTATTACTTGGAAAACATGATATGTATGATTTTTAATTGTATTTGTTTGCTATTTTAAATGAATAGAGATACAGAAGTTAGACTATATTTTTCTTTTATGAAGTAACAACATAATCCTATATTACCGTCGATACTATACAGTAAATTTTTACTATGTTAGATATAGGACAGAATTGTGAATATAGCGCTTACTGTAATTATTTGTCCAATCAATGGCAATCTGCCTATCTCTCATCTATCATTTAATTTGTTTTTCTATACTAGAGTACGATGCAAATAATAGCATGTGGAAAAATATAGAGATGATTATCTAATCAGATCTTTAACAAGCTTTATCATTCGGACTTAAACATAAATCAGAAAATAAATTCATTACAAAATAGAGTTTTATAATTTTATTAAACAAAAACATTAAACTATAAACAAAATAGGAACAACAAAACCTGGTTAATCCGTAGAGAAACAAACAGCCCAAGGAGCCTGTTCCACCCAACCAATTCCTGAAGACAATCAAGTTACTTGCCTTAAGACCCCTGAGCCTGTTCACTGAACCACCAGGAGGAAGAAACTTAGAAGCTTAGGACCTCAACTTGCAGTAGAAATAGTTATCCAGTCTTTAAGACTTAGCAGTCGAAGGGACTTGCACCAGCACCTCTGGTTCTCCTTCTCATAATAATTTGTAGACTTACAGTTGCACTCTCACATAGCCTCCCTATTCGAATCTCTCAGTGATCACCTGATGCACATGAGGAATATTTCTGCAGAAAATATTGTGTAAGAGCTACCTGCTCAATTCGAATTTTCCTTATGTAGGCTACCTAGGCCTTTTAGTTGTTAACTGGTCATTAAATGAGCTTCCTACTCACTCCCTCCACCTAGGGGATAATGCCACATTTGTAGGGGTTGTTGTCCCATAACCAACATCTAGTGGTGAAGTGCAATTGCTACCATCTGTCCCATGCCTTCTAACAGCTTCCATTCTTCCTAGTGGATCAGTGAACACTCATTTAACAGTTCCCTTGGGTGTTTGTCTCCTACTTTAATTTATTAAACAATAATAATCAATAATTACATTCATCCTTGACCAAACTTGGTCATAATTATAAAACTTTGTAATTAAAATTTAACATAAAGTATTTTTGTCAATAAAATAATATTTTCAGAATTCTGGTAGGTGACATACAACCCCCATTAAATCTAAACATCGTCCTCGATGTTGGTCAATCACTCTCTGAGTGTTCTTGAAACAGAGTTGGGTATGCTGCCTGCATACTACTCTCCAACTCCCAGGTTGCCTCTTCTGAGCTAAGGTGCTTCCATTGCACCTTCACTTTCCCAATGGTGTGATTCCGGAGTAGAGGTTCCCTCCTTTCGAGGATATAGTCTGGTTCCACCTGAAAATCGTCGTCTTGTCCCACCTGTACATCATTCCAGTTTACAACATGAGTAGCATCGTGTACATACTTCTTTAAAAATGATATATGAAAAACATTATGTATTTTTAAATTTGGTGGCAAAGCCAGTTGATATGCCACTGGTCCAACCTTGGATAATATTTCGAAAGGACCACAATACTTGGGTGCCAACTTGGCACAGCTTCCCAATTTCAATGAACTCTTTTTTGGCCTTACCTTAAGGAACACATGTTCACCAACCTGGAACTCTTTATGAGTCCTTTTTAGATCTGCTTGGCTCTTTTGTCTATCTTGGGAAGCTTTTAAATTTCCTTGTACCTGTTTCACAATTAGTTCTAACTCCTGTAACAATTCAGGTCCTAAAACAACTCTATTTACTGGGTCATTCCAAGAAACAGGTGTATCACATTTCCTACCATAAAGAATTTCAAATGGTCTAAGTCTGGATGATGCATGATAATGGTTATTATATGAAAATTCTGCTAAGTGCAAGTAGTCTTCCCACTTACTAGGCTGATCCTTAACATACATTCTCAGCAAGTCTTCCAAAACTTGATTCACCCTTTCTGTCTGTCCATCTGTTTGTGGATGAAATGCTGTGCTGAAATTTAAGGTTGTATTCAACCCTTTAAACAAAGATCTCCAAAAGTTTCCAGTAAATTTAGAGTCACGGTCTGAACTTATCACTTTCGGTATACCATGTAGTCCAAAAATCTATTTCATGAAGATTTCTGCAATGTTTGGAGCCTTATGAGTAGTCTTCACAGGTATAAAGTGTGTTGTTTTGCTCAGTTTGTCTACTACCACCATGATAGAATCATTTTGTTTCTGATTTTTGGGTAGTCCAGTAATAAAGTCTATGCTTATCACTTCCCATTTCCAACTTGGTATAGGTAATAGTTGCAACAATCCGGCGGGATGTTGGTGTTCAACTTTCACTTTTTGACAATCTAAACATTTAGCTATGTACTCTGCCACTTGATCTTTCATTTTGGGCCAATAGTATTCTTTCCTTAGTAGAGTAATGGTCTTCTGATAACCTGGATGGCCAGAGTAATGGCTTTTCTGCATCTCATTTAAAATTAGAATTTTTACCTCTGGTATGTTAGGTACATACAATCTATTTTGTATAGCAATAGTCCATTTTCCTTCATTCTGAAATCTGCCATAGAATTTTCAGAACTGTTAATTGCTGTCTCGTCCTTTAATTTTCTATATTCTTCATCCATTTCACTCCTTTCAAGGATCTGATTTTCTAAATCTATTGAGTAAGTACTAATGGCTGAAATAAAATTCAGTTTTGTTTTTCGACTCAATGCATCTGCAACCTTGTTCTCTTTCCCTTTAATATGCTAAATTTCAAAATCATACTCACTTAAAAAAGTTAACCATCTAGCTTGTCTAGCGTTCAGATTTGTCTAATCTAATAAATATTTCAAACCCATGTTGTCTGTCAATAAGGTCAATTTTCTACCAATAAGGTGGTGACGCCGCATTTTTAAAGCATGAATTACTACTAATAACTCTAAATCATAAGTAGAGTAATTCTTTTCATGTATTTTTAGCTTTCTAGATTCGTATGCCACAGCATGCCCTTCTTGTGTTAGGACTCCACCGAGTCCGTCATTGCAAGCATCTGTGCACACTATAAAATCCTTATTAGGATCCGCTATCCTCAGAATAGGTGTTGTAGTCAATAATTCCTTTAACTTCTTAAAACTGTCTGTACATTTCTAATCCCACACAAATTTATTCCCTTTCTTCTGCAAGGAGGTTATGGGGTTGGAAATCCTCGAAAAACCCTCTATAAATTTTTTGTAATATCTAGTAATACCCATAAATGATCTTACATCCGACACATCCTTAGGAACCGTCCATTCATTAATGGCTTTTATCTTATCGGGGTCAACCGGGATTCCTTCTTTAGAAATTATGTGTCCTAAATACTGAATTTTGTCCTTGTGGAAGTCACACTTACTAAACTTAGTGTATAGTTGATGATCTCTTAGAACTTGTAAGATAATCTGTAGATGTTCATCATGCTCTTCTTTGCTTTTAGAATACACTAAAATGTCATCTATAAACACAACAGCAAACTTATCTAAGTATTTGTGCAGAATATTGTTCATCAAACACATAAATACAGCCGAGGCATTAGTCAAGCCAAATGGCATGACTACGAACTCGTAATGTCCATATCGAGTTCTAAAAGTTGTTTTAAAAATATCTTCATCCTTAACCCGCATTTGATGATATCCCAACCTTAGATCAATCTTTGAAAATATTTTTGCTCCATGCAGTTGATCAAATAGATCGTCTATGCGGGGCAACGGATATCAATTCTTGATTGTCATCTTATTAAGCTGGCGATAATCTATGCATAGTCTTAGGGTTCCATATTTATTCTTAAAAAATATAACAGGTGCTCCCCAAGGAGACACGCTAGGTCTTATATATTTCTTATCAATCAGTTCCTTCAACTTTGATTTCAATTCGTTTAATTGCAGTATATTCATCCTATATGGAGCTTTAGAGTTTGGTATTGCTCCTGGTATTAACTCGATGGTAAAATCTAAATCTCTTTTAGGAGGTAATCATGGAATCTCCTCAGGAAATACATCCTTGAAATCCTTTAGGACAGGTATGTCTTCTAATTTCAGTTTGTCCTCTTTACAAATAAACTCATCATTTACTACATTTACCGCAAACAACTGACATCCTTTCCTAACTGCCCTCTTAACTTGCATGGTTGAAATCTGTCTAAGGGTTACCTTTCTTGGAATACCTTTTACTTCTACAATTTTTCCTTCATCATTTAAACATGTAAAACTTTTCTAGTAACAGTTCAGAATGACATGATGGGCTTCTAACCAGTCCATTCCGATTATAATATCATAGGATCCTAAAGGTAAAATATTCAACTTGATTTGTGTCTTTAACTGATTCATGGATAAAGCACAACTTTCTACAAAATCTAATACTTTCCTCTTTGTTTCAGTTGTCAGTCTAACTAACCAAGATTTACTGGACTTTTATGTTGTTAATTCAAGACGTTTCACAATATCTGGTGATATATAACTTAAGCTAGCACCTGGGTTGATTAAAACAATAACAGGATGATTTTGTAGCATACCTTCAATCTCTACCATAGAGATTTGATGATTTGCTTGCATGTTGTCGAGTGTTGCATTGATTATGGGCATCTCCCTCGCCACATCTCCAACAATAGGTTCAGTCTGAATAGAGTGAATGTTGTTAGTTTTTTGCTTCCTCTTGGGACATTCTGATGCATAGTGAGGACCTTGACACTCAAAACATTTGATAGGTTCCTTTTGCTCATTGGTCCTGGTATTATTGGGAGCATTTCTAGGTGCTGTAGAATTCTGTTGTTGAGTGTTTTTGAAATTATTTCCTTGAAAATTTCGATTCTGAAAATTTTTCTTTTGAAAACCTGAATTCCCACTGAACCTGAATTTTTTCCTTTTCAGCTCAAAATTGTTGGGTTTATGACTTTCCAGTTTGAGATTCCTTCTCTTTTCCAATTAGCGTCATAACAGAAAAATGCCATTCTCATAGCCTCTTCCAAGGTTTTTGGATTGTCATACTCGATTATGTCCTTAATATTGAAAGGTAGACAGCTTAAGTATCTTTGAATCTTCGGTTTTCCTTCCACGAGATATGGCACATATCTCAATAAGTTCAGAAATTTACTGTTCATTTCCTCACATATTCATACTTCCCAGTTTTAAATCGTAGAATTCTTTGGATTTTTCTTCATAGTACTGTTCAGATAAAAGTTTCTTCTTGAAGTATCATTTAAAAGTACTCTAGTTTACATCCTTATCCTTGATACCCTTTACTCTTTTGATGTCCTGCCACCAAATATCCACTTTTTCGATCAAGTTATATATAGCCATTTTTGCTTTCAAGGATTCTGAATAGTTATAAATCTGAAAATATTTCTTCATGCTGAACAGCCATGCTTCAGCTGTCTCGCCCTTCTCAGTTTCTCCATTGAAAGTTGGAGGTCTAATCTTTTTTAACTCCCTAGAAATCTATTCATACTCTTTATGGATTTTCTTTCTGGGTTTGTAATCTACTTTACTACTATTGCTTGATTAGTTACGTTTCTTTTTGCGTACTTCAATAGCATCTCCCGTTGAACTGTTGTTCACATCATCGGTTTTTATTTTCTTACTTTTTTTACCATGAGGCAGATCTTCAACCTTGGAGATATCTTCATTTTCTCTTTCCTACTCATCAATTGGGCACTATTCAAACAGCACTTGGTTTAACTCTTCTTGTGCCTTCCGAATTCTTTCATTATCTTGTTTCACAGATCTAATTTCTGCCTTTAACTCTTGAAACGCACGTAACAATTCTGACGAATTGTCATTCAATTCTCTATGGCTTTCTTTTGCATAGTGTTGTCCCGTACTATGGCTGTTTGGTTGAAATCTGTCTTCTAAATGTTCAACTGAGTTCTCCATACCTGTAACTTAAAATAATTTTTGTATAAGACAATAGTTTAAATTTTAATTAGTAAGATTTTATGCTGTAATAAAATTTTCTGTTGCATGTTCTTGGACCTTTTTCAGGCTTAGAGTTCGAACATGAGCTCTGATACCACATGTGACATCCCTAAAATACCAAAAAAAAATAATTATAATAGCAATAATTATCAGAATTATTTAATGCGGAACATATAAACTAAATCGAAATCTTAACTAAGATAAATTAATGACGATGACACGTCATCATCCTCAAATAAATATAGTTGTAATTTCTACTTCAGGTATAAACGGATGTTAACCTCTTTAACGAAAGATCTTTGTATGCTTATGTAAACAAGTACAGTTTACAATTTTGTTTAAGTTCTTGGTTAATATTACATGCTGATACAGTTTGTACTGCTTTAATATTCTTGATGGATTGTTGACAGTTTGTTTGTTTGTTAATAAAGGGGTCCTATGAGGCACCCTGGAGCTTACTTAGCTACGTTCAGCTAAGGCATTTGAAACTTGTTTCCATGTGCAGAACGTAGGTAAGAAATCTACAAGACAGCATAATATTTAGAGTACTTGTGTTTTTCAATTCATCGTCAATGTAAAATGTTAAGTGCTTCCTTGTGACATTAAAAACTGAAGGTATGGATACAAGGATTCTACTCCTAGCTTGAGTACTGTTTTACAAAGCTCCTTAATGTTATCAATCCATGTCGTCCAAGCTTTCTGTTATGATATTACATTATCATCATGAGACTGCTGTCAGTGATATTAATACAACCCTACTATTATCTATTAAGTGTGCAATTACGAGATTTGTAGGAATTTACACCTTCGAACTATCATTATAGTTGGCGTCTTACAAAATCTTAGACTATTCTATGTCTTGTATTTAGCATTTTAGTACACATACAAACTATAGAGACGAAGTAGCTGTGTATGTTATAGCTACCATTTATTTACATAATGCATGGCATAATACTCGATTATTTCGACACCAATTTAAACTTTGGGATTATATAAAACATGCACTACATATTACTATATAATATGATGTGGTTTTTACTATACCAAGCTATGAAAAACAAAAGCAATAATGTGCTTTACTATATGAAATCCTAACTATACCCTTAGCACCATAAGATATTATCCTATACCAACCACAAATACGATCATAACAACTTTATTAAGATCGTGGCTTAAGTGATAGTTTGAACTATGTTGTAAGTATGAGCTCGTTCCCTAAGTGTTAATGTTAAAAGTAAATGTATTTTCCCAAGTCTCGACGTTAATGTGATGAAATGAAGGGTATTAACTTCTGTTTGCAGGTTGACAGAGTTACAGTTTGTGAATTAAATGCACTCCATAGTGGAATGGGTGGCTGTAACCCCACGTAGTCTAACCTTGTGAACTTTGATTGATATTGTAGTTGGGAGTTCTAGCTGGCAATGATGCCCTGTCACCTCTCCTCCGTGCTATATACCATATCATTCCTTGGCATGCAGGGTTGGCATCTATGATGGTTGTTGGAATTTAATGAGATATTAATGTGAGGTTGCTCGGCTTTCAACATCGCACTGTTGGCTCTTTTCTCTCCGTTGATCGCTCCAAATCTTGGTCATTGGTTTGTGTAACCCTAATCCGTGTTGTTTGTATTGATGGAAAGTTTCTCGGCCCTTCATTGTTTTGTTGTAATGAGGCCGACAGGATGCCAAATTTTTAGGGTTAGAGGAGGTGTTCTTCCAGGGTTTCGACCCTATGACTTATGAGAGCAAAAGTTTAAGTGTTGCAGGCTTGGCTTCGTGCCATAGAGTCGTGATGTCGTAGTATGAAGGGTAGATAATCATCATCTGTTGAGAGCAGTTGGTAGTTTTCCCTTTGGCTCTTTCGAATGGTGGTAATGCCTTCTGGTTTTTCTTGCGTGTATGAAAGATTACATTCGACCTCTGGTTTCGCCATTGATATTTGGAATAACACTCTTCAGGGTAAGTAAGTAAGAAATTGCACGAATGTTGATAGTGTAGACTTTGCACTCTGAAATGTGTTATCAGTTTTTATCCACTCACATTGTGCTTTGGCAGGTGCTCGCTTCGTTAGAGGGTTTCTATGCCACGATTTTGGAAAGGAAAGCTACTACAGCTTCTTGGTAAGCTCCGGTGGTTCTTACATGCCTCATAGGTACCTTGATGTGTTTTTTGTGTGCCGAGAAATGGAAATATTCGACTTGTAACAGTGATGGCCGCAAGCAAGGTTTTAAGCTTGTCTTGTTTTGTTTTTATTTTGTACAGAGGGTAACCTCTCAATAATTTAAGTTACCTATTGGCTATTTGATGCCTGGTTATGTTATCGATGGAGACTCTGAACCTTCATTTGTTCTGCTAGATGTGTTAAGGGAAAAAAAGCCTGTACAGTCTTCGTTATTTCACGATTCTATATTATGTTTTTAGTTGATGAGGGCAAGTCCCATGTATTGTGAAACCTTGACAGGTTCAAAGTGTAATTTTCGGTTATATTTTTAAATGGAAGTCAAGAACCAAGGGTTCTCTTTGTACTTCTAAACTATGGTTCGTTTTTCTTGAAATAAAACATTATAATTTTTTTAAAATGTTAGTGAGAACACTGTGTAAATGAATGTTAAGTTTTGCCGAGCCACAATGGTTGTCTTCTGGTCGAGGGTTTATAGTTGCAAATGTGTATGCATGTACTTCATTCTTGTTGTTGGTAAAAAAATTTGGAAAACCGTTGTAGTAGTTTGACTGTTAAAAGTGTTGAGAGGGTTTTGCCTCCATGTTCTAGTTTCGTTGATGGACACTCTACCTGTAATATCCAATTGCTATCGGGTTTGTGCTAGGGTTTGTATCCAAGGCTTAATTGTTGTGATGAAAATATTGATAATGTATTTGTTTAAATGTTAGGATGTGAGCTAATGTTTAGACATGAATATGTAAACGTGCCTTCAACTAACTGTTAGATAATTCTTAGATAGTAAAATTACCATAAATAAAAGATAGTATGGTTCTGGAAAGTAATGTCTAGGGTTTAATAAGTCATAAAAGTTATCATTCTTTGAACAATGTCTACAGATTATCTTTGAGATAGAAATATAATGTATGAATACAGAACTAGGGTTTGTAATGTATTAGGCTTTGATACTACTGAAATAAATAATTGATACACGAAATCAAATAGGAACTAGTGAAGAAATAAAGTATGTATAAAGATAAAAAAAACTATATATTGATTGATTCTTGCAGCTGTTAAAATCCTTGGAAATACTATTACTTGGAAAACATGATATGTATGATTTTTAATTGTATTTGTTTTCTATTTTAAATGAATAGAGATACAGAAGTTAGACTATATTTTTCTTTTATGAAGTAACAACAGAATCCTATATTACCGTCGATACTATACAGTAAATTTTTACTATGTTAGATATAAGACAGAATTGTGAATATAGCACTTACTGTAATTATTTGTCCAATCAATGGCAATCTGCCTATCTCTCATCTATCATTTAATTTGCTTCTCTATACTATAGTACGATGCAAATAAAAGCATGTGGAAAAATATAGAGATGATTATCTAATCATATCTTTAACAAGCTTTATCATTTAGACTTGAACATAAATCAGAAAATAAATTCATTACAAAACAGAGTTTTATAATTTTACTAAATAGAAACATTAAACTATAAACAAGATAGGAACAGCAAAACCTGGTTAATCTATGGGGAAACAAACAGCCCAAGGAGCCTGTTCCACCCAACCAATTCCTGAAGACAGCCAAGTTACTTGCCTTAGGACCCCCGAGCCTGTTCACTGAACCACCAGGAGAAAGAAACTTAGAAGCTTAGGATCTCAAGTTGCAGTAGAAATAGTTATCCAGTCTTTAAGACTTAGCAGTCGAAGGGACCTGCACCAGCACCTCTGGTTCTCCTTCTCAGAATAATTTGCAGACTTACAGTTACACTCTCACATAGCTTCCCTATTCGAATCTCTTAGTGATCACCTGATGCACATGAAGAACATTTCTGTAGAAAATATTGTGTAAGAGCTACCTGCTCAATTCGAATTTGCCTTATGTATGCTGCCTAGGCCTTTCAGTTGTTAACTGGTCATTAAATGAGCTGCCTGCTCACTCCCTCCACCTAGGGGATAATGCCACATTTGTAAGGGTTGTTGTCCAATAACCAACAGCTAGTGGTGAAGTGCAATTGCTTCCATCTGTCCCATGCCTTCTAACAGCTTCCATTCTTCCTAGTGGGTCAGTGAACACTCATTTAACGGTTCCCTTGGGTGTTTGTCTCCTACTTTAATTTATTAAATAATAATAATTAGTAATTACATTCATCCTTGACCAAACTTGGTCATAATTACAAAACTTTGTAATTAAAATTTAACATAAAGTATTTTTGTCAATAAAATAATATTTTCAGAATTTGGGTAGGTGACAGGGTTTAACTGCCAAATAGCCTCTGGCTCTAATACCAATTGTTAGAAAAACACGATTACAGAGCAATAACAATAAACAGAAATGCAAATATAATCACACATACACATTACAAGAGAGACACAGATATATCGTGGTTCACCCCAAGATGGGCTATGTCCAAAATGAAATTGACAGTCCTTATTATTATTCCGTCCAGCAAAGTGAAGGGATACAACCTGCAGCATAGCCGCTACACTTCCTCTTCATTGTCTCACAGTCTCTCTTCTAATCTCAAAGATCTTTTCAATGCATAAAACCTAATACATCAACCCTAGCCGTATTACAAAGTCTTTTTTATAAAGGGAAAATACCACGGGTTACCCAAAACCATGAGCCCATAAAACAACCCCAAAAATTTTCTTCAAGGGCTTCACCCCCCCCCCCACACCCCCCTGCTGGGGTGAGTGTACAGTCCTTTTACATATCATATAAAGTTGGGGTACAAACACGACTAAATAATAATGTCTCTGAATCTGGAGATCAGGCTCCACAACCAACAGGGTGCTCTCCTATAGCATAGGGATTGAGTAGAGTAGGATCAATCTAAAGGTGTATGTAGGTTATGCACTAGTAGAAAAATGGGTGATAAATGACTAAGCGACCAAAAATGTTGGTCACCAAGTGAAATAAATGAGTAAGCCACCAAAAACGTTGGACACCAGAGTGTTTCTAAGTGAAATATTACCAAATTTGAGCAATTTTAACTGAGAACAACTAAAAATGACTAATTTAGTCGTGGGATAAAAAATATGACTAGACAATCTAAGTTAATAATTATATAAGATGTCCATATTTGTGACCAACATATTTGTAGCGTCAAGTCAGCCCAGCCGATGCGGCAACATGAAATATGTAGCTAACTTATTTAATACAATGGCGCAGAAGCACTTCAGATGCCTCCCCCTCTCCCTTCTATCTATTACCTATCCAAATTAAAAATCCTATCCATTTTTTGTGTAATAGCATGATATCCAATATAACAATCATGAAATATGTGGCGTAACTTTTTCTGGTAAGGGTTGTAGAGTAATGAAGTATGGAATGGTAATAAACTAATTAAAATCTCTTCACCCCCGTCACTAGTTACTTCTGATCGAATTATGCCCCCACTTCCCTCATGCTAATTGCAGTCGATCGATTTACTAATGTGAACTATACTATGGATGAACCCTCTAATATCAATCGTTGTCTTACGATTCACTGATGCCCAACCCAACTGTATGTCCCCGAATTTTTGAATTTGGTAACTACACTCCTTTATATGTGGATGAGTTTCAAAACTGAAAGGAAAATAGTTTCTAATGTAGTAAAGTTTTAAGATAATGTATTGGAGGTGGAGTTTTCCATTCATCAGTATTTTAAGGAAGTGAAAGCAACAAAAGTGAATAGTTTAATATCATACTCTAACAGTCTCTAGTAAAAGTGGATAATTTGATATCCTATAGTAACAACTTCATACCTAGCTATAGCCTAGTCAGGCTCCTATGGTAACAACTTGATACATAGATATAGGCTATACGGGCTCCTATTCTAACAGCTTGAGACATAGCAATAGGCTAGCCGAGATTTTTACTTAAAACAAAAACAATCAAGAGTGGAAGAAATTTAATTTTATCATATTTTCCCTATAGTCTAGTTGGGCTTGTTACACCTACAATATGAATATCAATCAAGTTGTGAAAGAGATTTTACTATTAACAAAGGCAACTCACATAAATTAGGTGGAGAAAAGATAAGATAAGATCATTTTATTAATGTCTAACGAGTGGCCATAAAAGTAGGTCAATGAAAATTATATAAGTTTTATCTGAAGCCTTGATGAATTGTCATCCAATGATAATATAATTTTGTTGATTGTCAATATTTTGGAGTGTTATTATTCTTGGAAGAAGCCATGTTACCATAAACAAGTAATGTGAAATGGTTATATAGTCAGGTAAATTAACATTTTCAAGTTTAGCACAAGTAATGTTTTTAGGAACATGATGCAAAAATATCTAAAATAAAAAAGGGTTGGGAATATATATATAATTTAAATTCTGATTTAAGTTTGTTTAAATTCCAATTAAGTTAGTCCAAAGGGTTAGCTAAAACTGGTTGTCACCAATTTTGTTGGGCATTTGGATAGTTCCATGCATTCAGTGCTTGGTTTGAACACCCCCCCCCCTCGGTACGACACACTAGTCTATTCTAGTGGGCTCACTGGGGTTTCCATCCATTAATGTGGGGAAGCATCCATTGGGTTTTATTGAGAGTTTTTCCTTGGAAAAAATTCTTATTTAAGTTCCTTTGAACTTTGGATTAAGTTTGGATGAACTTTGAATTAACTCTCCCTTGAGTTTGGACTAAGTTTTTTTAAATTTACATTGAGTTAAAATTGGTTTACATTTGGATGAAATTCATTTAGAGATTTGCTTACATTTTTTCCATGGAAAAAAAATTAAATTATATTCCTAAGAAGAGAAAGTACATTCTGCACATGGATATTGTGTTTAGAAACCAACTAAAAGTATCATCTCCAAAGCATAAAAAATCACAAAGGATCCTATTGTAGTCATCTTAAAACATGATCCCCATATACAGTTAGAAAACACATACTATTGGACTTAAACATGTCCAAGTGTCAAAATTTCATAAACCAGATACCCAATAGACATCAAATACCAAATGTGCAATGATAAAGATCTGTTTAATTTTTTTTAGATTTGTTTCAAACTTGTTTAGATTTGTATTAAATTTGTATTGAATTCGACTATAGAATTATATATGTCCTTGAACATAATGATGGTCTTTTATTGTTTAATGTATTTTTCTTAACTTAATGGTTGTTGATCAGAAACACAAACCAAGTAACTCAGCTGCCATAAACTACCTCCATTCCATATGGATCAGTGCCCCCTGTAAATAACAATTTCCTTTTGTGTTTGAATGGGAAACTATTCTCTACTCATCATACTCATACTTCTACAAGAGAATCATGCCACCATTTGATAGAAAAGGTCATCATACCCTCAAGTTATGAAACAAATCCTTTTATAAAGAATCTATAGCATAACTAAGGATAGCTAGAAGTAATTATTGCCTCCTAGGCACAAAATTTGGATCTATAACCCCAACCAACAAGAGACAAAAATGAAGAAAAACAAAGAAAGAAAAAAAACTCGAGTAACCTCAGGGAGCTCTCACATGGTGTTGTTGTGGGCCTCCTTAGTCTCACTTCTCCTTTGCCCCATGTTGATGCGAATGAGCATCCTCCTAAGCTCCCATAAGCTTCCCATGATAGTTGTGAGATGAATTGATGAGGTGGTAAAGGTTGAATCTCCATGGTGTGCAACTACTAAACTACTTTTAGAGTCAGGGATTTATTAATTCAAGTTATTGACATTCCTTTATGTTTTTAAAATTTTTTAGGGCTTTTTTGCCTATGTTTTTCCAAGTAACAGCCTATGTTTCTTGAGGAATTTGTTACTTGACTCTTAAAAAATTCATGCAGGATTCCTAAAATATATCATGGATGACACTAAACATTGCATATTCTAGAAGCTTGATTATTGTAATATATTACTTCCCAAGAAACAGGAAACATGTGCCAAAATTGCTATTTATTGATGTGTTTCTTTTTTTTACTTTTTTTGCTCAAAATTATGACCCTGCTATCACTTTTATGGTACCGGGGAAGAATTTCTTGCCATATTTATGGATTATGTTTGCTTGGTTGGGTTAGAGAACATTGCTTGTTCTTTCATACAATAATGACTAACCCAACTTTCAAAATTATGTGCTCTCAAATTGAAACATGCAGAATTTTACATTGCTATGCCTACTATTGAACTGAAACAGGTCTTAGAAGTTTGGATAAACCCATCATATTGACATACGATAGTTCCAAACTAACAACACTATTGTTTTCCATTGCCTATTATTTATGTGCCTATACTAGATGTTATACAAGATTAAACATGAAAATTTATAAACAATAACATGTGTAAACCATTATATGCACACTTCTAGAAGTTTAATATTATAAACTACAAAATACATCATAAACAATGGTCGTTGAGGGAACATGAATAAAGAAGGTTTCTAATATATGGAGGTCCTCCTAGTTTACGTGATTACTGGTAATCTATCTTTAACATCCTTATCCCATATTTCAATTTAATTTCCACTCATTATATTGACTTCATATGGTGCCCTTGTAACATGGCATGACTCCTACATTTCGTGACTAGTTGGGCACATGTGAATTCGAAACTGGAACTTTATACAGGTATGTCTGCGATAAGGAAACTTCAATGTAGGGAAGAGGGCCCTAGATTGGGTTTCCATCACACACTGCACTCGCATCTTCCACTGGTTTTTTACTTTTATAATCTAGTTTTTTCAAGGTATTTAGTACTACATTGTACGATCAATCCTACATCTTGGATAGTAATAAAATGTTCACTATCTAATGGACATTGTAAACTCTCTTAAATCTCTTAAGTCTGAAAAGGAAGGGAAAGATGAGAAATAAAAGGAATCTCTTTCAAAGTAAACTTCTATATTCTAGGGGCATAATCAACTTTACTAGTGTTTCCAACATGAATTTAAGTTGTTGGATAGTGAGGGACCACCTCGAGATAGTTGAGCGATGTTATGTACAGTGTGGCTGACTTAACAATGGAACGTAATTTATGGGAACAAAGAGCTTATGTTGTAATAGGAGCAATTGGATATTTATGAAAGGAAATCTCTGGCATTTGCCATGTTCACTACACGGATATGTTGAAAGAAAGTTTTGATCAAGTATACCAAATAATTCAACACGGAATATGGAGGAAATTATAAATAAATCTTGAGAAAAGGGGAACAAAATGATGGGAAACAAATTACTATCCTCCCATTATTTGAAATTCCAAGTATGATGATGACTGGAAATTAGTCCTCACCGTGTATATCTTCCATTGGGTCACTAATGCAAATTGTTTTTAATTGAACATAGTCACAATGTCCATACACTCTAGATTTCACATGCAAGAGAAGGAAACTGAGAAGTCAAAGTCACTGGATGTGGATTTAAATGCTTTTGAAGAGTTGAAGAAAAAAGCTTTTAGTTTCAATGAGGAACAAAGTAGGGTGAGGGGCTTGGACAAGGAGCCTATGAAGTTGAAGTTAGAAAATGAACATATTAGGAATACTAATTAACATATTTGGATAGAAAAGAAGAATGTAATGTAAGCTGCAAATGAAGTTTCTCAGGTGTAAAATTACATACAATAGAAACTGAGGAAGATATTGAGGAAAGTGACAATAGAAATTTCCATTCAAATGCCATATTGAGCAACAACATTTGCAACATAGAAAGGGAATAGGAGAATAACATTGTATCTAACTAAGTAGAGATATGGACACACTTAAATCATATAGAAAAGTATGGGTTTCCTTTGCTAATATAGAACTTCATAATTTCAAAGGATAACATTTACATAGGGGAACATTGTCTTGGTTGACTTCATGACAATTAAGTTATCAAACATTGAGAGACATTGTAATCATACCAGGGAAAATTTTTGTCATTTGGCTAATTTTCTGTTTCTTTTTCCAAAAATGATTTGTCGATTTCCTTTTTCTTTCCCCCAAAACTATCTGTCCAAATTCTATAGGATAAAATTATTTTACTTGAAAATATTGCCAAAGTTTTCTAGAAACTATATAAAATCCTTAAATATTTGAATATGTTTACAAACAATATTGTCAAACATTTTATAGTTTGCATTTTAAGAATTAGGAAGATTGCTAGGATCTCAACTTTATACAATTCTAAAATAAGTGTGGTTCCTTAAAATTTTACCTAAATCACACCATTACGATAATCATCCAAATATTCACAAAGATAGACAACCTTGTCATAAATTATAATTGATTCTCAACAACAAACTTTCTTTGCATTAGGCAGTGCCTCCACTTCTTTCTAGAACTCTCTTTATTTTCTCCATCTCCAAAATGTGAGAGAAAAGTACGATGGCATTCAGAATTTGTCCATTTTTATACTTGCAGATATAAGGCTTTAGAACCTTTCATTTCATCATAGAGATAAGTATGATAACAAATCATTTTTTCTACTATTTATGATTTCTGAGGGATTATTTGGTTGGAAGTAACCTGGAACGCTGATTTAAATATTGGTTAGATTGATTTCTATCTCCAAAAGAATACAAATAGAAGATATAAGGCTTTAGAACCTTTCATTTCATCATAGAGATAAGTATGATAACAAATCATTTTTTCTACTGTTTATGATTTATGAGGGATTATTTGGTTGGAAGTAACCTGGAACACTGATTTAAATATGGGTTAGATTGATTTCTATCTCCAAAAGAATACAAATAGAAGATAAATTGGGAGTTGTCAAACTACAAATCTATAAAAGTTATTAACCTTTGTCTCCACAATCAAATTAGAAAGATAATTGTGTTGGGATTTTTTCTAATTTGCTTGTTTTAGATTCATCATGAAGTAGGTTTTGCATTGATTATCTCCTTTGATCTCCATTTGTCAAAATTAGATATCATTGTTTTGGGAAAAAGGGTCTAGTAGTTAATTCTTAAGTTTGGTGGCTTGATTTTAACACACATTTGATGTCCTTTACTTTTGCACCTATATGATCAGCCCAAGGGCACATTTCAACTATGTCCATAAAGTGATAAAGTGCCAATTCAATTTTCTATTCATCATCTTTCATTTGTTGGCTATGTTTTATTCAACACATGGTGCTCGTCTCAACAACAATTTTTTCGTTCTCCAAGCTCTCGTTAAGATTTTTGTTGAGTATAACTATTTAAACTTACAAGTTATTACTTTTGTTTCAAGGATTTGTTGAAGTTCATCCATAACTAATGTTTGTGAACTTTTTTTTGGAAAGAACACTACACAAGTTATTAGTTTTTGAATTTATAAACATTATGACATAACAATAATCACTTCTAAAAGGCTATGCTATTGATTCAGTTTCAACCCGTGAGGTTTACTTAATATATTGGCATGGGCTTGTCTATTGTCATCTGGTCTCTAGGAAAGCATCTAATGGAATAAGACAAGAGCAGAGGAAATTTTGTTCGACATGAGATACTATTGTCATTAAAATGCTATTAGCCATAGGAATAATTCAAGTTACTAACATATAAGAATTAGTACAATCTGGATGTCTGGCTCTACCTATTTTTTGTTTTTTTAACATAAAAAATTCAAATACAGGCATGTGAGAGTTGGGATTTACATGAACTTGGTACTTTGTTTTACCCTATTCGATAATCACTCTTCCAAACTTATGTTCTTTTATCAAATACATCTTACGTTCCTTGCCCACCAAAATTTTATTTTAAGGTTTTTGTTTCATGCAGGTGATGGCCATGATATTGTCGTATTTGGAAATTGAAGAGGTGCAATATTTGCATGTGCTTCCATAGTTAAATGCAACCTGCTCTCCATGTTTTCACAAAGAATTCCTTCTAGAACCATCTATGGATTAATTTTGATTCAATTTGTACAACCCATTTGCACATGCCTATTTTCAATCTTTGAAGTGTGCGCAACTATGTACATATTTGTCGTATCTTTGTGTGTTTAAAGGGATGGGTGAGTGCATGTGATTCAGTGTTAATTTGCAAATTTTTGAACATTTACATATATATACCTATGATTTTGTATAGATAAGGAAAAAGGCGGGTTACATAATTGGGATTACTTTTGACATAGTCTAGATAATGAAGAGAGGAGGTGGGATACCAAATTGAGATTTTGAGCACTATGGTTAATGAACAGAGTTCTCCATCCTTTATGGAAAAGAGAAGCATGTTGATTGATTATCTCCTTAAGAGGTAAGTTTTCTTTCTACTGACAGTGATGTACTTTATGTCTAACATCTCATGATCTTCAGGTTTCCTGAACTTTTCTAAACTATGTATTGATAATCTTCTAATGCTCCGAAACATGGTGTAAATTACTTTAGGATTCAATCTAAGAAAGGGCGTTATATTTTTGACATACCTACATTTTCTAATGATACTAGAGGTTTCCAATATATTGAAGGAACTCAAAAGGCTGGAGGTAACTTTTGTGAGCATTACTACATTTGAATAAGAAACTTCTTACTTAGTGGACTAAGCTTATGGTTATTTCATTTGCATTTATGTTTTTGTTGGTCACACATTATCATTGATAAGGTTATTTAATTAATGCCAAGAAAATCAAGATGTTTTAGAAACAAATATGAAATTATGTGAATCTAAGGTAGAATCCAGGGCTCAAGATACATTGTTTCTTGTATCTGATATAGATATAGGTTGGATAGTGGTTGGATATGGCACAGTCCTTGGATATTGCTTGGATATGGCCTAGATACACCTAGGTAAGAACTTTAGCAATATGCATCAAAATAAAAAAAATTTAAAAGAAAAAGAATTATGGTAGATTGAATATTATTGTTACCAACCATGGAATCAACAAGAAATTGGGAAGGCAAAAGAGAAAAGAGTTTGAATCGGATTGTAAAAAATTAGCAAATATAGAAAAATAAAGATATACACATATTTTGAATTAAGAAAAGTGTTTTTTGTTCACTGCATCAAGTAGCAAGGTGCTCTACAGCCTAGTATGGGGGAGATGTTGTCACAGAACGTAACATTATGAACCAAAAATAAAAAGTAATTAAAAAAATTCATGTTGGCTCAAAAATTAAAAAAACAAAATATCAAACAAAAGGTAATTAAAAAATTCCATGTCGGCTCATAAAATAAAATTTTAAACCAAATAAAAAGTTATTAAAAATCCATGTTGGTTCATAAAAATAAGATAGTAATAAAATGTCCATTAAATAGTAAATCTAATAGGTAATCTTCAAGATAGTAATAAAATGTCCATTAGATAGTAAATCTAATGGACATTTAAATATCTTAAGTCTGAAAGGAAGGGAAAGATGGGAAAGAAAAGGAGAATATTTCCAAGGAGTCTCTTTCCAAGTAAATCTAATTATCATTGTTTGATTTTTCTAAAAGGTTGTTTGATTTATGTAACAAGGTTGTTTGATTTTTCTTGTTTTCCCATGTGTATGCCTCCTCCTGAGGTTTGTGCATATGTAAGGTGTCGAAACATTTGTTGTATATGAAAGTGTAAAAGTCAAATTGAATCCAGAAAGGTGGAAGATGATGGTCGTAAAATTTTCATACCAACTTAGTGACGTGTGTGTGTATTGCGGGGGGGGGAGGATTTTGATGTAGTTATTCAAATATTTTCCAATGGAAGGGTGCTAGCTCAATGGAAGAGCACATGCCTTACAGGAAGGATTTTGGTGGTTTGATTCCACCGTGTCCTATCTACATAAATCAATGAATAATTAAATGACCATTTAACAACAATCAATGACTAAATAAATCACCAGTTAACAACAATGAGTGACTAAATAAATGACTAGTTACTAACAATCAATGACCAAATAAACAACTAAATGTACTACTAAACAACGATAAGTAATGACTAAATAAAGGACCAACTAGATGACCAAATAGTGGCAATAAAGGAACAAATAGAAACAATTAATGTCCAAATAAATGACTAAATATATGACCAACTCATGAAGCAATTCAAACAATTTATGACCAAGTGGTAAATGACCAATTTGGTCGGGAGATAAGTGACTGCTTATTTGTCACCAGCATTCACGTGACCAAGTTCAGTCATTTATTTCCGATTTTTTCGTCAATTTTAGTCACTTATCACCCATTTCGTACTAGTGATATGCCTCATCATCTGAATTCATCAAAAGTTGTCATGCTAGGTAGAAGTGGCAAAGATTTTAACAATGCTAGTGATGAGATTGAAGAAGGAACTAGCTAAGCTGTGTAATTGCTGCAAAAGAACTCTAAAGTAGGTGAAATTTAAGTGTAACAAACTATTTGATGTAGAAGGACACCAAAAAAAGCAATTAAGGATCCACTTGATTCCTTGCAGAGGCAATGGTATCCATTGATGTGACTTAGTATAGTGATATCTCCTTATGAGACTTTGTCTTGTGATATCTTGTGATATTTTGTTGTTTTTTACTTTAGATTGTTAAATTTCACTTAATGGTGCATTGCTCTCCATGTAACTCTTCACCTACTGCTAGCTACCACAATTTTGTACTCTTTCATATATACTAATGAAATAAAGAGTGTGCAACATGTACAATTCAGAATTCTCTTTTTCTACTTACATTTGTATTTACTTGTGTGTGAGTATTTTCATTTCTTGTAATAGAATCTGTATTTGAAGATAGAATATTCCTTTGTTTCCACTTCATTCAACGAGAACTGTTTACAGATCCATTTCTCCCTAGGCATTTAGTCGTAATATTCCATTGCCTTCTTTTGTTTTCAATGGATGAGTATATCATTGCTTCCATCTAGAACTAGTAAATGCACGTTTCTACCAAGTGTACTTGGTAGGGTGTGTTCTATTTTTATGAGGATACTTGTAATGAGTTTCCTTCATCTTTATCAATTTTTTGTCACTATGTGTTTGCATATGAGTGTGAGATAGGGAGAGGGAGAAGGCCTGATTTTTTTTTTCTTCACTTCAGGAACTATGCAATGAAGTGAACTATGCAATTCATGGTCAACATTTGAGAAAAATCGCTTCAATCTAGTATGTATGTATTTACTCGCTTACCTTGTAATTTTTTTGAAAAGAGAAGAAAACACATCATTTCTCAAATATATCATTGATGTACTTAACTGCAATTCTATATGTGGAGGGAATTTTTTGTTTTGATTTTAGGCTTCCTAAATTCAATTCTCATATATGATTTAGGTGACTTCTCTTTCAAATATTGAGGCCAAGAAAATGTTTGAATTATTGGAAGTTGTAAGTGGGACAATGGATGTTCATATTTGTTATTTTAAGCAGGTATCTTCTACTTATTATGTTCGAATAAATTTATTTATTTGAATTTTCAATTTTTGCACAATTTAGGTTTCCAGTAGGAGAATGCCATGCCTTGTGTAGAGTGTTGTTTTAGGAGGAAGCTAATTTTCCTTAGACCATGGCATATTATTAGGGTTATGAGTTGTTGCACCAGATGGAACCATACATTAAGCAGGTTAGTGTTATGTGTTGTTCTTAATTAGTATTATTTATGAGTCGAACTCACAACTTTGATTGAAACTCATAGCAAACAGGAGTACATGATAAATTCTCCTCAACTTTTTAAGAGTTAGATACAGAGATTAGGAATTTAATGTTTAAATAACAAGTTGTTAGAAAATGTGTTTTTGGTAAAGGAAGGCATAAAATCTGAACATTTTATATGGCTATTTTGTAGGAAGGTAGGGGGGTGTTGCAGCTACTTCCAGCAACACACACTGATCTCCAAAACTCAGAAAACTCACCTACAGGACAGTCACAGCTCACTGTAATCTTCAACACAGTCACAGCTGACAGTAACAGCTGACTATTTCACTGAACAGTAACCTACAGGACTATTGCAGCTGACTATTTCAGCAATATTTTGATAACCCCTGCGTTCATAAACTTAACCAATATTCTTCTTCAGCATTTAAACAGATTTAACACATAAAATAACTCTAATTGCTACAGCAAAAAATAACTTCACACAAATGAGTTTTCAAACTCAAAATGACAGAGTACACAGAAAAATTATGGGTTTTACTTCAATTGATATTTGTATTACGCTCTGTCTCACTCACTGTAAATCACGATTACAATACTAGGTATTTATAGTATTTCAGCCTAATGGATCATTAAATGTTAATTGGCCCTTCGTAACAAAATATGATCTGCAAAACTAAATGCTCTGTTACAGGCTGTTACAGACTGACAGAATAGAAAAAACTGTGTTGGCCCTTCAGAACATAAATGATTGGCATGCGATTGTTGGCCTGAGTCTGTAAAAAAAAAATGTATTAATGGCAATGGCTTTTCACGGTTTAATAATATGATTTCAGTCAGTGAATTCCTCTTCAAATAATTAAGTGACTAAAGTGGCGTGACAGTGGCAACACTTCAAGAACTTTGTAGTTACAAATCTGGGCTGTGTTGCCTCTTCAAAATTTCGGCGGACATCTGTGCAGGCCGTGGAGTAATTAAACATTGTTTCTGACATTCTCCTCTTTAATTACTACACTCAAAAAACAAAATTTTGAAATACTGAATTTCTGTTACAGCTTACAAACCCCAATTGTTTTCCTATGAAACTCAAACAACTCTTTCCCCAGAGGTTTTGTAAATAGGTCTGCAAACTGATTTTCTGATCTGCAAAATTCCATACTGATTTCATTATTGTTTATCAGTTCTCGAATGAAATGATACCTTGTATCAATATGCTTACTTCTCTTATGAAAGACATGATTTCTTGATAGTGCAATCGCTGATTTGTTGCATAGAAAATCTGTGTTGGTCCATCTTGTTCATGCTGCAACTCAGAAAGAGTTCTTCTCATCCACATAGTTTGACATGCAGCTGTTGTTGCTGCAACAGACTCTGCCTTAGCAGAGGATAGTGTCACTATGGGCTACTTCTTTGAATCCCATGCTACTGATCCCGATCCAAAACTGAATACATATCTAGATGTACTCTTTCTATCATTTGTAGAACCTGCAAAATCACTGTCAGGATATCCAATCAACTTAAAATCTGAGTTTGATGTATACTGGATACCAAAATTTGTTGTTCCAGCAATATATCTCAGAATCCTCTTTCCAGCTTGCCAATGGGTATTCTTTGGGGACTCCATAAATCTTGAAATCATACTTACTGCAAACACTATATAAGGTCTTGTTGCAATCAAGTACATGAGACTTCCTACCAGTCTCTTATACATCGTTGGATCAACTTTTGACCCATCATCCTCCTTACTGAGTTTTGTACCAGTTGTAATTGGTGTTACAGCTAGCTTACAATTCATCATTCTGAATATTTTCAATACATCATTTGCATACTTAGCTTGATTTATAAAAATACCATCCTCAGGCTGAGTTACTTCAATACCAAGAAAATATTTCATCATTCCTAAATCAGTCATCTCAAATTTTGTTTTCATGGATTTCTTAAACTCATCTACTGAAAGATCTCCAGTGAATATCAAATCATCAACATATAAGCAAGCAATCAATATCTTACCATCTTGGTTTACCTTTGTATACAAGGTTGGCTCACTTGGACTTCTGCTGAATCCTTCACTATTCAAATATTCATCAATCATGTTGTACCAAACTCTAGGTGCCTGCTTCAATCCATACAATGCTTTCTTTAATCTGTAAACTTTGTCATCATGTCCATCAATTTCATATCCAGGCGGTTGTCTCACATAAACCTCTTCTTCTAAAGATCCATTCAAAAACGCAGACATTACATCCATTTGATATACATACCATTTATTATGAGCAGCAATAGCTAATACCATTCTTACCGTATCAAGTCTGGCTACAGGTGCAAATGTCTCATTATAATCAATACGAGGTTGTTGACTAAACCCCTGAGCTACAAGTCTTGCTTTGTATTTTTCAACTTCACCATCAGCATTTAACTTAGTCTTATAAATCCATTTGACACCAATACAATTTTTATTATCAGGCAAATCTACAAGATCCCAAGTATTATTTCTTTCTATGGCATCAATTTCTTCATCCATTGCTTTTATCCAAACATCCTTTTTAACTGCTTCATCAAAACTTATAGGATCACATGCTATCAATGCAAAATTTGAAACTTGATCTACTTCATCATCTTGCTCATATAGTTCTCTTAAACTTCTAGTCTTCTGACCTCTAACTCTGTTTCTCAATGAAGCTAATGTAGGATTTGATTCATTACTTACCTCTGATCCTGTTCTTTCCCATCCACTAATACTTGATGGTTCACCACGTTCTTGAGTTCTGGGCGTTCTGACAGGTGTTCTTACTGTTGGTGTAGGCGAATGTGGAGTTAACTATCCTCCACGTATGCCCTACTCATCTTCTTCATCTTCTGCGTGAGATGTAATAGCGTCCTCTACAACCAACTTGTCTATGCTTCCATCCCATGCTTCTTCTTCCTTAAACATCACATCTCTATTGATGACATACTTCTTGGTGATTGGATTATAGAGTCTATATGCTTTAGATTCTTCACTATATCCAACAAAAATACATTTCTGACTTCTGTCATCTAACTTTCTCCTCATCTCTTCAGGTACATGTGCATAAGCTACACAACCAAAAATTCTTAAATGAGATATGCTGCTACACTTACCATTCCATGCTTGCTGTGGAACTCGATCCTTCACGCTCTTAGTTGGACTTATGTTCAGGATGTACACTGCGCAAGTAACTGCGTCTCCCCAATATTCATCTGAAAGATGCTTCTCCTTCATCATACTTCGAGCCATGTTCATAATGGTTCGATTCTTTCTTTCTGCTACTTCGTTTTGCTGTGGAGTGTAGCGAGCAGTAAACTGTCTCTTAATTCCATGGTATTTACAAAATTCCACAAACTCATTCAACATATACTCACCTCCTCCATCTGATCTCAAGACTTTAATACTTTTGTCACTCTCCTTTTCAACCATAGCTTTAAAACTTTTAAACACATCAAATGCTTGAGATTTCTGTTTCAACAAATACACCCAAGTTTTTTGACTGAAATCATCAATGAAAGTCATAAAGTAAACATTACCAGTCAAGGAAGGTGTTTGCATTGGTCCACACAAATCTGTGTGTACCAACTCCAATGGTGCTTTTCCTCTGTATGAGACTCCAGAGATGAATTTCTCTCTATGATGCTTTCCCAATATGCAACTCTCACATGAGCTTGTTGGCTGCTGGATACTGGGAAACCCTTTTACTATCTACTTCTTCTGTAGCAAATCTAAGCCACCAAAATGTAAATGGCCATACCTCAAATGCCATAACCATGATTGATCTAAACTCTTATTTTTATAAGCATTCAAAGAGTTAGTCAAATCATTCCTCATAATCAATGGAAACATTCTATTCTTTGTCATCTCTACTCTAGCTATCAACTGCTTACTTGGAAATTTGTCATAAACAGTACATACCTTGTTCTTAAAGAACACTATGTACTTCTTCTCCAACAACTGTCCCACACTCAATAAATTACACGTTAAACCAGGAACATAATAAACATCATGAATTGTTCTTTTACAATTCTTGGCATATACGGCAATCACACCCTTACCATTAACTTTTACCTTACAGTCATTACCCAACTTCACTTCAGACTGAATGCTTGTATCTATACTTGAAAATAACTCCTTATTTCCAGTCATATGATTCCTGCATGCGCTATCCAAGAACCATATATTCTTTGAACTTTCCTGGGTAACATTACAAGTCAAAAACATAGGCTTCTCTTCATTTTCAGCCTCCTCTGTAACGTGTGTAGATAGCTTACCATTGTCTGCTTGCTTCTTCCAACACTTGTTAGCATAATGCCCAAATTTCTTGCAATAGAAACATTGAAGTTTAGGTATATCATACCTTTGATTCTTTGGTTGCCACATTCTGCTGCTACTCCCCCTTGCGCTAGGAGTATTCTGATGTGACTTCTCTTCAGATTCTGAATCATTTCTGCTGTCATAATGATCAGCAGTTCGACCTCCTCTTCCTCTGCTACTAGATCTTCCTCTACCTCTGCCTCTAGTAACATGTAAGTGAGATTTAAAAGCATTTTCTAATGGAGTGTCATCATAACTGTTCATTCTTGATTCATGGGCAATCAAAGAACCAGTCAGCTCATCAATGTGCAGTTGACTGAGATCTTTAAACTCTTCAATTGGAACAACCACTGCTTCAAACATCTTTGGAAAACATCTTAGCAATTTCTCAATCACACGCTGATCTGAGAGGTCTTCACCATATTGTCTCAGCTGGTTTACAATACTCATAACTTGAGTCATAAAATTACAAACAGTCTCACTGTCCTTCATCTTTAAATTCTCAAAGTCCCTTCTCAAGTTCTACAACTTAACATTCTTCACCTTGGTCACACATTGATAGCAGGTTTCAAGAGTGTCCCAAGTTTTCTTCGAATACTCAGCACTTGATATCTTCAAAAATATCGATTCATTTAGGCCTTGTTGAATAAGGCCAAGAGCTTTGTTGTCCTTCTTCCTATTCTCCTTCAACAGAACACACTCAGCATTTGATAGAGCCAATTCAGCAGCTTGATCAGTTGGCTCTGGATAACCAATCGTAACAAACTCCCAAAGATCCTGAGCACGCAGGATAGTTCTCATCTTAATAAACCATGTGTCGTAATTCCTTTCAATCAACACAGGAATTTGTGGCTACACTGAACTGTTATTAGTAGCCATCACTAATTAAATCCAAATTACTCAAAAACAAATGAGAAATAAACCTTAATCAGGCTCTAATACCACTGTGGGAAGGCAGGGGGGTGTTGCGGCTACTTCTAGCAACACACACTGATCTCCAAAACTCAGAAAAATCACCTACAGGACAGTCACAGCTCACTATAATCTTCAGCACAGTCACAGCTGACAGTAATAGCTGACTGTTTCACTCAACAGTAACCTACAGGACTGTTGCAGCTGACTGTTTCAGCAATATTTTGATAACCGTTGCATTCATAAACTTAACCAATATTCTTCTTCAACATTTAAACACATTTAACAAATAAAATAACTCTAATTGCTACAGCAAAAAATAACTTCACACAAATGAGTTTTCAAACTCAAAATGACAGAGTACACAGAAACATTTTGGGTTTTACTCAACTGATATTTGTATTACGCTCTGTCTCGCTCACTGTAAATCACGATTACAATACTGGGTATTTATAGTATTTCAGCCTAATGGATCATTAAATGTTAATTGGCCCTTCGTAACAAAATCTGATCTGCAAAACTAAATGCTCTATTACAGGCTATTACAGACTGACAAAATAGAAAAAACTGCGTTGGCCCTTCAAAACAGAAATGATTGGCATGCGATTGTTGGCCTGAGTCTGTAAAGACAAAATGTATTAATGGTAATGGCTTTTCACGGTTTAATAATATGATTTCAGTCAGTGAATGCCTCTTCAAATAATTAAGTGACTAAGGCGGTGTGACGGTGGCAACACTTCAAGAACTTTGCAGTTATAAATCTTGGCGGTGCTGCCTCTTCAAAATTTCGGCGGACATCTGTGCATGCAGTGGAGTAATTAAACGTTGTTTCTGACATATTTTACCAGGTATTAGCATATGCACAATAGTCCAGAGAAAGGAAAAACTATGAGCAAGAAATACTTGCAGAGAGGATGCAGGAATTTAAAAGTCAGATACATCGTGAGAGTCGGTGGTCTTTTAGTGATGCACAAAATTCTTCAACTGGGGGTGGAATCCAGGTGGTTGGAAGGAGTTCACATAAAATGATTGAAGCAGCTATGCAGTCAACTGCAAAAAGAAAGGTAAATCCGCTAACATGAAAATATCGTGTAACTTTTAAGTTTCTTACTTTAATTTATGTTTCCTTTTATATATTTCAAATGAACTCCTTTCACAATTGTTGTAAAAATTGATTTTGTAAATGATACACCTTGAATTTGTTTCCAATAACTTTAAGCAAATTGAATGGCCACATTAGCTTCATATTTATCTTAGATTCAAATTTTTGTTGCTCTTAAATATTTTATATTATGTAATCTTGTCATCTTTAGGTCCATAAAATCAGTAAAGGTTATCTATCAAAGCGTTCCTCAAATTTGAAAGGTGATTGGAAGAGGAGATTCTTGGTTCTTGGTAGAAATGGAATTGTGTACTATTACCACAAACAATGGGGAAAACCACTCGTAAGAAATGCTATAGATCACTGCACTTAAAACACCATCCATAGTTATAGGGACCTTGAAACCATTCTTGCATATATGATGATCTTCATCATTTCTTGTAGTAAGATAACATGATATCTTGACAATATATTTGTTTTTTATTTTTTCTTTTAGAGAAAGTTCGCAAGTCTGATTTCTTGGGAATAATAGTCATCGGTCCAGTTGATTAGTAAATGTGTTTTTCAAGGAGCGACAAGTCAACACTCTTCTCATGATCATATATCTGGCTTATTTGGTCGTTTGCTTTCTTCTCACCACCATGGGACATTATAGTATGAGAAGTTTGTTCCATTTCATGATGTTAATATGCTTACATGAACTATTAAGGTGGATGCAGAACATACAAATTTGCGGTTTTGTTTCAAGATAATTTCATCATCAAAACACTATACTTTGCAGGTACATTTATGAACTTATATTCTAGAAGGTGTCTCCATTGAAATGGCACAATGCAAACTAGTTTTAGATGCATAAACTTTCAAGTTTCCATAAACTAATAAGAGATGCATTAACTTTCAAGTTTCTACCATTTCACCTACTTCATAATTTGTCACTTATACTCTGCTTGTGTTTTCTCTAACAATATTTAATCATGTGTGCATCCATTGCCAATAGGTTGGATGTCACTATGTTGAGGTTTGTGTGTCTATATATTCTACATAGGAAGAGAGTGCAATAGATCACATTGATTGGATTGAAAACATTACAATAGTAATTGCTTCACTTAGGTGTTCTTGGTTTCTAGAGCAAGTAGGATATTATATAAAAATGATGCATTGCTTCAAATAGTGATTATGAAATTCATAATTACATTGATTTCTCAATGCTTGAAACTCTTGTTTATGTATTTCTGACATGTATTTCCTTTCTTGGTCATAGGATGCCAGCTTGTAGTCCAATTCATCTATTCGATCTTATATTTTATATTAATAAACAGGAATATTTCCTATTCATTTGAGTAACCTTCATTCCTGAGTATGTGTGAAGAGAAGGAGAATAATACTACTACTAATAATAAATAATTAATATTTTCTTGATGAAACATCAAGGGTCACACCCCTCCCCCTTGTGACCAGTCAATGTATACTTATACACTGTAAGGAGGCACCAAAAATATTAGCAATGAAGACCTCAATGGTGAAAAATATTGGATTGTCGCTCAAGTAGGTGTATGTAAGAATTTTCTACAACATCACTCCTTTACAGTTGTAGAGGCAAAGGTAAGAGTGAAGACATCCTACCTTGAGGAACTTCCACCCACTTTTTCTAAATGACATTAACTCCATTTTCAAAATTGAACTCACATGTGTGGAAGTAGCCTTGTCATATCCATGGATATTAGCATCATGTTTATTATGGTTTCAAAGGCCCATGGCTCAAGGGTCTATTACATCGACAAGGTTTTCCTCCCTTAGACCATAGAAATCACCAAGTGAGTAGTCCCCTAAAGCCAACAAACCCTTTTACCTAGACATGTCATTTGAATATATTAAGATAGATTGGCCTTCTTATGGATCCTTTGAATAATCAACTATCTCTTCTTCAAACCCCATCTTACTTACATGGTGTAGCTGCAACCATCCTCTCAATTGTTCCTTATGGGAAATGATGCGGGCCCTCCTAGAATTTTTCTTACTTGAGCAAATGTGGTTTTCCCTCAAACTTGGCTAGTTTTGTCTTAGAACTTGACCTCCTCACTAAGAAAGAAACACTTGAAAATTTTCAAAGTCCTTTTACGTTTCAGTGTTTTTTTCTGGAGTTTTTACATTGAAATGAGTTGGTCTCAATCCACCCAAACGTTAGTGTACTTCCCCAGTTCGCCACAACGACAGATTTTACTTCACCTGATTGCCGTTTTTTAGTGGAACTGCTCCAAATCACTGCTGTGAAAATGTTGGTGACACCGTCAACACTCATCTAAGACCGCTGGAACATTGCGGCGTGACTCATCTAATTCGGTCACAACATTGCGACACACTCAACTTAAAGTGCCACATCACTCAAGTGATTTTTCCGCAAATGTGGAATGGGGTATGTCAGCGAGTCTCACTCAAATATGATAATATGTGGTGGCAAGACTCATCTAGAGTCACTGCAACATTCCAGCATGAACCATTTTATTCAGTCATCTAAGGGTTAAAAGGGAAGAAGGGGAAAGGGCTATTTTTGCTATAAATAACATCTCACCCCATTCGAACTCACTGTAATACTGCCTCCATTGAAAACTCTACTGGTCACGCAAAGCCACCTCGACTTGTCACGTGAAGCCACCTGGAAGAAGTAGAAGGAAGTCAAAGATCTAGTCACCTCTCAATCTCTTCTATCTATCGTCACTTTTCCAAGTAAGTGCCCAACCCTCCCACTTGGATTTAACTTTTACCTCAAAAATGAATGGATTTTTCTTATTTAAGTAAGGGTTTTTTAAGCCCCTGATTGGTGACTATTACATTGGTTATTGGGAAAGTGGGGTTTTCTCCTTTCAAGCCGTATGTTCCTCTCCAAATCTAGTGCGATGATACTCAAAGCATCTACTGGAGATAAGAAAGAATACAAATGGGGAGAAATATATCAATTTTTTTTTTTAGGAATGAAGAGTATCAAATTGCTAGCTTAGAAGAAGTCCTGATATACCAAAATATCAAGTAGTCAGGATTCCATAAAGCAGCAGCAAGAGTCAAGGTCTTCCCTTGCGCAGAAGTAATAAGTTGGCTCATACTCCACATTGACGCCACAACTCGCATTTTGAAGGATGCCTTGGGAAAAGGTATCGCTTCCTTTCAATCGGCCCATTTAGAAAAGGATTACAAGGTTCTAGTAGTAGAAGTCATCATGACACTTGAATGGGTTGAAGGTCTGTAGCTTAACTACATTGATTTCATTAAGCAAGTATGGATGCCCGGGAAATAGTTTTTCCAAAGAGAAAGTGGGGAGTATGAGACCAAAATGTTAAAGAAACCTTATCGGGTTGCTACAACTCTCTGATGCAGACAATATGGGATGGCTAGTGCATCACACTTCAGGCTCCATTGGACTCCGATACTATACTATGTCACAATGCGTGCCAAGAGGTTTAACTAGGAAGCTATTATTTCTACAAATATGGAAGATGCAATTAAAAGAGCACATGATGGTATTCCTGCAAATAAATCAGAGTTCCATATGTCTTCATACTTGATGGATATCATATGCATCTTCCACAACTTCCTAGGCATGGGGTAGAAATGGAACCCTAAGGAAGTACCCATACATGTGTGTTGTCAAGCATTATGGGTGCAAAGGCATGCGAGCTACTACAAGCAATTTTGTGAAGAATCCATCATTCCTTTGTACAAAATCACTATGGGAAGGAACCTAATTGCATGTCCATTAACACTATTAAAACGGTAATCCAGCTAGGAGACTTGTACCTGACAGAAGAGGGAACTTATTTATGCATCTATGGAGGGTATAATGCTCCATATGTTTTTCCCAAGTATGTCACAGACTACATGGTACTCAAAGAAATTGTTAGGTGAAACTTCATCGATGATATAGGAAATAACCTAAACAATGCTAAGAAAGTGGCATGGCCACCCTTTCCCATAACAAATGGAGCATACAAAATGTCCAAAGTAAAGGAGTCTACAGAATTAACCAAGAACTTTGAAGCCTATCACTTGGGGAAAGGACTTTTTACAGAAATGAGAGTCATAGGAAAGTATCCAACCATTGTGCAGCTATCAATTTTTACTATGCCTATGCTTATCAATTTTGTGCATAAGAAGAGATTTATCGACGGGCCCACAATTTTGAATAACTAGACAAGAGAAGAAAGTGTGGGAAAGGCACTAAAGAGGCTAGCACTAGCACGCAAGATGAATAAACACCTAAAGAGGTACAACAAATACTATTGAGAGAAGTTTCCCTAAAAGAGAATGAGTTGGAGGCTTTACTGGCATAAAAAAATAGAAGGTTGCGGGTTGGAGAGTAGGAAAAGAAAGAAAAAGAAGAAATATTTAGGTAGGTGGAGCTGCTCAGAGAACAAGAAGAAGCTCGAAAAAGGGAATATCAAATTCTACAAGAGGAACTTCGAAGGAATAGGGAGGACGAGGCCCAAAGGTTTGTTGTAGAGCAAGGACAAGAACAAACCGAGGCACAATACAGTGGGCCTCAGGACATGGACATTGAAACGGCCAATACAAGTACTGAAGTCCCATTGATTGGGGGTCACCTCCCCTTTAGACAGCTAGGCATCACTCCATACACACCATCCCAGGAGTATGTTGTATCTCGACTGGAGACTATAGTATTCAATCCTAAGAAGAACCAAATTATCAAGAGAACGAAGAAAAGACTTAATATTTCGTCATGGCCAGAGATTGTTACTATGCAAGAAGTACTAGTGTTCAAAGGGACTAACAAATGCACTAGAAAGCGATTAATTATTAATTGCGTATGTTTGAGGTCACAAACGAGTGTTTGAAAAGTTTTTTCAGTAGTGGAGGACGAAAGGTGGGGAGTTATGGGGTTAGCTGTTTTGGTCGCATAGTGGTAGGCTGGCAGTGGCCTGCGATCTGTTAGCCCCAGGCGGGAGCTACATTCCCATCCGGGAAGATATGGACCCGGATCTACCTAAGCATAAGATGCATGAAGGAAAGTTTGGGGGAGCCGAGTTAGGCGAGACCAGTGGGGCTAAGAAAGGATCCAAAAGAAGGATGGGACCGGGGGGCTGCCTCCCGAAGTCCCAAACTATTTCGGCTATTCAGATCAGATTTGAAAAAATAAGAGAGGAGGTTGAACTTTGGAAGGAAAAAACCTTATAGAAAAAGTTGCTGGGATCTAGCCTCGGGAACGCAATCTGGTGCGATGGATCAAAAGTAACTGGAACCCTAAAGGACACTATGATATCCACCTGGGATCTAAGGGTTTCTTCACTATTATTTTCTTCAACCAAGAAGATCGCAATAGAGTACTGGAGGGAGAACCCTATTTTTTTTCTTTCCGGTCAGTCTCTACCTTAGACCCTCAAAAGAAAGGTTTAACCATGAAACAGAGGACATGAAGGTTTCCCATTTTTGGATTCAGATTTTTTCCCTTCCGTGCGAATATTGGGACCTAGAAATCCTCCAGGACATTGGCAATACGATCGGGGAATTCATTAAAGTGGCAAAGCATACCAAACAACAAATATATATTGCTTTTGCCTGTATCTGTATTTACATGGATCTATCGAAAGAGTTGCCAGAAGCCATCAGTCTGAACTGGGATGATGAGGAATGGGTGCAGCTGCTTGACTATGAACAACTTTCGTTTAGGTGGCGACAGTGCCATGAATATGGGCACCTGGTTAGGAACTTACCACAGATACAACAATCATCACCTCTTGCTAAACAACCTCAGGAGGGGGATCCAGACAAAGATGGGTTTGTGCAAGTTAAGAATAAGAAAAAAACAGATCAGGGGGGAAGCAAAAGATAGCAAAGGAAAATCAGGGTAAAGGGATTACGAGCAATAACCCTTTCCATATCTTGGAGGAATCGGGCGAGGCAGAAGTGGATGGTAGGAATAAGGTTGAGCCCATGACAAAGCAGATGGAGGGCATGGAAGAAAGAGCAGATTCCGGAAAGGATAACAGGGACCACACTAAGGCAATGGAAGAGGATGGGGAGGAAGAAATGGAACTGGGGAGTTGGATCTGGACGAGATCGAGAAATAATTTGACAAGAAAGGGAAGGGATATGTCTCCCGACAACAATTGGAACTACTTCAAGAGGCGATCATTAAAACCAAAGCTTGCCGCCAATTGGGAATAGCAACAGACCCTTAGAAGGGGAGTAAAAGGAAATCTCCTAAGGAAGATTTGAAAAGAGGAAGAAAGATGAATAAACAAAGGATAGTGGAGGTAGGAGTCAAACTCATAGAATCATGCCAGTATCCGACAATAACGACAGCCTTCTCTGAAGTTAATAAGGTTAACCAATGAATCTTATATCATGGAACATTCGGGGATGCAACCATCCCAAGAAAATCAAGACTTTAGTAAGAAATATTAAACAGGAAAAACCAGACATTCTCTTTATTCCGGAGACAAAATGTAGCTCAGAGGTGATGGATAAGTTGGGATAGAATATATGGAGGGGAAGTAAGCATATGGAGACAGATGCATTAGTTATGGCTGGAGGTCTGGCCATGCTCTGGAAACCTAATTATGTTTATCTCTCGGAATGGAAGGCCAATCACTTTTCTCTGACTACCAGATTCATTGATCTAGAATCAGGGATTTCTGGGAATCTATTGAATGTCTACAGCCCAAGTTCCTTTCCCTAGAAGCCTGCTTTCATAACTTTCCTGAACTGGTTGAAAGATCAAGCTAGAAATGGATCGTGGATTATTGGTGTGGATTTTAACCTGATAACCTCTCTCGGTGAAAAAAATGGGGGCAAGCGGGTTTTGGACAAGCACCGAGAAGCTTTCAGGGATTTTATTGTACAAGGTCCCTTTATAGATATTCAAACAGGAAATGGTTGGTACACTTGGAACAATAAACGTGGAGGTACCCACCTCGTGGCTTCCAGAATTGACCGATTTCTGGCCACGGAGGACTTGGTCAAAGATGGAGGGGTGATTCATGCTAGTGTCCTTCCATCTGCTAGTTCTGACCACTGGCCTATTTGCCTCCAATGGGAATGGTCCAATGTTTTTTACTCAAACCTTTCATATTTGAACAGTTTTGGTTGGAGCATAAGGACTTCAAAGATCTTGTGGGACAATGGTGGCAAGAATTGGTCCCCCCCGTGGGCACGAGTATGTATCAATTTCAACAAAAACTAAAGGCTCTCAAATCCAAGATCCACACTTGGAATAAGGATGATTTTGGGAATATATTCCAAGATAAGAGGAAACTGATGGAGGACATTGAGCTTCTCCACGGGAAAGGAATGGAGGAAGGATGGGATGATGAGCTGAAGGAGAAGGAGTTCAATCTGCTGAATCAGTTAAAGGCGAGGGGAAAACAAGAGGAGATATTCTGGAAGCAAAAATAGAGGAATCAATGGCTCCAAGAAGGAGAGAAGAACAATAAATTTTTCCATAACACTATTATCCATAACCACCATAAATCGAAGATTTTTAAACTGCGGAAAATGGATGGCAGATAGGTTGAATCCAGAAGAGAAATTGAAGAAGAACTAATCCACCATTTTGAGAATATCTTGATGGAGGATCGTCGGGATAGAAGCTCTGAAATAACCAGGATTACCATACTCATCCCTAGGATGGTCACCAAAGATCACAATGATATGATGAATAAACCTATCACCATGCAGGAGGTGGAGGAAGCCATGCACCAAATGGCCTTAGGGAGAGCGCCAGGACCAGATGGATTCACAACCAATTTTTTCCATTCCTTTTGGGATATGATCAAGCATGAGGTTCTGTATATAGTGGAGGAATCTCGTAGGAATCGTGGATTCTTGAAGGCCTTTAATGCCACCTTCCTAACTCCAATCCCGAAAGAGGAAGGAGCTGACTCTCCAAGCAAGTTTCGATCAATCACTCTCTGTAATGTTATCTACAAGATCATTACCAAAGTCATTGCTAATCGACGGAAACTGCTCCTCCCTATGCTGATCAGTCCGGAGCAATCTAGCTTTGTTGAAGGAAGACAGATTTTGGATGGGATTATCTTAGCTCAAGAAACTATTCATTCCCTGAAGACCACTAAGAAACCAGGTATGATGATTAAATTGGATATAGATAAAGCCTATGATAAACTAAGTTGGCAGTATATGCGAAGTATGTTGGAAGCCTATGGTTTTGGTAAGGACTAGGTGGAATGGGTAATGAACCTGGTTTCCACTCCTTTTTTCTATCCTTTTGAATGGTTTACCAACCAGACTTTTGTAGTCCCCTCGTGGTATCAGGAAATGGGACCCTCTATCACCCTTTCTTTTCATTTTAATGGCGGAAGGGCTTGGTAGATTGCTTCAAAACCAATCCACAGAAGGCGAAATTCGGGGACTAAATCTCCATGAGGGATTGGTCAAACAAACTCATCAACAATTTGTAGATGATACAATGTTAATGGGGCACCCTTCATTTCAAGAAGCTCGGACCTTTAAGAAAATTTTAAAGCCTTTTGCGAAGGCTTCTGGGCTCAAAGTTAACCCTGATAAATCGCAGGTGTTCTTTTTCAATACTCCCAGCATAACTCAACGCAATATTCTTCGAATTCTGGGTTTCTCCAAAGGATCTCTCCCTGCCAAGTATCTGGGTGTGCCTCTTTCGGAAGGGACTATTCAAAGGATCTCCTAGCAAGATCTTCTTGATTGCCTTCGAAGCAGGCTCAATAGCTGGACTCTTCGACCCCTTAATCTCCCTAGTTGTTTGATCTTGGTTAAATATGTCCTTTAGGAAATGTCGATCTACCTTTTCTCTATGATTTCTTCCCCAAAGGTTATTATCAAAGAGATTAGGGGAATCCAGAGAACCTTTATGTGGTGTGGTAGGGAAACGAAGACTAAATTTTCCCTGGTTAGATGGGACAAAATTTGTCGCCCAAAGGAAAAGGGTGACTTGGGTCTCAGAGATCCAAAGGTGGTAAGTGAAATTCAGGGATCTAAAATTTGGTGAAGATGGTGTAACTATAAGACCGAGCCTTACGCAAAACTTTGGCATGTGAAATATGATAGGGATCGACCATTCGGTCTGTTGATCAAGTATAATGAGGATAAGCTAGGCTCACATATCTGGATTAAATCCCAAGCCGACCGAAAACTGGTTCAAGATCACAGCTTTTGGGAAATTGGTGATGGAGAACTTGCGAATTTCTGGGAGGATTCTTGGAACCAACTCCCAAAACTTGGTGCTGACCATCGTTGGTAGAACATCAAAGCCAGAGGGTTGGAAGAAGGAAAAGTGAAGATCTACCACTATTGGGCAAACCCATCCCTGGATCAGCATAGGAAATGGTTGGACCAACATTGGTGGAATGGATTAACCAATGAAGAAGACCTTCGATCCTTTGAAAATACCCTCCATGAAAGATTTATCCACATCAAAACGGGTCCTGACAAACTGAGGTGGGGTTATAGGCAGCAAGGCACGTTTAGTATTAAGGAATCCTGTGACTTAAGAAACAACAATGAGGAAGGGGAGCAAGCAATCTGGAATATGAACCCTTGGCCTAAGACAGTTGTATTTTGTTGGTTGGTTGTGTAGCGAAGGATTCTAACGGGAGAAAACCTTAGGAAGCAAGGCATTCATGGACCTTCGTGTTGTCCCTTATGTAAGAACAGTGAAGAATGTCCTTACTCATATTTTGTATGAATGTCCTTACTCTTCCTCCTTCTGGGACCAAGGTGCTATGATATTCAGAAGGAGCGACTGCATACGAGGTCAACGGGACCAATCCCTGAAGGTTTGGAATGCTTAAGCCTTCAAAAACCCAATCCTGGCTATGTTATGGTAGATGTTCCCTGGGATGGTTTTATGGAATGTATGGAAGGAAAGAAATGAACGCATCTTCAGGGACAAGAATCATAGCGAGGAGGAGGTGTGGTGGAAATTGGTTAGCAATCTCCAAGAGACAATATGAAGTCGGCAATGGGGAGCCACTGACAAGGACCTCACGGAGGATGAAGCGCGCGTTGTTGCAAGATGGTGACTAGGGAGAAAGGACTTGGATGGACTCCACAGGAGAGACAAGATATGTAATCCTACTAGTCCAAATTTTTGGTCTCCTCCTGCAATAAACGAATTTAAACTGAATTTTGATGGTGCTTCTAGAGGAAATACGGGAGGGACTGGTGTTGATGTATTTGTAAATTCAAAAGATATTCTCCTATGTATTACATTTGTACTTTATTGTATTCTTAATGGAGGTGTATTATTCCTCCAATTAGAAGTGTCGTCATTTGTATTTGTAAGTGTCACAAGTGTCGCAAGTATTATTGTAAGTGTCGCAACTTATATTTGATGGGTTATTAGACTACCTTGGTGGGGTCGTCCCTGCATGAGTCATGTGGATGGGTTATTAGGATTCCTTAGGAAGTCGTCCTAATTAGGGTTAAAAGCAGGTTAAGTTAAAGTATAAATAGAGTGGTTGCACCACTCTATTTGTTCATTCACTCACTCATCCAACTCGCATAGTTGAGAGAGAGGAGTGTGCACAAGTGGAGGAGGAGTAGTTGCTAAAGACATCTATCTTTTGGGGTTTGATCTTTGTGATCCTTGTATTGGTGCTTATTCTATCTCTGATGAAGTTGCGAGGTTTTTCACCTTCTTGGTTTTCCCCGAGGAAACTCCGTGCCTCTTGTATCTATGATTGTTATGTTGTGCATGTTATTCTCTTAGTAGGATCCTAGATAATAATTGAATGAAATTATCGAAATTCTAACATGGTATCAGAGCGGGACTAAGAAGAAGACACTTTGCAGCTACGAAAGCTAGGGCTTCTTAATTTTTTTGTTTCTCTCCACATTTCATCAAAGGCAGGAGGCTAGGCTGACTCTCCTTGCAAGGGCGCATCTTTCTGTCGAGACAGAATTCAATTCTGAGTATTTTCAGTTTTGGGCCTGTCACTACTGTGGGAAATTAGGGTTTCTGAGAAAGTTGGAATTTTTGGAATCTGAGACCACGGCTGGATGCTCCTCAGAAAAATCAAAGTTTAGAGACCAAGATCAAACTTTTTGGTTGGGCAGAACCCCGGGCTCCATCAAACCCTAGTTCGGGATTTTACCAGAAAACTAGAAACTGCAAATCCAAAAGTTTCAAAGTCAATTTTGAGGGGTTAAATTTTGGAGATTTCAAAATTGAAGTATACCAGCTTAATAAACTCAGCAAGGCACATATTTCCATCCATTCAGAAGTTGGAAATTCAAAGTTTGAATTTTGAGGGTTTCTCTGACAAACCCTAATCTAGCTCAAGATCCAGATTCAACAAATCAAGTGGTAAGACCTAAATCTTTTATTTCCATTTGAGTTTCTCATTAAGATGTCTCACCACACCAAGCTTGAGGATAAGCTTGAAGGGGCTGATAACTTCTGAGCATGGAAGTATAGGATTGGGTTAATCCTAGAAGAGAATGAATTGGACACCTACATAAGTGAAAAGGTTCTAGTTCCAGAGGGAGATGAGGCTAAGGCCTTACACAAGAAGAACTTGGTCAAATACAAGAGAATCATTGCAGATTCTATCAAATACCATGTCATACCCCATGTGCCTTCCCTAAAGACACCTAAGGAGATCTTCGACACATTGACCAAGTTGTTTGAAGGAAAGAACATAAATCGGAAGATGACACTACGGAACCAATTGAAAGGTGTAAAGATCCAGAATGGAGAGACCATCCAATCTTACTTTACTAAGGTCTCTCAAATCAAAGAACAACTTGAAGTTGTGGATGAAATGGTGGAGAATGGAGAAATTGTAATGACCACATTGAATGGCCTACCTAGGTCATGGGACTCCTTCATCCAAGGTATTTGTGTAAGAAATAAATTGATTTCTTTCAGTAGACTATGTGAGGAATGCTCACAAGAAGAAGCTAGACTTGTGGCTCGAGAAGAAAAGATGGGAAGTGAAGACCAAGCCCTCACAACTCACACCAAGAAAAGTAAGTTCAAGAGGGAGAAATATCATAACATGAAATCTTCTCACCATCATCAAAGGGAGAACTTTAAGAAAGATTCCTCTCATGGTAGATGCTTCACATGTGATGAGAATGGACACTATGCCTGAGATTGTCCCAGGAATAGAAGAGATTTCAACAACAATAAGAAGAACAACAACAAGAAAAGACATCATGCTCACACTGTAGAGGATGATAAACCTCCTAGGAAGAAGGCTAGAGAAGAAAGTGAAGACTCTTCAAGTGATGAAGAATATGTCCTAATCTCTGCTCTCACAGGTATTGTTACACATGGGTGTAATGATTGGATTATTGATAGTGGGGCTTCCAAACACATGACGGGATTTAAAGAATCTTTCATGGATTTATATGAACATGAGTCACCACATGAGGTAAAACTTGGGGATGAATATCAATACCCTATAAAAGGAAGTGGTGAAGCCTCCTACAAGTTAGACTCTGGGAAGTCTTTAAAGATGAAAGATGTTCTATATGTACCTAGACTCAAGAAGAATCTTCTCTCCATATCATCCTTGGATGCAAAAGGAATGAGAGTTTCATTTGTGGATGGCCAAGTACTTATGTGGCCAAAAGGTAAGACCATAGATGATGCAATAGTGATTGGAAAGAAAGAGGGAGGTCTGTACAAATTGAAGGGACAACTTGAACATTCCATGGTACATGAAACCATGGATCCAAGTGAACTTTGGAACAGAAGACTTGCACATGTGCACTATAGAGCACTACCAATTGCAAGCAAAGCAGTAGAAGGTCTTCTTGAAATCCATTCAAAGCATGAAGGTGTTTGCAAAGGATGTGCAAAAGGAAAGAACACAAAGAAGGCATTTCCAAGCAATGAAAGCAAGGCAAAAGGAATCTTGGAAATTATCCACTCTGATGTATGCGGTCCAATGTCATCCAATTCTCTAAGTGGGTATGTATATTATGTTTCTTTCATTGATGATTTCTCTAGGAATACTTGCGTTTATTTCTTGAAAAACAAAGATGAAGTGTTTGATAAGTTCAAGGAATTCAAAGCCTTGATAGAAAACCAAACCGATAAAAAGATCAAGATCTTTAGATCCGACAATGGTGGAGAATTCACTTCAGGAGATTTCAAGAAATTATGTAGTGATTCAAGGATTAAGAGGGAGTTGGCCACTCCTTACAATCCACAACAGAATGGGGTTGCAGAAAGGAAGAATAGAACAATCATGGAAGCAGCACGGGCAATGCTTCATGACCAAGATCTACCTATGCACCTATGGGCAAAAGCAACAAGGACAACTGTATATGTTCAAAACAGAACACCACACAAGATACTTGAAAATAAGACTCCAGAAGAAGTCTTCTCTAGTGAGAAACCAGAAGTTAGCCATCTCAGGATATTTGGTTGTCCAGTATACACACATATTCCAAAAGAAAAGAGGACGAAACTAGATCCTTCAGGAAAGAAGGGTATATTTGTGGGTTACAGTGAAAACTCGAAGGCATACAGAATCTACTTTCCAGGGTTCAAAAAGATTGACATCAGCAGGGATGTGACTTTTGATGAAGACTCGGCATACATCAAATCTAGGAAGCCACCTGTTGAAGACAATGAAGAACCAAGGGTACCCAGGATACAAGACACCACCATGAATGAAGCAATTCTAGAAGAAGATCGTGAAATAGAAGATCCACAAGAGCCTGTAGATCCACCTCGTGAGAAGAACTCTCACAAGAGGAAACCTGCATGGGAAAGAGAGCTCATTCAAGATGCAGAGAGGTATGGTGTTCCAGAGGAGGAACACGGATAAAGAAAAAGGACAAGGTCATACACCAGCTATATAGCCTTACTATGTGACATAATGAACAAAGAACCTTCCAGTTATGAAGAAGCAGCAGAAAAGAAAGAATGGAAGGATGCCATGGTCGAGGAATACCAGTCGATCATGAAGAATGATGTTTGGGATGTGGTCCCAAGACCAGAAGGGAAGTCTGTTGTGACTTCCAAATGGATCTACAATATCAAGCATGCTGCAGATGGTAACATAGAGAAATACAAGGCAAGGTTTGTGGCTCGTGGATTCTCCTAGGAAGAAGGGATAGATTATGAAGAGACATTTGCACCTGTATCCAGATACATTTCCATCAGAATAGTGCTTGATCTGGCTATAGTAATGAAGTGGAAGATACACCAGATGGATGTCAATACAGCTTTCTTGAATGGTGTAGTGGAAGAGGAAGTGTATGTGGAGCAGCCACTCGATTTTGAGACACATGACAGGGAGTCATATGTGTGCAGGTTAAAGAAAGCCTTGTATGGCTTGAAGAAAGCACCCAGGACATGGTACGTTAGGATAGACAGCTTCATGTCTAGTTTGAGCTTTACCAAGAGTAAAGCGGATTCCAACCTTTACTACAAGGTTGAGGAAGGAAATCCAGTAATACTCCTACTTTATGTGGATGACCTGTTTGTGACACGTGAGGATAAGTTGATTGCTGACATGAAGAGGAAGCTTGTTGTCGAGTTCAAGAAGAAGGACTTGGGTATGATGCAATACTTTCTAGGTATGGAGGTGTGGCAGAGTGCAGATGGAATATTCCTTGGACAAGGGAAGTATGCAGTAGAGATCCTGAAGCGGTTCAGGATGATGGACTGCAAGACCATGGCCACACCTATGGCATCGAACCTGAAGCCATTGAGTGATGCTTCATCAGAATCGGTTGATGCCACGATGTATTGTCAAATGATTGGGTCCTTGATGTACCTAACAAACATGAGACGAGATATTTGCTTTGCGGTGAAAACCTTGAGCCAGTTCCTGACGGATCCTAGACATGTTCACCTAATTGCTGTAAAGCATATTCTGAGGTACCTAAAGGGTACAGTTGATTATGGGCTCAAGTATGATGCAAATCAAAAGTTTAACCTAGAGGGTTATGTTGATTCAGATTGGGCAGGTAGTGCTACAGATAGGAAGAGCACTTCGGGGTGCTGCTTCAGTATGGGATCAGGTGTGATCTCTTAGTTTAGCAGGAAGCAATCTTGTGTAGCACTGAGCATAGCCGAAGCAGAGTATGTCGCAGCTTGTTTGGCTATTTTTGAGGTAGTATGGCTAAGGAAGCTACTGTCTGATTTGTTTTATCTCCAGTTGGATGCTACTTGTATCTTCTGTGACAACTAGAGTTGTGTGAAGTTGTCAGAGAACCCAGTGTTCCATGACAAGTCGAAGCACATCAAGATCAAGTATCACTATATCAGGGATATGGTGCAGAGAGGAGTAGTGAAGCTCCAGTATGTTGCGACGGATGAGCAGATTGCAAATGTGTTGACCAAACCACTAGCCAGAGTGAAGTTCGAGTACTTCAGAGAGAGGCTTGGTGTTCTTCAGATAGAAGATACTTAGAGGAGGAATTGATGGGAGACATTTGCAGGAGCCATTCCAAGCATGGTGGTAGGAGGATCCTTCCCATGGTTGTGGATGTAAGTGTTGTGTGATGAGCATTAGGACGATGCTCCAAATGATGTGCATCTGGATGATGCACTGTATGATGATGATCGGGATGATCATGTAATGATGATGTGCATCGAGATGATGCACTGTATGATGATTATCAGTAGAATCATGAGCATCAGGATGATGCTCCGTGCGAGGATGATCATGAGGATCATGAGTATCAAGATGATAATCCATGGTCGTGGATAGGTTGTGCAGTAGCATGTAATTTCACCCTGGGAGATCTTGCAGGTTGTGTTGGGCACGTAATCAGTCATGGAATGCTCTTGCTAGGTTTTTCTTGGCAATATATAATAGCTCCCTGGGAGATCTTCCACGTTGTGTTGGGCATGTAATCAGTCCTGGGATGCTCTTGCTAGGTTTTTCTTGCCTAGTCGCATATAATAGATCCTTGGGATATCTTGCAGGTTGTGTTGGGAACGTAATTAGTCCTGGGATGCTCTTGATAGGTTTTGCGAGGTCACATGTAATAGCTCCCTCGGAGATCTTATAGGTTGAACAGTAAGCTCGTAATCAATCATGGGATGCTCTTGCTATGTTTTGTTGACACATGTAATCAATTATGATATTCCACTGGATGGCCCACTCGCAGAGATGATGAAGACCTACAGGAGGCTAGGCCTACATCCAGCATGAAAAAGGGTTGGCTCTGTAGAACTTCCTATGACGAGAAGAATTGAGATATAGCACCAGTGATTGAGATGACGGGTACATCAGCAGTGACGATGATACTCCAGTGATCCAGTGATGATGATCCAGTTCCAGTATTGAAAACTTGTGCCTATATGTATTGATGCCTGTGTCGAGAGAATACCTTCCTAGTTAAGAGGGAGTGTTGATGTATTTGTAACTTCGGAAGATATTCTCCTATGTATTACATTTGTACTTTATTGTATTCATGATGGAGATGTATTATTCCTCCAATCAGAAGTGTCGTCATTTGTATTTGTAAGTGTCGCAAGTATTATTGTAAGTGTCGCAACTTATATTTGATGGGTTATTAGACCACCTTAGTGGGGTTGGCCCTGCATGAGTCATGTGGATGGGTTATTAGGATTCCTTAGGAAGTCGGCCCGGTTAGGGTTAAAGGCAGGTTAAGTTAAAGTATAAATAGAGTGGTTGCACCACTCTATTTGTTCATTCACTCACTCATCCAACTCGCATAGTTGAGAGAGAGGAGTGCGCACAAGTGGAGGAGGAGTAGTTGCTGAAGACATCTATCTTTTGGGGTTTTATATTTGTGATCCTTGTATTGGTGCTTATTCTATCTCTGAGGAAGTTGCAGGGTTTTTCACCTTCTTGGTTTTCCCCGAGGAAACTCTGTGTCTCTTGTATCTATGCTTGTTATGTTGTGCATGTTATTCTTTTAGTAGGATCCTAGATAATATTTGAATGAAATTATCGAAATTATAACAGCTGGATATGACGGAGTCTATAGAAATGCCAGTGGAATCATCCTGAAAATTTATTATGTCTATATTGGCAATGACACTAACAACTTTGCAAAATTAGATGGCCTCATCCAGGGCCTCCAAATGATTGTCAGATAAGGATGGTACCCGGTGATTGTCGAGGGTGACTCTAAAATTATAATCCAAGTGGCCAAGAAATTGGCAAATGCCCAATCTGTGGATAACATTACAACTAGCTGGCGGCTGTCGAGCAGGTTAGAAAATTTGAAGCAGCTTGTGACTACCCATAGTTCCATCTCCTTTGGACACATAAGGAGAGAGGTGAATAAAGTTGTTGACTACTTAGCCAACCTCATAGTAGACAGGGGTGGGGTTAACACTGTTGGTCACATGGATGACTTTGTGAACGAGGGCTGGACGCTCCATTGCATCCACCTAGCCGCTTCGGATTATGAGAAAATCCAATAGGTGGAAGGAAGAGGACATGTGTCCCAGAGTGATGACAGGCAGATGACGGAGGTCATCCCGGAGGTGTCAAATAACACCGAGTAATAATACAGAGAGAAATCACATACTCCAGTATGACCTTAAAGCCGAGTAATAGAAAGTACGGGCTCAAGCATGTCGATGAGTGGAGGTTGGATCTGCACCATTTTCCATATCTGGTCATTAAGATCCTTTTAATGTTAGTTAGTAGCAAGAGTACGTTTTTGGGAGTGGGATGGTACCTTTCGGAGAGGGGAAGTACCAACCCTATTATTGTAATCATGGCACCTGTGGCTTTTTATCCAAAGGATTCTCTGTGTTTTTCCTATCGCTATTGGGGTTGTGCAGATAATTCCTTTCTGTTTCTGGCTGATAAGTTTCCCAAGGTGCAGATAAGAGCTTGGTTCACTCTCGTCAGACCACTTGATCAATCGAAGCTCCCTATGGTTTTTCCCCAGATGGCTCCCAGGCATAGTATCTACAAGCATTCTAGCGCGGGCTTTGTTCCTTCCAGTTCAAAGGGGAAAAGGTAATATTTTCGAGGAGAAAGGTGGCGCTAGGGGCCGTGTCACACGAGACCAGACCCGAGCTCAGACTACTGCCACCTTTTTCAAAGATCGCATCCCCATTGAAATTCGTGATGATATTGAAGCTGTGGAAAAACATCTCTGGAAGGAGGTGTAGACTCTCCCTTTTAAGGATATCAGGTCGGAAGTTGAGGCATTGGTAGTGGATCTAGGCACTATTGCGGGAAGGGCCTCAGCATATGACCGTATGATCATGGTTTACTGGGTGATGAAAAATCTGTTGGCTCATGTTACCATGAGCGGATTTGCTAAGAACCAAGGAAATGAGGAACCGGCATGGGCATGGAAAGAGCACAATGCAGACACTAGGCTTATGCATGGAAAAATTGATGTTATTGCTAAAAATCTTGGCATCACTTTTTATTACCCTGGAATGGAGGAACAAGAGAACATTGGTACCAGTTGCGAAAGAATCAAGGGAGCATTCCCACAACAGGGGGATGGGGCAAAGCAGAAGCAGGTTGGCGTCAACACCCCACTGGTTAAGACTATTGTCAAAAAGAAAGATCGCTCACAGAATTTGGGTGGGTCTTAGGGGTTAGATTTGCTCAAGTCTTGCTTTTTTTTTTAGCTATGAATAATCTTTTTTCCAATTGTAGTCAAAGTCCTATGCTGAAATGGGTTAATTTATCAGTAGCAGTTACAGTCTATTGCTCTTTTTTGGAATATTGTAGTAATCAGACTGTTCATTTTGGTTGGATGTTGTAATGGGGGTTATGTTTGTCGGTCCTGAACTCTGAACTGCTGTAAGAGTAATATGTATTTGATTTCCAAGTAGTAATATATAGTTTTATTTGCAAAAAAAAACAATGCACTAGAATGCATAGCTTCAGTGAATGTGGTTGCTGCCATGGCCAACCAAGACAACATTCAAAAGATGGCACAAGACCTTAAATAAGAAAAGAAAAGGATTAGCATTATGGAAGACCTCCTCTTTGAATCTAGGAGAGAGAGGGTGGAGCTAGTACATGATCATGAGGCTTTTGAGGTTGAGAAAAGAACCACATAAATCTTAGCCCAAGAACTGCAACTTGATAAGGACACACTAACCTCTCAGGTTGAAACTCTCGAAGCAGAAAAATAAGTTATCACCACCTAGATAAGAGATTTGTAAGCTGAGAGGGATGAGTTGATAAGACATCTCAATAACTTGGTGGAAAGAAATGTATTTTTGGAAAATTAGATAGAAGCTTTTCAACGAGAAAAAGACTCACTAACATCAATAGTGAGTTCCTCCAGGGAAGAAAGAAAAATCTTAGCTCGTTCCCAAACATGTGCAACTGCATTGAAGGAAAAATTATTCCATCCGTAGGAGCTTATCACAAAGAAATTATATGAAGTGCAAAAGATCGCAACCGAGCTCAAGACAATATCAAAGTATTCCCAAAGAAGTGACCTTAGGATTTCCAATGCAAAAGGAAAACCGAAAAGTGTGGCAGCATGGAATAAACAAAACACATAAGTTCCACCAAATTTTCCCAAGAGGAAAATAGAAGAAACGCAACTTGATTATATGCTATCCTAAACAATTGTCAAAAGGAAAGGGAAAAAATGCAGAAGGAGGTCGGAGCATCACTGGAAAAATGTTGAAATGTACACCATACCATAAAAAAGGGCATTTAAGAGATGCCACGTATCCCCTCCAGGAACTTTTGAAGAGCCTATCCCCAAAGAGCAACACCTAGAAGAACTAAGGACAATCAGGGAAGAGGACTTAGGGGCAATCATAAGCACTACTCAAGTCACCTCACAGGATCTAAAGGAACAGATTGTGGCACCCACCCTAAAGATTCAATTCATGTCCATGGGATACAACTTAGTCACCAAAGGACAGACCCCATTAGCTAATGAGCTTGTTCTTCATGAGGTTGCACTACGTCCATTAGAACCCCAGCAATTAAATGTTATAATTTATGATTGTGAACTTTGGGATGAGTTTATTAGAGCTCAAGGGAACGCTCCTCCTTAAATTTGTAATTTAAATTTTATTTTATTTTGGAGTGAATGTAAGTGACTAAGTGACATGTGTATTTAGATCTCAAAAGTTGTAACTGTCTTTGAGGAAGTTGAATAGTCACTTAGGAGTTACTTTTGTAAATTATAAAAGAAAGGTAGGGGATGCAAGAGGGACTTTTGGAACGTGATTTTTCCTACTCATTTTGTGTAAGAATTGTTTTTGAAGATGAATAGAATACTTATGGTCTCAATTTTGGCATTGGAAGTTAGGTTTGTTATGTGGATGAATGTTATGGAATTGATTTCATGTTCTCATGTGGCTCATATGCAGTAAGATAGTTATGTTTACCTTTTGGATTACTCTTATGGTTCATTACTACTTATTGTGTATGTGTTCTTAAATTCTTCTTTTTCTTTCTACGCGCTATAAATACAAGATGCATCTATGTTGTTTTGGAATTTAATCTCACTTTGTAGCTATGATATATTTCATGATGAGTGGTTATCCATTGTTGGATTGTATCTCAACTTTATTTACTGCTCATTCTGTTTACTTTCACTCCTTACAAGGATAAGTTAGGATTGCATCGTAACTTAGAGTATATTGCATTTCATTCTTAAAAGAAAACTCTAAACGATGGACCAGGACGTAACGAGTAAAATCCCCAACCAATGGATGGTGTCCAGGCTAGAATCCAGATGGGTCCCCCACCTTTGAATGGTTCGAAATCTAATTGGGATTTCCCACCGGGGAGAACCCCCACTTTCTACGCAAGTATTTTTCCAGGCATCAACATATTTTGGCACTAGAAGGAGGGCCTCCAGTGCATGGATGGTAGAGGACTTCCTCTCCCACGTGGATTCTTCTCTGGATTTCCACCCAAAACTCCACAACTTGATAGTTCAGTTCCTCTTGGAATAGAAACCAGAAATGAAACATACCATTTTGATATCTCTTTGGCCTCCTGGACTCTTACAACATTGATTTAGTCAACATGTCTCTATTGCTATTGTTATTGTCTCTAATTAACATACAACATTCATTAAGTGCACATACACACACACATATAAAGCAATGTATTAAATAACCATTTTTATTTATTTAAATATAACTTAATCTTTTTTTCAAAGAAATGTGATCAGTGTGCCTTAAATACAGTAACGTGCCATTAACGATGCATAAAAATATCTCATGATAGAACACGTTGTGCATGAATACTACAGCATGCGACAACTGTGGTATGTTTTTATGACTAACATTGGTGCATGTTGATTATAGCACACCGAAATTAATGGCGTGCTTATGATACAAATGCACGCCATAATTGGTGTGTCCCTATCGGTTCACACCGGTCCAATGTGTTTGGACTTTCTTTTTTTTAACCCGGTGCACCTATAAAACACTAATGCACAATTAACAATACGTACCAATGATTAACACATTGTTAACAATGTGTTATTGCTTTATAAGAAAATCAATATTTTTGAAGAAACAAATTCCACTTATCGGTGCAAACCACTACAAACCCAGTAATTATAGTGCGAGTAAATACATCATGCACACGTAATCGGTGCTTAATAGTTTGATTTGCATTGCACTAAGTATGGTGCATTGAATTTAGAATGCATCGATTTCAAAATTTAAAATCTCCACAACTTGGCAGTGTAGTTTATTGTACAATTCATATTGTAGACAATGTGTTATTGTACTCTATGTACTATAAATGGTGCACATTGGTTTTAATGAAGCATTGGGATTTTTAATAAAACAGTAAAAAATCTATACGGTGTGTCATTACTAAAGTGCACCAGCACTGTCAATGTGTGCACCGATAATACTGGTGCACTTATCATAAGAAAATGCATTGTTTGGATTTTTTTATAGTCCTGTGCAGACTTATGTGCTGGCAAAATAGTAGCACACCATCGATAGTGCGTAGAGTACAATAATGCACTTCCCGAGGTGTAGAATATCCAATATACTCCAATGTTATTAAGTGGATATTTTAAAATATCATTATAGTGCATTATATATTAACACGCTGCTAATGGTGCAATTCAGTTTTAAACATCAAGCACTGGTGTATTTACAAAGCGCATCAAAGTTTCTAGTGTGAGCCAAAGAAATCAACTACACCACACATATATTTAAAAAAATCAAAGAAAAAGAAAATTAAAGGTGAATTTTACATTTTAATCCATTGGAAATGTAAATGAGGAGGCAATATAGAGTTTACCCAGTCTCTTCTGCACTGAGGAGGCATGGTTTCCGCATAATCAACAAATGAATATTTTGGAGAGTTTTCTGAAATTTAAAATTCACAATCATAATCCAGCCATTTGAGGAATCTGACAAGTGCTTAGGTGGTCTGGACCACTATAGAGGTTGTTAAAATTAAATTATGTTCAATAAAAAAATAAAATTTACCCTATCTTAGTGTGCTTTATAGATGTGTGCACCAGTGGATGTGTGTTATTTAGGCACATTAGTGAAGGGGTAAAAGTGGGTCAACCCTTCTACATACAAACACATTGGATCTTATGTTCTTTTTTTTTTTAAACTACTATACATTGAAAAAAATTAATCGTCAAACAATGTTTTGTGTATATTTAGGCGCAGTTGGGTGGTTTATTTCCTACTAACACACATCGATAAATGATTAAACCTATAAAAAAATAATTCTATTTATTTTGACTGTAATCTGATTTGCACATCTAGTGCACCTTATACATATATACACATGTGTGTTGTTTAAACTAAAATGCACTGGCTCATATTGTTGTTGTTGTTGTTGTTGTTGTAATTGTTGTTGTTGTAATTGTTGTTGTTGTTATTGTTGGTGTTCTACTTTTAATCATTAACTACTTTACTGTGGATCGGTGCTTTAAGTGTCTTCATGTACCCTAGTGCACTTTCGATATTTGGGTGCACTCATAACTTGTTAAAAGCACCATATTTGTTTAATTGTTAATTTATCCGATGTGGCATATAAGTGGGTTGTTGATGGATATAGGAGTCTTTATGTAGCAGGGATGGGTCTCGAGTCATTGAACATAGTTGAGGGAGGAAAATAATTACCCTATAACATACATTGATCTCTAGGGCTCATTGACCATCAACATGACCTCAAACCACAACAAAAGAACTTTAGAGGTGATCATTGGCCTCCATGTGGAATATGGGAAGGGATGGATCTAGAAAACAAGGCCCTTTGGCCTTAGATGAATCCTTTAGGAATAAAGGGCCACAAATAATGTTAAAATCCACACAATATGTCCTTTACAGGGGATCATTGTCCTTCAAGAGAAATAATAATGGATACTATTATGATTTTTTTTGCATCATGGATGGGTCTAAGACCTTAGCCATAGTTAGGGGGATAAATACTGGTAATTAGACACTAAATTAATATTTTTGGGATAAAGGGTAATGACCAAGGCCTTGAATTGCAACACACATCCTCTAAAAGTGATATTTTCCATATGAGTAAGATAGGAGCACCATTAGGAGTTTTTGCATAGTAGGGATTGGTTTGACAAGGCCTTCACCATCATTGGGTGAGGAAAATAAGGTCCTTAATCCTTAAATTAATCTTATATGTCTTATGGGACATAAAATATTCCTCAAACCACCACAAAATCATATATAAGGTACCTTTTTCATTTAGTGGGATATGGATATCATTAGGAGGTTTTGCACACAATAGATGACTCTTGAGCCTTTGGCCCAAAATAAAGTTTCCATGACCCTAATCCTTAAAATAATCCTTAGACCACCACATAGACTTGGATCATTAGACTCTCTAGAGTATATGGGCATCATTAAGAGATTTTGCATACCGACATGGTTCTTGGGGGTTTAACCATGGTCATTGAAGGAAAACAAGGGATGTAGAATATAAATTAATCTTCAAGGCTCATAATTCATTAATGACACCTTGAACCACCACATAAACCCTCTAGATGGATTCTTTGACCTATGAATGAGATATGGGCGCAATTAGAAATTTTTAGATGTAATGGATGGGTATCAAGACCTTGACCATGATCATGGGAGAAATTAAAGGGTCTTAGGAACTAAATGAAACTTTTAAGGCTCATGATCCATGAAAAAGTCCTTGAACCACTATAGAGGCCCTTTAGATGGGATGTTTAGCCTCTTCTTACAATATGGGTTCCATTAGAAGGTTTTGTGCACCAAGGATGGGTATTGGAGTCTTGATCATGTTAAGAGAAAATAAAGGGCCTCAAGTCATACATAAATATTTTGAGTATTTGTCCATGAATGTGGCCTCAAGGAACCACATAGGCCCTCTAAAAGGGATATTTGACTTTTGAGTGAGATGTGAGTGCCTATAAGAGGTTTTACATACTAGTGATGGATCTTCGGATCATGACTATGGTCGGTGAGGAAAAAAAGGGCTATATGACCCAAATGAAGTGTCTAGGGATCATGGGAAAAAATCGAGCTTCTTACCATGGTCAATACCTAGCAACCCATACTTGGTGCACAAAACCTCATAATGCCACCCATATCTCAATCAAAAGCCAAATATCTCCTCTAAAGGGCATATGTAGTGGTTTGAGGAGTTGTTCATGGTTCATGAGTTGTAAAAGCTTCATTTAAGACCTACAAACTTTTTATTTTCTCACATGACCATAGTCAAGCTCTTTAGACCCATCCATTTTGTCTAAAACTTTATAATGGCTCTCATATCTCATTCAAAGGTCAAAGTTTATGATCCCTAGAAGCCTAATTTTGATCATATGGCCCTTGTTTTCCTTCATAAACCATGATCAAGACCCCAAGACCCATGCTAAGTACATAAAATATTTTAATGATGCACATATCCCATAAAGAGACCAATGATCTAAGTCTGTATGGTTCCTTGAGGCCTATTTTAGGGACTAGGGCCCTAGAAGCTCCATTTCAGGACAAGATCTCAAAATCCATCTCTTGTGTGCAAAATGTCCTGATGGTACCCATATCCAACTCAAGGACAAAGGGATTTTATAGCGGGGTATTTTGGTGGTTTGATACATATTTCATGTCCCATAAGACCTATAAGATTAATTTAAGGATGAAGGAGTTTATTTTCCTCCCCCAATCATGGTTGAGGCCTAGAGACCCATCCATACCACTCAAATATTCCTTATGACACCCTTACACCACTCTTATGCAAAATATTCATTCTGGAGGACCCACGTTGTAGTTCAAAGCCTTGATCATGGCCTATTAGCCCAAGAATATTTGTTTATGATACAATTCCTTAGATTCCTCCCTTAACTATGGTTAAGGCTTTAAGATGCATCTCTAATGCACAAAATATCATTAGTGTACCCACACCTTTCTTGAAGGACAATGATGCCCTGTAGAGGACATGTTATGTGGTTTTTGTCATTATTTATGCCTTTTTATCCTTAAAGGATCCATCAAGGACCCAAAGACCCTATTTTCCTCCCTTGATCATGACAAAAGCCTTAAGATAAACATCCCTAGTGCACGATATTTCATAATGGTATCAATATTCCACCTAGAGGGAAAAGATCACCTCTAAAGGCCCTATGTCGTGGCTTTAGGTCATCACAGGGGATTCGCCTTGTTGACCAATATCTTTTCACGTTCATTCATAAAGACAGGTTTCTAAATTGTGAAAAATAAGGTCATTATATTGTAGGTATTAAGGCGGAAGGGAGTAGGGTATGGGGGGTTCATAGTTATTGGGGGGTATAAAAAGGGTATCTAGTAAAAATAGGGAATATCTCATAAAAATTGGGTTTTTTTAATTGGAAATATGTATTGGGAGGGGGGATCAACAAAGGATTTTGGTAGGTATTTACCAATATCTAGTGAAATTAGGGGTATTCTTTAATATCCCATGAACGAAGACGTTATGGCATAGTTTCACTTAATAAAGACCCCCGTGTAGGTCATGTTCATGGCCAATGAGCCTTAAAGATCCATTTATGGTGTAGAGCTCTTGCTTTCCTCCCATGACTCCAATCAAGGCCTTGAGACGCATCCCACTATGCAAAAACTCTTGATTGTGCCCATAGGGCCAACTTGTATGCCAAATATCCACTTTAAAGGGTGTAGTTTATGGTTCATCTCCTTAATCATTGCTCATTACCTCAATAATATGATGTTAGGGTATAATTCCCTCAATTTCTTCCCTAGCCATGGCCCAAGACCCATCTAGCACCAAGCCTCATATTGCAACTCATATCCCACTTTAAGGATAAACATCTCCTATATGGTGCATGTTTTTTGGTTTGAGCCTAAGTTCATGGTCCTTGGTCCCTAGATGATTCATATGGGGCCTAAGGGCCTTATTTTCATCCCATACCAATTGTTAAGGCCTTGAAACTCATCCCTACTATGCAAGGCATTATAGGAGAAACCCTACTCCACTTGGCAGCCAATCATCACCTTTAGAGGGTTCATGTAATGGTTCGAAGCCTTGTTCATGACGAAGAATCCTTAGAGCTTCATTGGCAACCTAATTACCTTGTTGTCCTTCCCTTACAATGTTTAGGTCTCTAAAACCTATCCCTCATGTAAAAAACATCATAAGAGCACCCAAATACCATTGAATGTACTGAATATCTTTGTGAGAGGGACTACGTAGTGGTTTGAAGTATTGATCATAGCCTAAACTTTAATTTTCTATTCTTTTTCAAAAAAATCAATTATTTTTTCATAACAATAAAAATATAATAATATAAACATGTAGGGGAGGGATGCCAGTTGTTGGACACCCCACGTGGCTCCCTCCCCCATGCCACGCTGGAGAGTCGACACGACCTCAGCCCGGGCCCAGATGGCACCGCCACCTGTCGTGGTGGGTGCGATAATTAAAGCGGCCTTTATGGCACGCTTTTTCCCGCTTTCCCGGCGCTTTTCCCGCACACTCTCCATCCTCCCATGTATTGTTGCTCGGGTCCTGTCTGTGAACGCTCCGCCACCCCAGTTCCTGTTCACGCCCGGTCTGGTTCTGCACCACCCCCGGTCTGGTTCTGCACCACCCCCGCTCTGGTTCTGCACCATGGGCGCTCTCGTTCTGCGTTCGTCGTCACGTTATACTGTTATGCAGCGGGCGCTTGCTGCCTTACCCCCCGACGAGTGGCGTTCGCCGCTGCTGTTTGTTCTGTCTGCTACCTCGCTCGACGTTGACCCTCGCTCCATGGCCATAGCGCACCACAGGCGCTCGAAGTTGTCTGTGGCGGACCCCGTTGGAGGTTTTCATCGGTTCGGTGGTAGTGTTTTTGGGTTGCCGCTCGGCTGGTTTCACTGGTGGCGATGGTGGCTTCCATCAGGCTGTTCCTGCTCACGGCGGTGGCGTTGGCTGTTCCTGCTCACGGCGGCGGCGTTGGCTGTTCCTGCGTTGGCTGTTCCTGCTCGCGGCGGTGGCTCGTCCCTTAACGCTTCTTCGGTTTCGGTGGTAGGTTTCCTACCAGCCATTCTCTGTAGTGTTTGTCAACACTTTCAACCTTCTGGGGATTTCATGGACCATTTCTGCTGCTTTTAAAGGTTTAAGTCTGGTTTTATGGGTTGTGAATTTGTGCATTTCTGTTGGTGAAATGGTTTGGTGCCCTCCTGCTCACACTTTGAATTGTGTATGGTGGGTTTACGTTGCATTTGTGGCAATGGTGAAATGCATTTCGTTTATGCTGCAGCAGGGTTTTGTAATTAAGGTTCTGTGGTTAATGTTGAAGCTGCGTTTAAATTTTTTTAGGGTGTATGAATTATGGTTTTGTAATTAAGGTTCTGTGGTTCATGTTGAAGCTGCGTGTAATTTTTTTTAGGGTGTATGAATTAGGGTTCTGTATTTAAGGTTCAGTGGTTAATGTTGAAGATGCGTTTCAATTTTTTTAGGGTGTATGAATTAGGGTTTTGTAATTAAGGTTCAGTGGTTAATGTTGAAGCTGCATTGTAATTTTTTTTAGGGTGTATGAATTAGGGTTCTGTAATTAAGGTTCAGTGGTTAATGTTGAAGCTGCGTTTAAATTTTTTTAGGGTGTATGAATTAGGGTTTTGTAATTAAGGTTCAGTGGTTAATGTTGAAGCTGCATTTAAATTTTTACAGGGTGTATGAATTACGGTTTTGTAATTAAGGTTCTGTGGTGAATGTTGAAGCTGCGTTTCAATTTTTATAGGGTGTATGAATTAGGGTTTTGTAATTAAGGTTCAGTGGTTAATGTTGAAGCTGTGTTTCAATTTTTACAGGGTGTATGAATTAGGGTTTTGTAATTAAGGTTCAGTGGTTAATGTTGAAGCTGCGTTTCAATTTTTATAGGGTGTATGAATAAGGGTTTTGTAAATAAGGTTCAGTGGTTAATGTTGAAGCTGCGTTTCAATTTTTATAGGGTGTATGAATTAGTGTTTTGTAATTAAGGTTCAGTGGTTAATGTTGAAGCTGCGTTTCAATTTTTATAGGGTGTATGAAATAGGGTTTTGTAATTAAGGTTCTGTGGTTAATGTTGAAGTTGCGTTTCAATTTTTATAGAGTGTATGAATTAGTGTTTTGTAATTAAGGTTCAGTGGTTAATGTTGAAGCTGCGTTTCAATTTTTATAGGGTGTATGAATTAGTGTTTTGTAATTAAGGTTCAGTGGTTAATGCTGAAGCTGCGTTTCAATTTTTACAGGGTGTATGAATTAGGGTTTTGTAATTAAGGTTCAGTTGTTAATGTTGAAGCTGCGTTTCAATTTTTATAGGGTGTATGAATAAGGGTTTTGTAAATAAGGTTCAGTGGTTAATGTTGAAGCTGCGTTTCAATTTTTATAGGGTGTATGAATTAGTGTTTTGTAATTAAGGTTCAGTGGTTAATGTTGAAGCTGCGTTTCAATTTTTATAGGGTGTATGAAATAGGGTTTTGTAATTAAGGTTCTGTGGTTAATGTTGAAGCTGCGTTTCAATTTTTATAGGGTGTATGAATTAGTGTTTTGTAATTAAGGTTCAGTGGTTAATGTTGAAGCTGCGTTTCAATTTTTATAGGGTGTATGAATTAGTGTTTTGTAATTAAGGTTCAGTGGTTAATGCTGAAGCTGCGTTTCAATTTTTATAGGGTGTATGAATTAGGGTTTTGTAATTAAGGTTCAGTGGTTAATGTTGAAGCTGCGTTTCAATTTTTATAGGGTGTATGAATTAGTGTTTTGTAATTAAGGTTCAGTGGTTAATGTTGAAGCTGCGTTTCAATTTTTATAGGGTGTATGAATTAGGGTTTTGTAATTAAGGTTCAGTGGTTAATGTTGAAGCTGCGTTTCAATTTTTATAGGGTGTATGAATTAGTGTTTTGTAATTAAGGTTCAGTGGTTAATGTTGAAGCTGCGTTTCAATTTTTATAGGGTGTATGAATTAGGGTTTTGTAATTAAGGTTCAGTGGTTAATGTTGAAGCTGCGTTTCAATTTTGATAGGGTGTATGAATTAGTGTTTTGTAATTAAGGTTCAGTGGTTAATGTTGAAGCTGCGTTTCAATTTTTATAGGGTGTATGAATTAGGGTTTTGTAATTAAGGTTCAGTGGTTAATGTTGAAGCTGCGTTTAAATTTTTATAGGGTGTATGAATTAGGGTTTTGTAATTAAGGTTCAGTGGTTTATGTTGCAGTCGGGTTTGTAATTTGAACTAGTGTTTATGAATTTAGTTTGTTGTCTGTTAATGTTGCATCATAGTTTGGGCTGAATTATTGAAGGCTCTATGGTTTATGATTTTGGTATGTTGCTGGTTTATGTTGCAGCAGTGTCCCTAAATTTTATCTGGTTTATGAATTTAGTTTGTTGTTGGTTTATGTTGTTGGTTTTTGTCGCAGTGGAATGGTAATAGTTAAAAGGCAAAACTGCATCATACAGGGGATGGATGGCAGTTGACAACAATGACTTCTCCATTGTCTCATCTAATTGAAAGAATACCCATAATTCAGTTTTTGATATCAGCAAGTTTGCCAAATTGGCTATTGTTGATGCATTTTACAAGTGATCTGCTCCACCTTATCATCTGCTGTTGTTATTGCAGTTTACAAGTTGCATGCTATTGTTAAATTATAAGTGTATGATGCAGTTTTTACTTTTACCTATTAACATGAAGTGATCTGCTGCATCTTATCTGCTGTTGTATGATCTAATTTAGGCCTGTTATGTTGATTAGTATGATACTGTATTAAGTTGTAATAAGTCATGCATGACAGCCCTCCATGGAACATTCCTTATAGAAGCATTTTAATAATAGGAGAGAGATAGGCACCATGTTGCAGTACAATTAGCATCGAATGGATGGGTATCACACCCATGCAATGGTTCAACCCCATTCCTAGCTGCTAGTTTAAGGAAAATATAGGGGTCAAGGACCCTGCCACATTAACCACAGAACCTTAATTACAAAACCCTAATTCATACACCCTATAAAAAATTAAACACTCCCCTTTGTAATTAAGGTTCTGGCCCTGCAATTCTGACTAAGTTCTATGCCACCCTTTCTAGTGCATATGAGAACCATGGGTATGCTCCAGACCATATATGGAACGGTGATGAAACACGGCCAAACCCTAGAACATACACCATAGAAGATGGACCCTAATTCATACACCCTGTAAAAATTGAAACGCAGCTTCAACATTAACCACTGAACCTTAATTACAAAACCCAGGAAACTTGAACTCCAGGATTTAAAGCCATGGACCTTAAGCTGCAGCATAAGCCATGGACCCTGCTGCAGCATAAACCCTAGAACCTTCAATAATTCAGCCGGATACCGGCAGAACGAGAGCGCCCATGGTGCAGAACCTGGGCGGGGGTGGTGCAGAACCAGAGCGGGCGTGAACAGGAAGTGGGGTGGCGGAGTGTTCACAGACAGGGCCCGAGCAACAATACACGGGAGGAAGGAGAGTTTGCCGGAAAAGCGCCGGAAAAGCAGGAAAAAGTGTGCCATAGAGGCCGCTTTAATTATACCACCCACCACGACAAGTGGCGGTGCCATCTGGGCCCGGGCTGCGTTCGTGTCGACTCTCCAGCGTGGCATGGGGGAGGGAGCCACGTGGGGTGTCCAACAACTAGCATCCCTCCCTTATATAGAAATACAACAATGTTTGTTTGGTTGTAGAAGATATTTTGCTTCCATCAATAATGATGATTAATCATTTTGGTGTGTATGTGTTGGTCTTTCATAATGGTAGTGATGACAATAAGTTTTTTGGGTTGTAGGTGCATAAACCAACAATTCAGCCCAAACATAAATTGAAACATAAACCAACAACAAACTAAATTCATAATCCCTAAAAAATGTTAATGAAATGTTTAATCAGAGTACATTACAGCTTGCTCTTGAAATGATGAAATTGTATATTAAACCTTATGATAAACCCCTGATTACAACCCCGCAAACATCAGGGAACGATATGACCTAGGATTATACCCAAAAATGTATAGGATTGTATACAAAATGGCCATGTTGCAGTAGTTAGACCCAGTGATTACAAAATCCACAATGCAATGTGGTCACAACAAAAAATTTGGCATCCCTACATGACATTCCTATGCTTGATGTCGTCCAAGATCTTCACTTCCCAAGCATGTTGAGTTTCCTGCTTGAGCCAGGTTGGTTGGCATACCTACCAATGGCTGATTAGGTTGTGGCTGGTTGCCTCCATATGTTATCCAATTAGCTTCCTGCAGCCATGGAGGAATTGAGTAGCCACAGTGGACACTAGTGCTACTAACCCCTGCATTGGTTTGACCCCCCCGATATTCATACATCTGTCTGACACCTGCACTAGTAGGAGGGAATAAAGTGGGCATGCGCACTTGTTGATAGCGGGGGACTTGGATGTTTAGGAGGTCTTGGAAACATGGAGTATTATCTGCAAGATGTTCCAATGTGTTTGGCATCATCCTACTCCCCTCCACTATGTTTGCATCAATGGCAGAACTATTAGCCACCCCTTGTTCTTTTTGAAGCAATTGTTGAGCCTTTCTCAATTCCTTTTCATGCCTTGCCATTTGTTTTTGATGAGCCTTTTCTTGTCTCTCTTTCTCTCTGTCAAGCCTCTCCTGTGCTCGAATTTCTGCTGCAGCAATCCTTGCAGCCTTCTTTTCTTTAGCTAAGTCCCTCTTTTTCTGCTTTAAATCCTGGAGTTCAAGTTTCCTATGCTCAGACTCAACCAATAGTTTTATATAGTCCTCTGATGTGAGTAACTGTGAACTTCGGCATAGACGAAGATTGTCTGCTGTAAAGTGCCTTCTTTTTGCTGACACTCTCTCTACCGGTAGCTTTAGAAACCGACCAAGCAACTGGCTCTTCTTTGACACTTGTTGCTCCTTGCTTGACTCTTGCCTCTCAATATTTGGGTCAATGTTCTCCTGCTCTGTCTGAACCATATTGTCCTCTTCAGCTGGAACCTCGTTCTGGACACTATCTTCTACCAGGTTTCCATTGTCCACAAAATAATGAACAATTTCTTCTTCCAATTCTCTGGGCTGTGAAGGCATGTTCATGCTTTCTTCATTTGTCCTTGACACAATATTTTTGTCCAAATTCATCATGGCTTCTACCAGCCATGATTGTGGGGTAACCTGGCTTGGCAAAGTCAATTCTCCATTGCTGCTTCCTGGTGCATGGTCAACGTTTTCATTGACATGAACAGAAGCAGAAGTTGCAACTGTTTCTTGCATAGAGACATGAACAGAAGCAGAATTTGCAGCTGTCTCAGTTGGTGTATGTACCTCCATGTTACTGTCAATTGGTTCATTGTTATACTGTGTTTCACTTACCTGTTCTTCTTCATCACCACAGTATGGTTCTCCTTGAGAGAGGGATATCATATGATCAGCAGCAACAATGTCTTCCTCTACCTCCACATCTTCTTGGCCAGCAACATGTGCTTGGACATCCCCTTCTTCCTGGCCATTCAGATCAAATGCCAGGCTACAACTAGTATCATGCATGAGAGCCTCAGAATTCAGTGGCCATATTCCAGTCCTCCTAAACCCAGCCTTGATATTCGAAGGTGTGAGAGCCCTTTTAAAGGCTTTACTTGCAAGCTCGGCTAGCTCAAACCTTTTTACCTCCACCCCTGGATTCTGTGCCATCCATGAAGCTCACTCACCCCTGAAATAGTTCTTGAAAGGCCCGAACACACTGACATCTAGGGGTTGCAATCTGTGAGTGGTATGAGCAGGCAGTGTCAACAGGTCGATGCCCAAATTGTTAGCCTCCTCGATTGTTTGCACAGCAATGTGGCTTCCATGACCATCTAAAACCAGCAGGTGTCTATTTACAGGTGAGACACCGCCTGGTATAGATGCAGCAAAGTGAGTAAGCCAGTTCAAAAAGAGTTCTTTGGTCATCCAAGCATGGGGATGTGCAGCCATGCATGCACCTGGTTCACAATTCTGTATATAGTTTTTGAGTTGAGTTTTACCTTTAAATAGATAAAATCCTGGGATTGAAGCACCAATTGCATTGACACAACATAGAATAGTGATCCACTCCCTGCTCCTAGGCAAAATCTTTGGCACATTACGACTCCCTCTCGTGGCAATTACACGCATGCCACAGTTCCTTCCTGCCTGTAAACCTGTTTCATCACAGTTCCAAATATGGTCTGGAGCATACCCATGGTTCTCATATGCACTAGAAAGGGTGGCATAGAACTTAGTCAGAATTGCAGGGCGTAGATTGAGAGCCCTGTCTCTATCTAGGCCCTCAGCTGTACGCAACACAAGGTCTGGATGCCTTTTTTTAAACCCAGACCACCATGACTTACCAGGAAACCCATCTTTGAAGGGGTTTGGCCTCCCTTGACAGATTTGAGCTACTGTGGATTTTAGCTGTATCAGCTCTAGCCCATGTCCCATTTCAGCCATCTCCTTACACCACTGAACCACCTCGGCCTCCTCCTCTTCAGTCATAACTGTAACAGGCCCTCTGCGCTTTGTATCTGTGAGTCCATTTATCCAATAATGTACTGAAGAGATAGCAACTCCATGTTTTTTAGCAGCAACACGAATGGAATATCCATTGAACTCTATATCATCAATAGCAGCTAGCATGTCTTCTTTTGTCCAACCTCTTATTGCACTGATTTTGGTGACTGAACTTGTTCCTTGAACTGTGGTTGGAATTGACTGTGTGGTTGGTGGTGGGACAACAATGTCCTCTTCCACCACATTGTCATTCTCAACAACATTGCTGGGAGCATTGTTGGCATTTGTATCATTGGGCCTCTCCTCATCCGATGAGGTGCAGCGTAGCTGGGCACCCCTACTCAGTCGACGACTTGTTCTCCTTGCATTGCTGACTCTTGCCATGCCTACAACAACCTGCACATTTAGAAGGGAGGTTGGTTATGTAGAAGAAACTGGAAGTTGATTATAACAGAAATGTAAATAATAGTAACCTAAATAATATGAATCTACATAAATCAGATGAATAACCTAAATCACAGTAACAGTAACCTGAATCTACATAAATAATATGAATAACAGAAACATAAATAACATAATTAACATGAATAACATAACTGGAAATAACATAAACAGAAACTTAAATCACAGTAACAGTAACCTGCCTCCACTGTGCACACACTTCTGCTGGTATGCCTCCACTGTGCACACACTCTGTTGTTCAAATTTCTGAAATGCAACTGTGCACACACTCTGTAGGTCGAATTTATGAAATGCATCTTCATAAGGGTTGTGGTTCATTTATAGTTGTTTGCTATTGAATTGGGTTGGTAAGAAGGTTGCACATGGATTGCAATCTCTGAAATTTCAATGTGTGTTGTGGATTGATTTGAAAGTGATCCAATGGTTGGGAGCTTGTCATTGTGGATCCCTGTGCCTTCATCTGTTTCATGATCTGTGTGCTTCCATCTGTTTAATGGGTGCATTTAATGGGTAGGTGTCATTTATTGAATACAGAGGGTTGGAATGTTGAACAATCTTGCAGTTATGGTTGACACTAAGTTTTCTGATGCTTGAACAGGTATGCATGAATGTTTGGACAGGTTTCAATGAATGCTGGGATATTTAGGCTCCATTAGATATTCGTGGGTCCTCCTTTGATAGGTACCTTGCAGTAGGTGGCAAAAACGAGTTGGGTTATTTAGCTGTTTATGTACTTCTGGATATTTGAGCAGATCTGTACTTTGTTGGGACAAGATGTTTTGTACAGTTTGTCATATAAAGACTATTTATTGACAGCTATTGGCCCAGTCAGTTAATGGGCAATTTTTGGACATAATTTAAATACTTTCTGCACTTAATATGAAATGTGTGTGTTTAACTTATGGGTTTATTTGTGTTAAGATATGGTGGTTATGTGGGACCAGTACTATGTCAACTACTGGTCCCTGTTCAACAATAGACATCTCTCCCCTAGATCTCTTCAATACCTTTCCAATGAGCAAAATAACTCCAAAACTTTCCAATAAGCAAAATAACTCCAAAACTTTCCAATGAACAAAAGAACTCCAAATATAGAAGTATGGGTAGAAAGTTATGGCCAAATTACTATTTTTTAATTTTTAATTTTTATTTATTAAAAATAATGTATGCGTGTTTTAGAATGCGCACACATTATTAACACATGCGCTTTTCTAAAGCACATGCACGTTTTGTGCATGCTTTTTTGGAAAAAATCATGGGATTCTACGCGGCGGTTCAAAAGGCATCGAGCTGGTAGCAAAAGGACTGTGTGTACATTCTCAGGAATGCACACATTTTTGTGTGAGCATGTTCGCAATTTACTGATTGTCACTTTTTCGTCTATCACTATTGTGCGAGCCCTAGACCTTATCCAAGTATCAAAATTTATACTAGTATAGGACCGAATATTGATATAAACTTCAAGTTGAAGAAGTTGAACAATGGCAATGTCCTTTTTGTGCATGGTTTGGTTTCCCTGATGGTAGACCAAGCAACTTTTGATATATACATTTTATGTGAGTAATATATCTCTAAAACCAACCTCAAACTCTGTCTAATTCCAGATCCTGTACAATAACGCGTGCGTCCAGCCAGCCAGATAGACATAGCTGTTGTTTGTATTTATTTAATTTCATTCTGCTTATCTGCTTATGAAAATGAAGCTAAATAAAAGAAACTACAATCCTTCATATCTACTCTTCTCGGAATACCGATGATGCTAAATAAAAGAAGCTATTATTCGCATACATACAAATCCTTCATATCTACTCTGCTCGGAAAACCGATGATTTCCATTCCTCCAATTCTCCGGATAGCGACAAATAAAAATGTTTCTTTCAAAACAAATTTCCGTTACCGGGATTTGAACCCGGGTCGCCTGGGTGAAAACCGGGTATCCTAACCGGACTAGACGACAACGGATATATTGAAAATGAAGGTAATAAACTTTTAGGTATCATACTGTCAATGATTACATATATACACTTGTATGTTTTAGTATCAGTGAAACTAATTAAAACAGTTATACATCGGCGATCAGAGTGGCGCACAGATCCCAGGATAGAAACCTGGCTCTAATAAGAAAAAGATTCAGTGATGGTGGCTTGAGTTTGTCGTCTTTTGCGTTTGAAGTTAGTGAATGTTTCAACTGTTAGAGACGTATATCTACATTTCACCTCCAACTGAATTATTGTTTACCAAATTTCTGTTAAAACCTCAATTTTGAGGTTGAATATCATATAGTTTGTGTACTTTAATTTATCGTGTGAGGTTGAATATCATATATTTTGTGTACTTTAATTTATCGTGTGAGCTAAATAATTAGTAAATGTTTTTATCCTGATGGTAAAGCTTGCATATCAAAATTCTTCTCTATTATAAAAATATAATGATTGTCATATATATAAATGTATGCTAAAAAAGAATACAATAAGAAGTTTTGGCATTGAATTGAATTTTTTTTAATATGATAATTCTAATTTTTGTTTTTAATGACAAATAACGGGTGGTTATGGTTGTTACCAATATAATATTGCAATGACATATTTGCACATTAATACTCCCTTTACCGTTCTCTTTTTTTTCCCTTATTCATCTATTCATTGGTATTTTCTTTTTTATAATGCAAAAACATGAGACTTCATCCATCATTTTTTTTCTCTCTAAGTGCTTACTACACATATATCTCTTAACTCAAACTTTCCCCTTCCTTGGTTTTATGGAAAATGCAAGCTAAATAAAAACATATGAAAAGAAAAGCCCTCACAAAAAACTGTTATAGATGAACCTTATGAGTCACTTTGGCATTGTATTTATTCATACTACCACTAGCATAAGCAAGGTTTCCTTTGTATTTGCATCTCGAAAAGCATAAACACAATTATAATTTCATAGAAGTATTGGTCGGCTTGTGTTTGTGACACCCCAATTTTGAGACTTGGAATATATTTGATTACATTATGTATAATTTGTAAGTGTGGTTATAATGATGGGTGTTGAGCCATGTGAGCTTAACGAAATGACCATGTGACCTAAATGTTGTCAAGATGTTATGTATGGATTCCTAGTATGGAGCTCAAGGCCAAGACCATATTAGAGAACGATTGTACATATATATGTTCTAATTATGCTTTCTATTGAACCATGTAGTAGAGTTACCAAAGTGCAATTGTATGCTATGTAAATATGCAATGCTAGAATATAATACAACACATGATGGTCCAAGATTGTTGCTAAGAGCATAAAGGGGGCCATGATTTCATTTGAGGGAAGATGAAAGGGGGGAAATGGAAAACAAAGTGTCTATTGTCAAGTGTTATCTTATGAACTCACATCTTTGCATTGTGCCTCAAATGAAGCTCCCTCATCACCTTTGACCTAAAAAGAAAATTTATGAATGTGTGAAGAGGTTGGTGGGAAAAATCTATCTCACATAATTATGGGGCATGGGAAAAATACAATCAATTTGGGAAAGTGTGAGAGTCATTGATTCCATTCCCCTACCTCTTGGGAATTCTCTCACGTTCATTCACTACTTTCATGTTCTCCAACTCCATGCTACATTATCCATATAAACTCCATTATCTCAAATATAAAGAAAGGACCAAAACCAATGGGTGACAAGGATTCACAAACTTTGAAAGAGAGGTAGATTGTTGTAGTTGAGCATAGAGAATAAACATGTTAGAAATCCATTAGCATCCCTTGATATTACTTATCCATGGTTGTTTTGAAGCCATAGCATTACTCTACCAGGTTATTCCTAGAATGGAAACAATAGTTTGGAATCTTTCTACCTACATTAAAGAGCACTGGAGGGGAAGGTGATTCCTAAGTGATTGTTGAGTAGATAAAGGAAAGAACATCCCTTCTATTGTCTATGACAATGTAAGAGAATGTCATGGTTGACTGAACTTATATTGGGGGTGGCATCTACATTGGATGCCTAAGGTTGGGGGTTGAATCGCTTATATGTACCCAATTTCTTGGACCATATTTTTAAAAATATAGGAGTTTTATGTATGTTTATAATTATGAAATTTAATTCTATATTATTTGTTTTGAAGATGAATTGAACATTTTGCATGTGTAAATATGGTTATGAATGGAATGGGCATGTGTTGCCATCATTCTAGTTATTCTATGCTTGATTATTCCATTGCATTTAATTAATTTCACACATGTATGCATTCATCATTCATTGGGATTCCCTTGGGAATCCAAATCGGTCCTAAAGGTGGAATGGGGTTGTTATTGGATCAAAAAATATAATGGGCTTCTAAAGAAAGAGATTTAGTAAAACAAAAGTTAGTATAGGTTATTGATTGAGTGATTGAGGGATCTTAGTTGTATTAAATAAGAGATTGGTTGGGAGGAGATTCGTACCCACACTTGATTCCATGGTTGGTTGCTATTGATGAGAATGAACAATTGGATCTTGACGATTCCATCTTCATCTAGATTTTAATTCATTTCTCTTAAATCTTTAGGTATGACTCATATTATGATGCCTCATGTTGATTTATGAATTAAGAAATGTGCTAATATCAATGCTTATGGGTTTAAAGTAATACTAATGCTATTGATTTTATTTTATGTTGATATTTTTTATCATGTTGGGCTTTACATATGGTATCAAATCCCATTTCTCGACACTAAGGAACTAGGGCTTAGAAGGAAAATATATACCACTATTGTTTAAAGTTTTGAGGTTTCTTAGATCATTTTTTAAAACCCTTTCCATAAGAGTCATATGAATATTGGCAAGCTCCAAGCCATAAAATCCAAGCTAAGGATAGAGGTGGCTCCTATTATATATTGTAATGCCCCTCGTTGACTAATTCTATTGGAATAGAATAGTGAGGTTAATCCTAGATTTATTGATGTGGTCATGGGTTTTATCTTTATAGATAGGGTGGATGTCTATACTTGTGACATGCGAAATGTTTTCTAAGGATGAATCTATGTACTCATATGTATTGAGGTGGTATTGAGTAGGTAGTTGTGCAACATGATGATGATGTGATTGCTTAATTTGATGGGTTAATAAATGATAGTTTGGATGTTTGTATGATAATAATTTAATAATATGTCAAAAAATGATTACTAATAATACAAAACAAGTATGAATTGTGGTAGGATGACATGATTTGCAAGACTCCTATGTGGAGTTGACTGAATAAAGAGGAAGGTTATGGAAGCCAAACTAAATGTTGTAGAATTTTAATGAAACCAATAGAATTTCATTTGAAGTTATATTTGATTATAGTTCATATCTATATGCATATGCTATGATATTATCTAATTTGATTTTAATGGTGCAGGTAATGGGTCATGTGAAGGGTAACATGAATGTATACGACTATTTGGGAGAACTCCATGTTGGGAATCGAACAATAAATCCTCTTATGATAAATAAGATACATAAGTGATTGAAATTTCATTAGTTAAGACTTACATATTGTGGAAGTCCACTTGCAAACTAAAGATTCATTAAGGGTAACATGTCAATTGAAATTAATACGACAACATTGTACTTTAATGTAGATGATATATGGGTGGATATTTGTGCAAGGTATAGGGAAAATATTTTCCAACTTGCCAACATATGGGGTTGGGCCATGGAATGAATTCTTAATAGAGGCGTGGAGTCTTTCTAGAGGCATGGTGTCTCTCTTTGTAAAATATATAAGATGGATATGATTTGGGGAGGGAGGGGGGAGGGCACACACAATAAGGTGGGATGAACTTACTCCCCAATAGCTAATCCCTCCAGATGCGGAACTAAGTTAGAATAACCTAAAAGACCCCATGAATAAATTAATCAATAACTTTTGGGAGATCTTTGAGAAATTATTATTTTAAGGAATAAATGGAATCAGTGAATTATGAAAAAATATTTTAGAGATTTATCTTCGAATGACACCTCGGAGGGGTGATTATTCACTTATTTAATAAATTCAAATAAAATGGAAATTAGGAGGAGTGACACCTAAGGAAGGATGATGAATATTAGGTAATTTATAAATAAGAAAACTAATTTAGTTTTGCATGGAAGGGGTGAGGTGGCAAACCTAATAAATTCTATAGATAGGGAAGGTAACCCATGGGTTTGGTGTGTGACCTGGGGTGTACGGAAATGTTTCCAAAATTATATTCGGGATAAATTAGATAATGGGATACTGGATGTTTTCCATTAGATGGAAAGAGGTATACTGGGTATATTCTACATCCATAATTGCTTATGAACCCACACAACTCGGGGGTATCAAGGAAACAATTTTTCCATGAGTATGGCTTGGAGGAAACCAGCTGGCACCATGAGAGTTGTCCAAGACAAGGAGCTACTAGCTGGAGCAATGTTGGAACTATTCAAATTATATTTTTGTCAGATACACTGTATTTTCTTAAGAAATATTTATGTTTTGGTAGCTTTGGTTAGTTTAGTATTTTATGATTATGGGTTTGTATATGAATCAAATGTCACTAATATAGGTGTTGGAATGAGAATTATGTTATGCATAATCTAAAAACCCCTCCTATAAAGAGGAGAAGTGTGAGCTTCAAAATATAATAGGAGACTTTTCTAGTAATTACTAAGGAGATGAAGAAGCAACGGTATTATAATAGGCCAAGTAGAAACAAAGAAATCTTGGGAATAAACATAACTATGGAAGTGATGTAATTTTTAGTAATTCTATGTTAAATTTAATTAGTTCAACACCCTTTCATCATTAAGAATAAATATGGTAGTTTAATTATATATAAATATTCAAAGGATGTTTACCAAGTGTTCGGTGAAATCCCTAAATGGAAATCGTGGCTTTCATTTGTGAAAAATGGAAAAAAAGTTGGGAATTTTTAATTGTTGATATACTTGTGGATTAAGAAGTATTTGTATAGGAAATTGTTGCTCCTTGAGGTATTTTAGGTCTAGTTATGATATTTCTATGTATAGTTGTGATTTAGAGTTTGTGTGCCAAGTGTTTGTAATTTTTTTTAATGAATGCCTCTATGTTTACGTGGTTTGTAAATATTTATTTCATGTTATGTGTGTTTAAATTGACTGAGGAAACCATTGATTAAACTACCATTGAAAAAGAGACAGAGTTGGGTTACTTTATCCATGCATTGTTGAATCTTGGGGTTGCTTCCCATATGTTTGACACAATGCTTGAATAATTTGTATGTAATTATGGTAAAAAAAGCGTATTTTATTATTGTAGCATTCATTTATTATCAATCTAGCTGTGTGGTTTTGGTATAGAAGCATCCCGGTACAATAAAAATTTGGCAAATTATTTGTGTAGATGTGATGTTAATAAAATGTGTCTATAAGTGTTTTTGTGTAGTTTTAGAACCACTTCAAGGGATATCCATGATGTTTGTACCTGCAACCCCCATTTTGAGTTTGACTATAAGGCTTTCGGAGCTCAATTTCATGATATGAGAAAATTTGGGAAAGTGTTGGTTACCCTATGGGGTATATGCCCATAACCTCAAATGCTCCTAAGTTTGTTTTTCTCTGGAAAAAATCTAAGAATATTACACCCATTTTTTTGTATGTGGTTGTGTGTAAAATCTTTGTACAAATATTTATATACAAAGTGTTTTATGAAACTCCCCAATTAGAAAATTATCATTCATTAAATAATGGTGAATCGTTTACACTTGGAATTTGGTTAGATGTGTCTAAGAAGGGAGCTGATAATACTGGTATTAATTTCATGTCGGGAGGTGAAATTAAGTATGTTTGATTTATTAAATACCTAATCCATAATCCTTGCGAGAGATGGCATATTGATTGATAAAGAACTAAACTAATTATGTGATTCTTTCATGATTACTTAAAGGAATTGAATTATGGTTGTAGCTTATCTTGATGAAATCTAATGGTTAATAGCTTAGTGAAACTCATACTCATTAATAAGTGAACTAGGTTAACTCAAGGGGAGTTTATTCTTCATATTTAGTATGAGGTCCTTGAAGGGATTTAGGATTGATATTGTTCTTATCCATTCACAACATACAAGTTATTGTAATAATTACTCAAACATTGTATTGGATAAGGATGTATACAGTATGATTTATGAAACATACACACACACACATATATACATAGAGAGAGAGAGAGAGGGGTTTAATTTTAATGATTGTGTCTTTTAATTTAGATTTTGGATTTCTTGCAATCATTGAAGAAAGTTGGAAATCAAATTGTTGATCAAAGACACTCGACATAGAATGACAATAGCATCATAGGCCTTCGTCCCTATATACAAGGTGCATTGTATCGGGATGGAACCCATCAATATTCATGCCATGATTTTCTTTGATATGCTTGTCAAAACTATAATTATGCTAAATCATTCTCCAACCATATGTTGATGTTATATTAGCTACTCAAGATATGTTGTAGCCTCATCTTTTGGTTTGATTGCACAAATTCACTTCAAAATGATTTGAGATTGGATAGCTTTTTTATATAAGAAGTTTAGAAAAAAAGATGAAGTTCACTATGATAATCCCATCTTCTATTCAAACTAAAATATTTATGTAATACCCCTAGTTTTGACTTGGAATGTATTTAATCAAAATTATGAAAATGATGTATATATGATAGTATGGATTCCTAGTGCGGAGCTCAAGGCGAAGGCCCGATTAGTGAATGGCTAGGCATGTATGATGTAAATATTTTTATTTAGATTGTGTGGTTGGCTTACCATGCCAATTCGAAATATATGTAATATTATGTTGTATAAATAATAAAGTGGTCCAATATGGTTGTGTAAAGAGTACTAGAGGGGCTATGATTCCACCAAAAGAGAAGAGAAAGGAGGCCTACGGGAGACTAAATCTTGTGTTTCCAAGTGCCAACCTTAGAACTCATCCAAATTCTTCCATGTGCTTTAAATAACTTCATGTAGTTATTGAAGCATTGGGGTGAATGCACTTTTGCGATAGTTCTATCAGTTTCTAGAAGTTAGTTCTACTGTTTTCAGTAGTCCTTTTCTTCTATGGTCAGAAGCTATGTCAGTTGTCCTTTCACCCTTATATCATATCCCTTGGAGTCAACACTTTTTTTTTATCATTCTCTCATGCAGATTTCCAAACTACGTAGAGCTTCCTATTTTTGTTCATGACTATTAACAGATTGTTTAACCCGGGAATTCAAATTTAGAGACAGAGTTGCAGATTTGAAGGGAACATAGATGGTTGTAGGTGAGCATAGAGGTTGGGCAAGTTAGGAACCCTTAACTATTGATTTTTTCTAATCACAAACGCTTGAGAAGCCATAATTTATGCTATAGGAGGTTCTCCAACAACATACAAGAAATTAGACTCTTGCTACACAAACTAGTAAGAACGGTAAGGGTTGGATTTCCCAAGGGAACTTTGGATCAGTGAAGGGGAATTCCTTCCTTGTGTTTTGTTGAGAAGTTGGAAGGAGTGCCATGGCTATGATGGCTGAGTGAGATCCCTGTAGAGCTCTAGATGAGCTTTTGGCTAAGCATAGAGAGTAGAACAGGTTATGGGATGAGTGAGAGAAGCTTGTAGGTGTTCCTTTTCCCTGGTGGCCTCATAGCCCAACTTGTGTTAATTTTTCAGAATTTACTTCAATCTGATCTAGGATCTTAACTGAGAGAACAACATGTACATCATATCTACAACATATCAATCATGGACACAATAATGCAAGCACACAAGAGACACAGAGTTTACTTGGGGAAAACCATAAAGGTGAAAAACCCCAATAACTTCCTCAGAGATAGATAGAGCAATGATACAACCCAAGCATAAGAGATAGAACTCTCACAGCAGCAGCTTCTCCTCCTCCACAAGTGAGCCACTCTCCCGAGAGTGTGAGAGAGAAATAGAATGATCAAATAGAGTGCCTCTCGCACTCTATTTATACTTGACTTGACTTGCCTAATAACCTTTACTAGGTCGGCCTTAACTTAACCACATAACATAATGCTGACTGGGACGGCACCCAATAGGGTGGTCTAATAACCCTTTGACCCACATGGCCGACCCCCAATAGGGTGGTATAATAACCCTTCGACCCACATGACTTATACAGGGCCGACCCCAACAAGGTGGTTTAATAACCCATCAAGTATAAGTTACGACACTTCCGTATAGAGGAATAATATCTCTATAGGAATACAAACACTTCTGTAGAGAGGAATAATACCATCTCTATAGGAGTACAATATACATATATGAAATACATTCTGAAGTTACATATACATCAACACTCCCTCTTAACTAGGAAGGTATTTCTCGACACAGGTCTTCTAGCACAAGTCTTCTTTTCTGGATCATCGTCACTGGATAATCGTCATCGAGACATCGTCATCGTCACTGCTGCTGCTATCTCAATTAATCTCTGAATCTACTCGTCATAGGAAGTTCTACAAAGCCAGTCCTTTTTCATACTAGATGTAGGCCCACCACCTGCAGGTCTTCATCATCACTGGCCATACTGTGGAATCCTCAGGACTTATTACGTGCATCACAAAACCTCGAAAGAGCATCCCAGGATGTTACGAGTACACAAATCCGACCTGTCGGATCTCCCAGGGCAAAAATTACATGTGACTGTCACAAAACCTTAAAAGAGCCTCTTGACTAGCAAGAACCCTAAAGAGCATCTAAGGCCTTTTTCATCCTGTCCGGATCTCCAGGACTTATTACATGTGACCCCCACCACAAAACCTCGCAAGAGTATCCCAGGATGTTACGGGTACACAACTCCGACCTGTAGGATCTCCCACGGCACAAATTACATGTGGTCACCACAAAACCTCACAAGAGCATCCCAGGATGTTACGGGTACACAACTCCAACCTGTAGGATCTCCTAGGGTGCTATTATATGTGGTCATGGAAAAACCTCGAAAGAGCATCCCAGGATGTTACGGGTACACAAATCTGACCTGAAGAATCTCCCAGGGCGCTCTTATATTCCATAGGACAAAACCTCGAAAGAGCATCCCAGGATGTTACGGGTACACAACTCCAACCTCAAGGATCTCCCAGGGCGTTATTATATGGGAGTTGTCTAAACCATCTACGATTTCGCCCGGAGTTTTCCCTTCACCGGCAATCGTCTGAGGTCCCTACCGTTCACTGGTTTCGTCGTCCAGCGTCAAAGCAGCTTCACTGATACACGTTCTCTTCCCATTCCCAATTCCCAAAGTGTGGCCCTCTATAGGTAATGCATGAGATGGCATCCATGCATCTGCCCATGCCATTGCCCATGTTTGAAATTCGACTCTCGGGGAAGTCGAATCATCAATCTCCGATGTCCTCGCTCGTTCCCTGTCCGCTATCAGTTATGGATGAACTCAAGGAGTGTTTCCATCCGCTTGCAACCGGTAGAGCTGTGCATGTTTTGTTGAAAATCATGGCATACATTTGGATGCTATAAATTTGCCGTGCGATATGAAAGAGCACAAATTCAAAATTCAAAATTTATGATTGGAGGGAATCCAAAATTTAAAAGGAGTGTCCATTTCTGAACTTAACAATTATTGGGGGCGAGGGAATATCGAGTTCATGCCCAGCTAGTTCCATAGTTCCAGGTTGATGAGCGGAGCAAAGTTCCATAGTTCCAGGTTGATCAATGGAGCAAACCAAAGGAGTTTTAATAAATTAGTTTATGTATCTTGGTTTTGTGTCTTGCATTGAATTTTTTTGATATGATCATGATGTTGCAGGGGAATCCGCCATCGCTGAAGTGAACTCAAGAACCACTAAAACACCGATTTGGCAAAGCACTTACTGCAACTGGGAATTGACCCCTTGATGCACAAGCCCAAATCCGAATCGGTTATTGCGTTTGGTGCTCTGTGGTTCAATGGGTTGTTGGATGTGATCCATATGGCGTAGTGGGAGTGCACGAGCCTTGAAGCTGAATAGAGGCTAACGCGTGAGTCCAAACTCAGGGCACGGGCCTCTGTTCTAGGCGCTCCTTGAGAAATGTGACTATCAGCTTGGATATATTCGAGAAATTTTGGAAATCTAGTCAAGGGTTCGATTCCGCTAAAGAAGAATACAAAATTCGATTCCGCTAAAGAAGAATACAAAATTCATGGATTGAACTCTGCCGGTGGTTTTGAATGTGTAAGAAAATAAAATAGCAATGGGAAAAGTTCCTGTATTTGAGGTGTGGAACCGATTATAGTCTATTAGAATATCACAGCCATGTCCAAAGCTCCAGCCACAAAGAGAACGTGGAGCCAGCCGATAGCCATCACGGGCTTCTGGTACTAAGTAAGGAATCAGATAATATCCTCAAAGAGTTTCAACACATTCATTCTGATCAAATTAGCAGCAGTAGCGGGTTCAAGTCAGGGTCGAGCTATAATGCTGATATGCTTTTAAATCTGGTAGGGACTCCCCCTATTTGCTATTCTACTACTTTTTGTGGCGAGAATAGGTCCATGACTGGGCTGCTTGTTGATGATAATAAAGAACACTGGAAAAATTTGTTTAGTGTATGTAATTTTCTGCCTAATAGCAACCACAAAACCATAGAGGAGTTCAACAGTTTTCTCGAGATCGAGTGAAGGAGTGAACACTATATCATTTTTTTAATTAAGGATTTAAATCCTTTGTAACCTCGTTTTGTAGTAAGCTGAAAGGTATCCATCTGTTCATTCTCAGAATTGGACACTGTATTATAAGTTTTTTTAGCTCATGGTTAGTAATTGCAAAGTTTTTGAGCATCGTTGCAGAAATGGAATTTAACCCCTTAGTTAAAGCTTGAGTCGATGTTTTTTTGAATAAATTATATTAACAGGTTGCTGCCATGTGTTATGCGACCCCCTTTCGAATCATTTGATTGAATAAAACCATATAAATAGTTTTATAATTAGACGAGACTGTTTGAAATTTAATTATTGTTTTGGAATAAACCTGTTTTTTTCCTTATCTGATCACATCTTATAATCTAGAGTCCAATGTCTATGTTAATTCAAAACCATCTTTTGAATCTATTTAAAACTTACTTATTAATGGTTTTTTAATCTATGTTATTAGTTTTTTTTTAAAATTTATGTGTTATGTATGTAGTATTGAAATTTAACTATTTAATTTTACAATTACATTAAATATATATTTCCTACTATAGTCCAATTGCATTCTATTACAATGAAAATTCATTGAGTTAATTTTCAGAATTTAAAAAATATCCATTTTATATTTTATATTGAAGTGTTTGAACTTCAATTATATGGATTATGATTTTTTTTTAATTAGTAATGACAACTTATTATAATTTGATAATGACAACTTCTCATAATTACAATTTTTTTTAATAATTTGGCAATAACAACTTATCATAATTACAATTATGATGATATTTTACTCTATGGCATTGAATATTATTTGAGGTTAAGACACCTATTTTTATTGGAATAACAAATTAAAGGATAATCTCTTATTTTTGTTTAATGTTTTCTGTTTGTTTAATGTTTTGTTTTGTGGTTAAACATTACTTTAATTTTTTCAATGTTCAATTCTATAGGTTATTAAGGATTTGTTTGGTTACTTATTCTTCAATTTAGGTTTTCATTTGTAAAATCTCAATATTCAATTGGGGTTGAGGGCAAGAGTTTGCGGTGAGGTCTGAGGGGGAGGTGTGGTATATGTAGGCTGCACCCCAGAAAAAGCTCGTGCAACTGCGGTTGTGGCCGTACTTTGGTTGATTGCATCTTGTCCAACATTTAGGTTGGCCCCGGCTTGTACTCTCGTTGATTACGTCCTCTCCAACATTTAGGTTGGCACTGGCTCATGGGTTTGATATCCAGGTGGTTCAGTTGATAGTGCTCGTTGGGCGATTTGGAGAGGTTCCCATGGTTACAAAAAAAAAATCTTAATACTCAATAGTTTTTCTTCTTAAATATTTGAGTTGCGAAAAATGTATTTAGCTTTTGGGATTATCATCTTCACATGAATTCTATCTTGCCATGTTAAATTTTAATAACTAGATTTATATGTAAATCCATTAAAATATAATAACTACTAACTTAACTTTATGTTTGGAACTTTGAAAATAATTGTTGAACTTAGCTATCCAATTTTGAGATCTAATAGTTGAGTGTGCCTCCCATGGCATGGACTTCATCATGAACATTTAGTTTGAATACATTATATATTGTTTTTTTTTTTAATTTTATTGGTTGTTACAACTTTGTCATCAAACTTTATTTTTTTAATGATACCATCAAGCAAATCTATCACTAACCATCTATCTTTGTTAATTTAGGAATTGTGATCAAAATAAAGTTTATAAAGTAAAACAACATGATAAACCATCACACCACCACTTATAAGTACACTAACCTTTAAGGTTCAACTAATGTGTCGTGATAGCATTGTGGTATCACTAAGCATCTATATTTGTTAATTTAGGAATTGTGATCAAAATAGAGTTTATAAAGTAAAACAACATGATAAACCATCACACCACCACTTATAGGTACACTAACCTTTAACGTTCAACTAATGTGTCATGATAGCATTGTGGTTTGATTAGATTTCACTCAGAAAAATTTAATTTCGTAATATATATTTATTTGATGATATGGATTCAAACTTGTAATTTTGTAATATATATTGAATTTCGTAATATCCAATTTCGTAATTTCATATTTTCGTAATATATATTTAAAGTTATCTCCGATAAGAATGATTTTGTGTGGAAGACCCGAGATAAGTTTAAATATACAGGTGTCTTGAATTATGAGAATACAACATTTGCTAGTGGAACCATGCACAATTTTTATGGAACCACAAGTAGATAACAAACCATAAACACAATTGGTGGAACAATGAACATTTGATTGTGGAACCATGAACAATGTTTATGGAACCATGAAGAAACGTTAGTGGAACCTTGAACATTTGGTAGTGGAACCATGAAGAAAATTTGTTGGAACTAAGAACAAGGTTATAGAATCATGAACAATGTTGGTGCAACCATGAGCAATGTTTAAAAAACAATGAGCAATATTGGTAGAACTATGAGAATTTAAGGAACCATGAACAAAGTTGATGGAATCATGACCATGAACAAAGTTCATAGAACCATGAATATTTGGTGATGGAACCATGTTTATAGAAACTTGAACAAATTTGGTGGAATCATGAGTTATGAACTGTTTATGGAACCAAGAATAATGTTTGTGGAACCCCAAACAATGTTTACAAAACCTTGAATATTTAGTTGTGGAACCTTGAGAAATGTTCCACCAGAATGTTGTATTCTCATAACTCAAGACCTACGTATATTTAAATTTCTCTTGGGCGAGAATCATTTTATCTAGAAGACCCTTATCAAGGTCTATCTCAACACATATGCATGCACATGTGCATAAACCCTTCCTTATAAGGCATTATACTCAATCACGAGGGAGGGATTGTTTCAAAGAATTAGAGAGAGTTTTTCAAAGACTTAGATACATTAGAATCTTGAGGATCCTCTTTATGACTCTCATGCACCTATTTGATTCCTTTCTTGGAAGAATCTACATAGTTCGTAGAATTTCAAACTTGATTTCATTGTAATAGTATGCACTTTCCCATAGTTTGAGGTGGGGTATTAGGGGAGATTTTCCCATTTCAAGATTTTTCTATATGCAAATTGAACTGGATGTATCTTTTGCAATATGTACGTGAACCTTAGTAGTGCTTATCATTCTAGAAACTTAACAAAATTTGGTGTGCTATAACATGAAAAACTCTCATTGCCCCAACTTTTCTTTGCACTAAGATATGTAATGTTATAGTTGCACCAAATAGTTCCAATTTTCATATTGCACCAAAGCTTCTCGGTGATAGACCTCCTATAGTTAGGCCAAGTATTTTTAGAATTAGTTGGATAGTCAATAATTTGCACTGTGTTAACACCAACATGTAACCAAGAGGGACCACATAGAATACACACTAACTAAAAAGGTGTACTTTTTTTTATTAATAATCCCTTACATAAAGTGGTGGTAACTAAACCAACATAACACACTCAAAGAAAAATGAGTAGCCAAGGTGTTTTGGGACCACTTTCAATGACATAGTAATCATCTTGATCATGTATTTTATAATGTAACATAATTGTAATACACATGCATTTTATAATCTCTCAACTTACCTTCTTCACCACATGTATCAATGTAATTAACTCAAAACCTTTTCACAAATATATAAGCATATAAATACCTTCTCTCTCTAACCCAAACCCCTACTCCTCACCTATATTGCCCCTTCTATCTAATCTCACTACTCCTCCCCAGACTCCTAATATTATTAATCTCTATCTCTTTCTCTACCCCAAACCCCCTCCTCCCCCCTGCCACAAAATCACACCTCTCTCTCTCTCTCTCTCTCTCTCTCTCTCTCGACCCTAACACCTCCCTCCCTACTTTCTCTCAAACCCCCTATCTCTCACCTCACCCCTCTCCTCCTCTATCACTCTCTCTCTCCCATACCCCTCCACATACCCCTAACTCCTAACCCTCCCTCCCTCCTTCAATCCCCTAACAACCCCCCCCCTCTCTCCCTCTTTCACACACACACACACACACACACCCCTCTCCCCCTACCTCTAATGCCCTCTCTCTCTCTCTCTCTCTCTCTCTCTCTAACCCTTACTAACCCCCTCTCTCACTCTCACTCCCCTACCCTACCTCCACCTAACACCCACCCATCTCTCTCTCCCCCAACCCCTTAAAACCCCACCTCCCCATTGGTTCTCTCTCTCTCTCTCTCTCTCTCTCTCACACACACACACACACACACACATGTACATGTATACATTCCTATGTATCCCCTACCACTAACCCCCCTCCTCTCTCTCTCTCTCCTCTAACCCTTACTAACCCCCTCCTTCTATCTCTCTCTCTCCCTTGCTCTTACCATGAATCTCCTAACAACACCCTCTCTCTCCACCTCTAAGCCCTAATACTCCCCTCTCTCTACCTCTAACCCCATAATATCCCCCCCTCTCTATATCTCTCATACTCCCCATACCATTAACCCCCTCTCTATCTATCTATATCCTACTCCCCCTACCCCTAACCCCCCCTCTATCTTTGTCTCTCCTAATTGCCCTCCACTTGCCACTAACTACCTCCCCATGTCTATCCCTTTATCTATATCTCCCTCTAACCCCAACCCACACACTCCTCACCTATAGTCCTATACCCCCCCTTCTCTCTAAATTCCCTACTCCTCCCTAAACCCTTAACCCACTTTATCTCTATATCTTATTGTCTCTTTCTCTCACCCCCTACTCTTCTCTTTCTCTATCTCCTCCCTTCCCCCTAACCCTTACATTGTCCTCTTGGCATTGTACCTTTTTTTGGCACTTTCTTCCCTTTTTCCTCTTCTTTCCTATCCTTCTCCAAGGGTGTAAATTATTTTCTTAGTGATAACACTTTCTCTGCAAGGGACTTATCAACTTCAAATAAATGTGTTATGGATATTCCCTAAGGCTAAAACATAGAAAATCTATGGAAACCTATGACATCTATGAGAACTTATGACAATAATAAGGTCCTGTGACGGCTTATGACAACTTATGACAACCTATGACATGTTGCAGGTCATAAATTTAGCCAAGGAGGGCACTAAGGGAGAAGGGTGGGCCCACATGCTAATGTAACTTCCCCAAAATCAAGCTAAGCCTCTCAAATTCGAATTTCCAAGGTAGATGGAGTTATTATTTGTCCAAATAACATTAGAGAGGAAATAAATGAGTCCCAACGTGTCATTCTCTCATAAAAACAACATTTATTAATATTTTATTGAAAATTTGTGAGAGAATTCTAGAATGAGGGGGAAATGCTCCATGAAGATTTATAAAAGGGACGAAGACACAAGTGAAAGGGATTTTGGTCATTTGTATTTTGGTATTAGAGATCCATTGAGCTTCTCAAGCTTGGTAGATATGCCCCTTGCATTTTTGAACTAGTTTCGGTGGTGAAAGATTCCACCCTAGCTAGTAGAGAGGAGGAGATCATCCAAATCTCTTCATTGTGCTTCATTGCAACTGATTATTGAGGGGATAAATCAATTTCATATTTATCTATAGAGATTTACTTCAGATTATATGTTCATCTACAGTAGTGGGGTCGAATTCCTATCATTTGGAGTTTCTTTCTATTGATTTAGAGCTTGGACCAGTGTTGGTGGGCCGAACTTGTGGTTATTTTTTCAATACTTATGATAATTTATGGGTTGTGAGACCTATTCCATTGCATTCAGAGCATCATTTGTAGTGGTAAACACTTTTTTTCAGTCAAAAAGGTTTCTGTATGCCCGAGATATCATCAGTTTACTAAATGTACTCTATTTGGCATCTCTTCTGGTGGAGGGGTGCACAACTCCTTTTCTATCTCCATATTTCTTGGATTTCGAGATTCTATAAGAGCCATATATTGTTGTAATCAGTCTATTTATTGTATCCATACATTCCTAATAAATATTTACAGAGATTTTCATCATATGGTGTTCGATGTTCAAGTTTATGGGTGATTTATGTGCAAATCTGCTAGTATGGATAAGCAATCTTAAGACAATGTGTATTAAATTTTCATATCAGCTCCTTGAAGTCTATTATTAAGTTATTTTTGTTGATTTGGGAGTGTCATGGTCGAATTGGAGCTGTTTGGGAATACTTTGGTTGATTAGGAAGTGTTTGGGTCAAGTTGAAAAACTAGTATTCCAACATGGGGGAAATTGAGCTAATTTCTCACTAGTCTTGAGAGGGCGTCTTTCATACTTCTTTGGAATTTCTCTGGAGTATTTTAGTGGGTTGGATAATTTTATTTGAGTCCATTAAATTTATATTTGGATAATTCTATTTGATCTGGCATTTTTTGGGAAGAGTTGGAAACTCCGTGTTCAGTGTGGCCAAAATTAACCTAGTGTTCCTAGTTTATTTACTAGCTTCCAATTGGGTGTGTGCAAGAAGATGAGGGTCACTTTTGGCACGTTAGATGCAATAGAAAACTGAAAAAGCAGGCATCCCTCAACTTACTTGGATTTTTTGATTTACTTACGGAAAATATCTTGCATTGAGTAAAAAAGATGAAATGTAGGAAATTGAATCACGTTTCTGAATATATAACTTTTATGTATTGAAAATTTGCATAGCTATGTCAAGTTTCAGTTTTCCTAACAGACACTTTTTATTTTTCAGGCAAATGATAAGGTATATGTTTTTGTGGGTAGAGCCTTTGAGGGCCTAAATGATGGAATCAAGCTACAAAAATCGGCATGCATGTAGAGAACACATAGCACTTGTGCGCCATTATTTTTCGAAAATTAAATTAGTAATTTTATAATTTTTTTATAATTGTCTAAGTGATCAAACCTCAAAAATAGTACATCTTTTGTGGGTAGAGCCTTTGAAGGTCTTAATGCAAAATTCTTGAAATGGGTTTTTCATAGAACGTGGAGGTTAGTGTCCTCTTGTGCACCATAAATTTTTTTTTGAAATGATTGAGAATTGAAAAAGTTATGGAAGAAACACTAACAATGTGTTTCACGAGTTAAGGAGGTAGGACAGAAAAGAAATTGAAAGAAAATAGGAAAAATTAATATTTCAAAATAAAAGTTACATATTTGGAATCTGCAGAAAAAATGCTATTTGTGTCTAAGATTTCGTCAAAAATGACTCTGTGTAGCATATTGTAACGAGTGGCTAAGCACAGGCTTCTCCAGAAACTGGAAGAAATACCCAATTAGCTTTGGTTTTTCATTAACATAGCACAGGTTTGGAATTACCGAAGCAAACTCCAAAGCATACACATAGGATTATTGTTGACATGTGAGCATGTGACTCGGCCTGTTTAAATTCAAAAATATTGCCGCGCTTTTAGATTTAAATAACGCGTACGCGTTATATAACTAAATAACGCGTGCGCGTTATATCAATAATTAACGCGTACGCGTTATATAACTACATAACACGTACGCGTTATATAGTTACAAAACGCGCTCGCGTTATTCAAATCATAAAATACATGTTTAATACTTGAGAAAGAGGGGGTGTAGAAGTCAAGGGAAATTTTGTTTAATATTTGAGAAGGGGTGGGGAAGGGTCAAGGGAATCTATGGTTAATATTTAATAGGGGTGGGGAAGGGTCAAGGGAATCTATGGTTAATATTTAATAGGGGTGGGAAAGGGTCAAGGGCTTAGAAGGATGTTGGAAGCTTGAGTGGGGAGAGATGAAGGGAATGAGAACATGATGGGCTACAGGGGGTGAAGGGAAGTGGAGCTTGAGAGCACTATTAGGAGTAGAATAGGTTCTGAAGAGGTATAGGGTTAGAAGTTGAAAGTGAGACTTGAGTGACAAGGGGGAATGGATGGAGGCAAGGGGGATGTGAGAGAGAAATAAAGAATACAAGGGGGGGAGAGACATAGAGCGAGGGAGGGAGAGGGACAATGGGGAGGAATGGATTTGGAGGGAGTGAGAGATAGATGGGGATAGAACGAAATAAGAGATAGGAAGGGAGGGACAGAAAGTGTTGGTGGGAGACATGCAGAGAGTGGTGGCGATGGAGAGAGAGGGAGTGATGGAGAGATTGGGATAGGTTGAGGGAAAGATGAGGGAGGGATAGAAGGTGAGAGACAGGCGATGAGAGAGGGAGGGAGAGAAGGTAGGGTGAGGGATGGAGGGAGAAAGTTGGAGATAGATATGGATGGAGGGGGTATGGGTTTGAGAATGGAAAGTGACATAATGTGTGTGTATGTGTGTGTGTTTGAGAGAGAGAGAGAGACAGAGAGAGAGAGAGAGAGATTGATGGTTGGGGAGAGAGAGACTAGAGGGAGTTGTGAGCATCATATTCTCCATCAGCATCATATTCTCCATCATCATCATCTTCATGACCATCATCGTCATCATCAACATCTTCATCATCATCACCATCATCATCATCATCATCATATTCCTCATCAAATAAACATCTCCATCATCATTATCATCATCATGATCATCATCTAAACATCACCATCACCATCATCATCAACATCTTCATCATCATCAACATATTCATCATCATCACCATCACCATCATCATCAAAATCTTCATCGTCATCACCATCACCATCACCATCACCATATTCATCATCATTGTCATCTCTAGGTTCCCCATCAACATCAACATCTCCATCATCATCATCTTCTTCATCATCATCATCTTCATCACCATCATCATCATCATCAACATCTTCATCATCATCACCATCATCATCATCATCATTATCTTCCTTGAATCAGATCAACATATCCATCATGTCACCATCATCTTCTGAACATCATCATCTAAACATCACCATCACCATCACCATCATCATCATCATCTTCATCATCATTACCATCACCATCATCATCAACATCTTCATTGTCATCACCATCATCATCATCATCATCATTGGCATTTGTAGGTTCCTCATCAACATCTCCATCATTATCATCTTCTCCATCATCATCATCTTCATCACCATCAGCATCAGCATCAACATCTTCATCATCATCACCATAATCATCATCTTCATCGTCATCAGGTCAACATCTCCATCATCATCATCTTCTTCATCATCTTCACCATCATCATCATCATCATCATCTTCATCGCCATCTCCATCATCTCCATCATCTCCATCATCATCACCATCACCATCATCATCATCTTCATGACCATAAACATCTTCATCATCATTGTCATCTCCCCCTTCCTCATCAACATCTCCATCATCATCATCATCATCACCATCTGAACATCACCATCACCATCATCGTCAACATCTTCATCATCATCATCATCATCATCATCATCATCATCAGCATCAGCATCATCATCAAAATCTTCATCGTCATCACCATCACCATCTTCATCATCATTGTCATCTCTAGGTTCCCCATCAACACATCTCCATCATCGTCATCTTCTTCTTCATCATCATCTTCATCACCATCATCATCGTCATCTTCTTCATCATCATCATCTTCATCACCATCATCATCGTCATCAACATCTTCATCATCATCACCATCATCATCATCATCATCATCTTCCTCATCAGATCAACATCTCCATCATGTCACCATCATCTTCATCTTCATCATCATCATCATCATCATCATTACCAACACCATCATCATCAACATCTTCATCGTCATCACCATCATCATTGGCATCTGTAGGTTCCTCATCAACATCTCCATCATCGTCATCATTGGCATCTGCAGGTTCCTCATCAACATATATCCATCATCGTCATTTTCTCCATCATCATCACCATCATCACCATCATGATCTTCTGAACATCATCATGATCATCATCTAAACATCACCATCACCATCATCGTCAACATCTTCATCATCATCGCCATCAGCATCATCATCAAAATCTTCATCGTCATCACCGTCACCATCTTCATCATCATTGTCATCTCTAGGTTCCCCATCAACACATCTCCATCATCATCATCTTCTTCATCATCATCATATTCATCACCATCATCATCGTCATCAACATCTTCATCATCATCACCATCATCATCATCATCATCTTCCTCATCAGATCAACATCTCCATCATGTCACCATCATCTTCGTCATCATCATCATCATCATCATTACCAGCACCATCATCATCAACATCTTCATCGTCATCACCATCATCATTGGCATCTGTAGGTTCCTCATCAACATCTCCATCATCATCATCATTGGCATCTGCAGGTTCCTCATCAACATATCCATCATTGTCATTTTCTCCATCATCATCACCATCATCACCATCATGATCTTCTGAACATCATCATGATCATCATCTCAACATCACCATCACCATCATCGTCAACATCTTCATCATCATCGCCATCAGCATCATCATCAAAATCTTCATCGTCATCACCATCACCATCACCATCACCATCTTCATCATCATTGTCATCTCTAGGTTCCCCATCAACACAACATCTCCATCATCATCATCTTCTTCATCATCATCATCTTCCTCATCAGATCAACATCTCCATCATGTCACCATCATCTTCATCACCATCATCATCACCATCATCATCAACATCTTCATCACCATCATCATCAACATCTTCATCATCATCACCATCATCTTCATCAACATTATCATCTTTATCATCTTCATCTGCATCATGATCATCTTCATTGTCATCACCCTCCTCCTCCTCATCATCTTTATCATCTTCATCTACATCATGATCATCTTCATTGTCATCACCCTCCTCCTCCTCATCATCTTGTGCACTTATGCACTTAGGGATTAATATTTAGAAGAGGGTCTAAAGGCCTTTATGGGGGAGGGGCTCTAGGAACAAGGTAAGACAGAGAGGGCAGGGGGGAGGGATAAAGGCGTAGAGGGTTAGTGATTAAGGGAGAAGAAGGGAGAGAGTGCTATAGGGAGGGATAATGACAAAGATAAAGAGAAGGTGGAGAGATGGAGAGTGGGGTGGTAGAGACATGGCTGAAGGGAGAGAAAGAAACATGAAAGAAACATGTAGGGAGAATGAGGGACAGATATTTAGAAAGAGATAGGGGGTATCTAGGGATTATTGGGAGAGAGCTATGGGGTATTAAACCATACAAAACATTTGTTTTGTATGCAATCATATAAATTATTAGTTTTCTTTGATTTTGTTCGTTGCCCTAGCCGTGCACCTAACCTATTTATTGTGCTTGACTATATCGCGTTCGCGTTTTTTCACTACATATCGCGCACGCGTTTTATATATATATAACGCGTACGCGTTTTGGAACTCCAGAAATAATGGACTGTTGCTGTCCGAGAGCAACTTCACTCTGTCCGAACGAAAGCAACAATCCCGCGATTTTTCGAACAGCACGAGCCCGCGTCTGAAAATTTTCACATTCTACACCAACTCCATCATTTTTTTTTATGCAGGTGCAGCATTGAGGACATCTTTCATGGTTGCTCACTGTGGTGTTGGGTTATATGGCCATATTTGAAGAAAATAATTAGCAAGCTTGAAGAATCTCCAATTGAAGAACACCAAAGATAAGGCCTTTGAAAGATTCATTTTGCCTATATTTGAGGAGCACACAAGGTAAGATATCAAGCTTCAAGACCAACAAGGAAGAACTTCCATTTGCTTATTATTGAAGAGCTTGTAATTGAGGAGCAACAAAAACAAACTATATTGAATTGATCATTGTGGTGATGGGGAATGCACGTAACCGAGTAAACAAATCAACAAGGAAGAAGAGATCTCAAGAAGTCATTGAAGAAGAGAAAGAAAAGAAAAGAATATACATGATGAATCGGAGGCTTTCTTTGGAAACTAATCCAAATCCAATTGTAGAGGATACCATGGTTCATCCTATTAATCCACGACAAGAGGGACCTTCAATTTCCACAATAGTTGTTGAACAAGCACCCCATGGAAGTAATCAAGAAGCAAAACGTAGGTGCTCATTAGGGGATGTTTCAATTCCCACTTCAAGTCAAAGTGATAAGTTACCATCTCAAGATGAAGCTCACGAAGAAACACTCAATTTGCTATCCGGATGTGGTTATACAAGCGATGAAGTCAGAGAGGCGTTGGACATTTTGCCTACTGTTGAAGAAGAGAATGTTATCCACACCATCGATGAGGATGTTGGACTTCCACAAGGGGATGTTGTACTTCCACAGACCATGGATGAGGATGTTGGACTTCCACCATCCAACTACCAGGAAGAGAATGAAGGACACCGAGCTACTACTGAAACGCCAGAGCGTCTTGGTGATGCGCTACATGGTACAATTCCAACCCCCTTACCTCCATTAGCAAGCACACGTCGAAGAACTCCGAAGCGTATACAAGTTGATGAAAGACTTATGAATTCCATTGAAGGTACGCTATCTAAACGTAGTATTGCTTATCAAACTCAACAGATACTTGATAAATATTTTGTTTCTAAATGTGATGGAGATAAATGTAGATTATTTTTATCATTGTTAAAATCTAGGAGCATGAATGTTGTTAGGAAAAAGTTAGGGATAAAGATGATAAAGAATTCTGAACCAAGTTCTCATATAGTTAAAAGCCTAGTAGATGCATTTGGTAAAATTGGTAAGAACACACGTTCAAAGGACCGCAATGCTGCTCGTCGTGTGTTGTCACAATCAATTGCAGATAAGAACACCAGGGCCCTTCGTATTCTCAGGCCTACATCCGAACTAGTTAATTTGAATGTAAAAACCCTCCGTAGGTATTCTATTAGAAGAGAACATCTTGACACAACCGATTAGACAGATTTTTGGGCCTTTGTTGGTCGGTTGCCACGTCGTGACATGAAGCTAGTTGATGCAGTAAAGGGACTAGTGCACAGTTTTTGGCATGATCACACAAGGCCTTCTTCAAACCGAAAGGATGTACTAAAACTAAGAAGGGGTTCAAAGGATCGTGAACCACATACTAAGCATCTTCTTGATATAACACAGACAGAGCTTTACGAGAAATTTAAGATTGAGCATAGACAATTGAACTTGGGGCAAAGATCTTTTGAGAAATGTAAGCCATGGTATGTTAGAATAAATACTCTTCGTAACACTTGTTGTTGTAGATACCATGTAGAATATGAATATTACTATGAAACATTTTTGTACATTCGTCGTGTGTTGCATACTAACATTGTGCAGGATTGCTCCATGACAATACCACCGACTTCATCAAGAGAATTCATTCATAGCATCATGTGCAATAGGCCCGAGGGGCAAACATACTATGCAAAATCTTGTTTGGATGGAACATGCTCCAACTGTGCTGGAATGGCATTATTGAGCCAATGTATGCACGAGAATGGAGACAGTGAATTTGGGAAAATGGTTACAGACATGAAAAGTTTCAAATATATCAACTATGAAATAGTCCCAGGGAAAGAAAGCAAAAAAATACAATTGGTGACATCTCAGGTATGCATTTATATCTATAAAATTATGTTGTAACGGTTACATTTCAATCCTTACTTACAACAAAAAACTGACATTGAGATCATTTTGTGTCACCAGGTACAAGTTAGTGACTTCATCAAGGAATTTATTGAAAAGACACATCAATATGTTCAGCATGTCCACGTGGCACGATGGCAGGATGAGAAGTTTAGAATATGTAGAGATACATTTCCCCTTGGTACTATACTTTCAGTTGTTGATTTTGCCGAGAACTACACTCTGCAACCTCAAAATGAGATCCAAAGTCAGTATTATCACTCTGAGCAGGTTTCCTTGATGGTCCATATCACATATAGGCATGGCCCAAATAGCACTGAAGAGCAAAGAGAAATTCTGAAGGAATATCACTTCTACATAAGTGATGATAGGTGCCACGACTTCCACTATGTACGTCATTGCTTCATCATGTTCTATGATCACTTGAAGGGAAGGAACATACAGATGGACCGACACTGGATTTGGTTTGATGGGTGTGCTGGTCAGTTCAAAAATGCACGCATATTTCAGTGGTTGTGTTCATTGCATAAAAACTACAAAGTGCCACATATGTGGAACTATTTTGAGACTGGGCATGGTAAAGGAGAGCATGATGGAGCCGGAGCATGTGTCAAAACAGCCCTACGAAGAGAGGAATTGAAAGTATCTACAGAATCTACTATTCTAAATGCTCAATCTATAGTCAGGTGGTGCACGTCAGTAATGGGAGAGGAATCAACTATGCGAGTAGAATCCACAAGAAAGAGACATGTGGAGAGATTTTTTTGGGAGGTGGTAGACATAGATCGTTCACATGCATGGGAATGCAAGACTGTGCCTGGGACTCGTGGCTTTCATTCGGTTCGAAGCTCTGATAACCCAGTATTTGAAATTTGGACCAGAAAACTCGCTTGTTTTTGCCCGCCTTGTTGTGATGGTGACTGGGATGGGTGTGAATCATTGGATTGGGTTGATGGATGGGATCGCATATCACTTCCACTTGATCAGCGTGCAATTGTTGAGTTAACTCCGTTGGAAGAAGACCAATCATCTATTTCTGCAGATTTTGATCATGTCTCAGACCTTGTACAACCCGGTATGATGCATTTCCTTAACATTTTTTGTTTGTTTACGTAGTCTTCAAATGCACATTAATGGCCTTGTATCGCACGAAAAATATTTTGATCATATACCTACAATCATATAATGCAGGGCACATATACGCAGTGGTTGCCTCAAAAGATACTGAATGGGGTGATGAATACTGGTTGGCACGCTGTATAGATGGAAAGCAAACTCTCATTGTGTCCATGACTGACGATGAAAACAACCACTTTCCAACTGGGTCTATGGTTGTTAAAGGTGAATACTTGACACGGGACACCAATGGAAGAAAGAAGGGTGGATATGTTTATAGGGATTACAAACCAGGTGCAAGTGTATATCACTTTACCAACTTAATCATTGGCACAAACCTTCAGGTATGAACAATGCCTAGTCGAAATACATCGAAGGTACGCTACTTCTTACCGGATACAGAGCACGAGAGACTAATGGAGACCATCAGTATAAGAGATGATCCGGAGGGCTTGGTTGTATGATAATAGGTGGGATCTAGCATGATGAGGTACGTTACATACTTTTAATACTATACTATTTTCACTATTTGTAATTGAATATTGATATATGCTCAATTTTCACATGTATGTTTCATATGAATATGTCAATTTTGCGTTCTTGATATGCCAAATTTACAAGAGATGGATTAAAATTATATTATGTTCATATGATCAGTAAACCATATATTAATCATGTTTGAGGGGTTGCTTAGCTAACTTTAAGGGCATTTAAGCTCTATGTTAAGCCCAACTAAATCCTTATGAATCACTAGACAATCGAATTGGTTCCTTGAGTAATTCAAATTTCTTTATGTAAAACCATTTTTCATTCATTTTAGTATGAAATCAAGTTTTTAGTATTTTTTTCTCTTTACTGGCTCTATTCTAGTTTCCTTTGAAAAATTGCTCAAAGTATTGTTGTTCTTAGTTTTATGAACCTATTTGTGATCTCTTTCATGTGATCATAAGATTTTACACATCACTGCCATAACCACTAGACAATTGTACACTATACAACTATGAAAGTCTCTCTTAATCTAGCGACAACCACCTTTTACCCATTTCTATAGAATTTATTTTCTTTAATAATTTTCTAATCCAAATTTTAATAGCTATTACATTTTCACTATACAACTATGAAAGTCTCTAGTGACAACCACATTTTACCCATTTTTATTATACATCTCTAAGTTATCCACACAAAAACACACACATATATATATAATAATTATTGTGTATTCATAGTCAAAACTAAAAAATATATGGATTAAAGTGGATAAACATTAAACTAAAATTATAATAATTGTGTTTTTTAATCCATTTTTTACATATGATCAGTAAACCCTAAAATTATATTATGTTCATCATGTTGGTTATTGGCTTCACCCAACAAAATTAATTCAATTCATGCTCACTATATTAAACAATACACTTATATTAAATTTAATTCATGTCTTGTTAAATATTTCATAATGAATTAGCTAGTTGAGAGCACCACCTTAGACCAAGCCATCATCATCAACATCTTCATCATCATCATCACCATCATCATCATCATGGACCTGCAAAACCCTAGTTTCCAAAGTGTCTAGGCAGGTTCGGGCTAGGAACACTAGCCATACCCGCCCGGTGGATGATTTTCCAAAGTTGACCCCCGTGTGCAAAAATTGCACACTCCCACACTGAGCAAAACCCTAGTTTCAAAGATGGACCTGCAAGGTGACACATGGGCCACCGGGTAGGAGGGGAGGGGCACCCCTGGCACTATCCCGGTGTGCTGAATCCAACGGAGTCGACGGTTCGTCGATCCGAGCCACGGTCTTCATTCTATGGCTCGTCCCGTCTCACTACCAGAAGGCCTTCAGGGACACCTGCTGGATACCTACCGGGGGCATAGAACTCCAACCATGCAACAAAACCGGGTTCTAGGGAGACCTGCAGGTGTGTCTAGACAGGTTCGGGCTAGGAACACTAGCCATACTTGCCCGGTGGATGATTTTCCAAAGTTGACCCCCGTGTGCAAAAATTGCACACTCCCACACTGAGCAAAACCCTAGTTTCCAAGATGGACCTGCAAGGTGACACATGGGCCACCGGGTAGGAGGGGAGGGGCACCCCTGGCACTATCCCGGTGTGCTGAATCCAACAGAGTCGACGGTTCGTCGATCCGAGCCACGGTCTTCATTCTATGGCTCGTCCTGTCTCACTACCAGAAGGCCTTCAGGGACACCTGCTGGATACCTACCGGGGGCATAGAACTCCAACCATGCAACAAAACCGGGTTCCGGAGAGTCCTGCAGGTGTGTCTAGATAGGTTCGGGCTAGGAACACTAGCCATACTTGCCCGGTGGATGATTTTCCAAAGTTGACCCCTGTGTGCAAAAATTTCCGTCCGGGAGCCAAAATTGGCACATTCATTGAAACGCAAGTGTGTGTGGGCAATGCCGACGTGGGAACACTGCCGGGAGCCATAAATCCATGATAGTAAATTAATTCATGACAAAAAAAACTGAATTATTCCTTTCAATGGATGTGGTTTTCAATTTCCTATGTTGTTAGGTCAATTTGGCACATTCATTGAAAGAAATTGTAGACTTTAATGATGATCACAACAAGTGTGTTTGTTAAAACCTTGTGAAATAGAGCATCAAAAGACCTACATTGTAGGCCATATAATTGTGTTTGTTTACCTTTTGTTTGATGGACCATGCACAATAAGTAATAAAATAATTTTTGAAGTAGGTCATTTCATTTTTCTGATTTTTTCTTTGGTGGTGTTGAAAAAGACCATTGTTCTTATTGATGGGATTTCATGTGCTTATGATTCTTTGGATAATCTGGACACATACAAGGACACCATTATTAGACTAATTCATTATAAACAATTTAATATGAGTAATCTACATAAATGAATTGAAAAATTAACAAAAATAACAAACAACCCATATACCTTGGAATATAACACAAGAGTGACCATGTTAGGCAATCTTACTTATCTACTTACCTATGGTCATCTAAGTAGACCATTTGGATCATGTCTATTACTAATGATCTCCATTAACTTTTCATGTTCACAATGAGGCTTGAAGTATCATACCTTTGATGGGTGCTTCCTTGGCATTGTTTGTAGTTTGAGGTTTGTATCGAAAACTAAGTTTGTAAAGTGGTATATAGATTCACCTAGTCTAATCTTGAAATACATAACCAACCTTCTTCCATGTTTGGTCATCCAGTGTTAGATATTATCCTTTAATAACCATCAAACTGATTACAAGTTGATCACCATTGTCATCTATTAGTGAGACATGAGGGTTTGGTTCGCCTTTAAGGAACATGCCAACAAATAGTGAGTGCCCCATTAATTATCTTTCAGGGAAACCATTGCATATATGTTCATTTTAAAAAACATCAGTTCCAACGTGTGAGTCCACTAAATAGACAAAATGTAATGTATTCATGCTAGTTGATAAGATTTAATCTCATATTCACAAAACTTGGTTGTACAAGATTTGAGACATGATCATAATGTGGTGAAATGGTTGATTAGTCCTCATCCAACTAGGATAATTCAATATTTATACCTAGAATAATGGCGAGTGATAGAATTTTCTTGTTCATATTTCTACTATAACATTGTTTGAGTTTCAAACTAAATGAAATCCACAAATTCCATGCATTATTCTATGTGATTGATCTACATCAACCACCTCCCAAAAATATCTCATCTTCTTGTTCCATCTACAATTATTGAAGAACACCATTCAACAATAGATTTTGTGTAACTAATGAGAGAATTTCTCGTAAACTTCCATTTTTACCTGCAGAATATAATGTTTACCTACACAACATCTCGATCATGATCCCCTTTCCCACACTCAGTTTCAAAAGTCCTGTAAAGGCAACCTTTACATTTACATTTGCATTAACATGACAACCAAGTCTCAAAAATGACATTGATGGTGTTTATTCTCATGCAATGTATACAGTTAGGATTAAGACAACTGTATAAATCTATGGAATTATAAATGGAGATATTAATCCAAAAGGAAGCCAATGTTGGCCTTGCCAATCTTTTCTTCCGAATGCAAACGAAATATTAGATTCCATTTTGCTATGTTTCCATGTAAAATATATTTGAAAAAAAACATATATTTGGATTATATGGAAATCCTTCTTACCTTTGACATTGTTTGGGATCTGCAGGATGGGAATGAAGTATTTTTTAGGGATTAAGAGGAGTATTCAATTATGCAAACTTATGAATGCCTATTGTGACAAGCAATCCATTGATTTCAACTCCATCAAATTTCTGTTTGATGGATGATGTTTGCAAGGTGAGCAAGTTTAACCCACCAATGCGAGATTGCATGCAATTACACTGAGCAAAACCCTAGTTTACGAAATGAATGCACAATGAAGCCACTGGGCCATGGGGAGACGAGGGAGAGGGCCCCCTAGAGGTAATCGCATGCCAGGAGACCAACGGAGTCGACGGTTCGTCGGTCCGACGTCCGGTTTCCGAGTTATGTCGAGTTGCAAGTCGCATGAAAATGCCGTTCAGGGACACTTGGTGAATTTCCGTCCAGGAGCCAAAAAGCAAACGGAGCAGGAAGATTGCGTGCCGTTGGCTCCCGCAAGTGTGTGTGGGCAATGCCGACGTGGGAACACTGCCAACACTGGCTCGGGGGAGGTTTTTGCAGAGTTGACCTACCAATGCGAGATTGCATGCAATTACACTGAGCAAAACCCTAGTTTACGAAATGAATGCACAATGAAGCCACTGGGCCATGGGGAGACGAGGGAGAGGGCCCCCTAGAGGTAATCGCACGCCAGGAGACCAATGGAGTCGACGGTTCGTCGGTCCGACGTCCGGTTTCCGAGTTATGTCGAGTTGCAAGTCGCATGAAAATGCCATTCAGGGACACTTGGTGAATTTCCGTCCGGGAGCCAAAAAGCAAACGGAGCAGGAAGATTGCGTGCCGTTGGCTCCCGCAAGTGTGTGTGGGCAATGCCGACGTGGGAACACTGCCAACACTGGCTCGGGGGAGGTTTTTGCAGAGTTGACCCACCAATGCGAGATTGCATGCAATTAAACTGAGCAAAACCCTAGTTTACGAAATGAATGCACAATGAAGCCACTGGGCCATGGGGAGACGAGGGAGAGGGCCCCCTAGAGGTAATCGCACGCCAGGAGACCAACGGAGTCGACGGTTCGTCGGTCCGACGTCCGGTTTCCGAGTTATGTCGAGTTGCAAGTCGCATGAAAATGCCGTTCAGGGACACTTGGTGAATTTCCGTCCGGGAGCCAAAAAGCAAACGGAGCAGGAAGATTGCGTGCCGTTGGCTCCCGCAAGTGTGTGTGGGAAATGCCGACGTGGGAACACTGCCAACACTGGCTCGGGGGAGGTTTTTGCAGAGTTGACCTACCAATGCGAGATTGCATGCAATTACACTGAGCAAAACCCTAGTTTACGAAATGAATGCACAATGAAGCCACTGGGCCATGGGGAGACGAGGGAGAGGGCCCCCTAGAGGTAATCGCACGCCAGGAGACCAACGGAGTTGACGGTTCGTCGGTCCGACGTCCGGTTTCCGAGTTATGTCGAGTTGCAAGTCGCATGAAAATGCCGTTCAGGGACACTTGGTGAATTTCCGTCCGGGAGCCAAAAAGCAAACGGAGCAGGAAGATTGCGTGCCATTGGCTCCCGCAAGTGTGTGTGGGCAATGCCGACGTGGGAACACTGCCAACACTGGCTCGGGGGAGGTTTTTGCAGAGTTGACCCACCAATGCGAGATTGCATGCAATTAAACTGAGCAAAACCCTAGTTTACGAAATGAATGCACAATGAAGCCACTGGGCCATGGGGAGACGAGGGAGAGGGCCCCCTAGAGGTAATCGCACGCCAGGAGACCAACGGAGTCGACGGTTCGTCGGTCCGACGTCCGGTTTCCGAGTTATGTCGAGTTGCAAGTCGCATGAAAATGCCGTTCAGGGACACTTGGTGAATTTCCGCCCATTTTATAATTTAAGCCACTTTTAAATATTTGAACTTCCATATTATTTTTGAAAGAGTATAATATTTCAAAACTCCTAAAGAGACAAAAACACATGATCAAAACTCCTAAGGCTGTAATTTAGAGTAGTAATAATGGGGGTGATGGAGTTGAATTTGATCCTATGGAAGATAATGATATTAATATTATTGAGAATAAAGGGATAATAGGTTGATCCATGACACCTTTGTTTGCATGGATGAGGATGCACCTATGTATGAGACCTATGATAATATTCATGATGTACATCTTATTGATAAGGCACACAAAGGCCTATACAAGAGATCAAAGATGGGTCACTTTGTCTACTAATTTGATGTTGATAAAATTGAAGGTATTGAATGACATTTCAAACAATGGTATGACAAAGATCCTAATGTATACACAAGGTTAATATATAAGGTGCCCCATAAGGTTCTTTGTCATATCCCTATAATTCTAGGTTTTTGATGATTGTTTAGGTTAAAAAACATAGCACATTATATGGATTATCATGTACAAAGATAAGTGAAGATGGTATTATATGAGTGGCTACAAATGGTTCTCAATTTACGATCATCAAGGAAATATTACCCATTTTTTAAGAAGAACCTCATAATGTTAGACTTTCATTGGTAGTTGATGGCAATGGGTGTGCATGAGTGAGTTCGTTGAAACCTTGAAAACATTGTATTGCATTTAGTTTGATTAAATTACACGAGCAAGAACTTTGACATAACTTGTAATGATCATCCAAAATCACAAATTTTAATTAGATACCAATTAGTGCATGCATGTAGTGAATTCGTTGAAACCTTTGAATATAATAGTTTGTTCTTTTGACATAGTGCATTCATGAGTAATAGATAATCCACACAAATCAACACATTAGAATGACACACGTACATGTATCCAAAAGTACATATATATCCAAAAGTGCATGTCTCCAAAAGTACATGTATATCCAAAAGTCTCCAAAAGTGCATGTCTCCAAAAGTACATGTATATCCAAAAGTATCGAAAAGTACATGTATCCAATGAAGTCAATGTACATGTCTCCAAAAGTACATGCACAATAAAGTCAATGTACATGTCTCCAAAACTGAATGTATCGAAAAGTACATATATATACAAAAGTATCCAAAAGCACATGTGCCAAAACTATCCAAAACTATCAAAACTCAAGCTTTCTCTTGTTCTTTCCCGACGTTGATCCTCTAGGCACATCCCTAGGATCAATGTGCATCCCTGGATCCTGCAAATTAAATATCAATTGTTAAATTCAACTAACTATGTACACTAATACATTATCTCAACAATTATCAACTGGTGCATGGAAAGTGCATGAAACACTTGGTCACTGAAGGACATCTCACCTCAACTGACAAAGGAGATTGTGTTTCTTGTGTACCAGATGGAGCCGTCGGTTGAACATCCAGGATGGTTGAACCAGGGGGGCTAGGCACTGCTCCTGCTGGTGGTGGCTACAATGAAAAAATGTTGAAATAGTTAGAAATGCATGAATAAACAATAGGTCCAACAATAATAAACTATGTAAAGATAATGTTGAAATAGTTACATACCTGTGTGTGATCAGTCGCCACTGCAGATGCGGCACTAACTGCTGCATCAACCATCGATGCAAGGTTCTCAGCAGACAACTCGGGTTCCTGTTGCAGTAAACATGCAATTCAAACATTAACAAAAACGATTTATGCACTGGATTTCAAGTTAAACAACAAATATCATCGAAGGATATACATTACCGTGGTGTGAGTAAGCCCATGGTCGTGGGCAGCTGGAGTCTTTCTCGGAGTAGAACGCCTCACATACACACGACCCTTGTTCACGAATGGCCTGGAGGGAGATGCAAATCCAGGCAATGGGCCAGATGTGTCGGATGGTGCCTACAGTCAGCAAGTGTTCATGTAGTTAGACATGCATGATTCAACAAACAAACATGTATTTAAAAAATGTCATTTTTAATTGTTTACCTGGAGCCCAGATGTTTCAGGGGACGGTATGACCATGGGCACTACCTCCACATTACCTTGCCCCTGTGAAGGATCTGCCATCTGCAAGTTTAATAATTGTAAATATTAGACCGTATATAGCATTAATGAACTAAAATGTAAAGTATGTGGAAATTAACAAATTAACAAGTATTAAAAAACTGAAATTTTAAAATGTTTACCTCGGTGTGAGATACGGCAATAGGTGGTATATAAGATGGGCCTGCCGAATGGGTAGCATCATGCCCCCCTGTCGAGTCTGGAACATCCGACTCTGGGGCGTCACTGCCGGTAATCATCATCAACTGCAAGTTCACAAAATTAATATATTAGCTCAAACTATATATATGTGTACAAAGACGAAAATAAATGAAGAATTTATTACAATTAACCATCAAGATACCTCTCTCAAAAAGCCACTGAAGGCAACATCTGAGGCAATACCATAGCAGGGACGACCACATGACGTGCACTCGTGAGGATCAGTACTAGGATGGGGAATAGCTGATGGTCCTGCACTAGTGGATGGTCCTGATGGTCCTGCACTAGTGGATGGTCCTGATGGTCCTGCACTAGCTGATGGTCCTGCATGGTGACGAGCTGGTGTATGTACCACACCAGGGACAGATGTCCCTTCCTCACCCATATGTTGAACCATCCTGCCATGGCGAACAACCGTCCGTGCCAAACTCAAAAATGCATCCCGTGTCTGCGGAATAATGCGATGTGCTGGTGGGACATCTGGCCCAGGCAACTGCCTGCGAGGTGCAGGGATAGGGCGATCCTGGTCTCGAAGCCTGGCATTGGGTCGGTTTTGGGGCATCCCCCCACCGATCCCCTGGAACTGTAAGATGTCAAAATAGTTAACGTGTTTATGCAACACGAACTCTGCGTACATCTTTCGAAGGAAATATAAGGGAATTTCCCTGTTGTTGTGTGGTGGCATATCAAAAACCATGTACCAAGGATAATTTTAAGGACCCATACTTATTTAAAAGTGTATAAACCTTGGCGAATCTTACCAATTCTTAAAATGTCAACTATAAAATATTTGGCGATATTTTTATAAAATTATTTCAACTTCTAAGGATTTTATATAGTCTATATAATATTTTGGCGATTTTTAGAGTGAAAAAAGTTTACCACATCAAAATTGGGCGAAATGGGGCTTCAAAAAATGCAAATTGGCGAATCGTTTTTTGGAAAAAAACATGGAAAAATAGCCCATGGGCTAAATTTCGCCCCTAAAATTATCCTTGCCATGTACCATCTGTCCATCCAGTTATCAACAAATGGTTGAAACGTGCACCACTCAATGGAGATATGCGGCTTGCTTGCATTAGTGATTTCCCCCGTCCGAGGGTCCCTAAACAATGCAAATATAACCTCTTTGGATATTTTCAACTTTTTTACTGCATTGTAATCTAGTCCATCAGCATATTGTTGTCTTTTTCTTTCTCTGTAAGATGCAATATCATATAGGACATTCGTAGATTGTGAAATTGTGTCCACAATTGCATCCAAGGTTGATGCAAGTGAACGGCGAATCCTGTCGCCACCAATAAAAGCTTCACTTATGCCCCTCAATTGGGCAAGCTCAATCAATATTTCGGCATTGGCATCCATAGCCGCAACTGCAATAAAGACATTAATACGAAAATCATTAGAAACATATACATGGTATATAATGACGTCTCTTCAAAATTGAACATGTATTAAATCAAACTCACATAAGCAATTTAATGGCATTTACTTACATACATTTAAAACTTAAAATTAAACATTTGACAATTAAAAAGTAAGTTAGTCAGATTGGCAGAGAGGAGGAGGAGGAGGATCAAGGCAGTGATGAGTTTGTTGATTCAGGCATGGAGGAGGAGGATCAAGGCAGTGATGAGTTTGTTGATTCAGGCATGGAGGAGGAGGATCAAGACCATGATGAGTTTGCATCTATGTGTCTCAATGTCTCATTGTGTTTTGTGATTGTGAATGACAAATGTGTTGTGATTTGTGAATGATCTAATTTCTATTGAATATTTCATATTTGTAATTGTAAATGTAATTTCTATTGAATATTTGTAATTGTAAATGTTAAATTTTATTGGATGATCTATATGTCTATATTTTTAAATTTTAATATATTTTAAAAATATATTAATTCCGGGGGTCACCGTGTCCTACGTGTCATAATTCCGTGGGTCACCGTGTCTAGTGGGGACCAGGGATCAAATTTGAAGGGTGGGGTCCCATTTCACTATGAAGGGCTATGAGATATTGAACACTATTGAAGGGCTATGAGAAATTTATTAATATTTATTCTATGTGTATATATGGATGTGTTCATGTTGTATGGATTGGATTCTAGGTTAACCGAGGCCTTTTTAGAGCAAAGAATGGGGTAATTACTATTTGGGAACAAGTTTTTTATCAAATGTAAATTGCGGTGATGGAAGATATTGAGGGTGCCACATGTTGTGGAGAAAGTAGTATTGATTCCTATGACGTAATAGGGAGTTCAAAAAGTCTGGTTTCAAGTATTGTCATGCGTAGCTCGATTGATTTTTCTCGCGCTAGGGTTGTAGCAACTGTTATGGCCATTACTGTTAAAAGGATTGATGGGGTGGAATCCCGTGAAACGATGAGTTCTTTTGTTAAGACGTAGATTCAGTGAAATTTGGTGGGAGTCTTATGTTCATTTTATGCACAAAATTCGATTACTTGATTTTGTTGCATTGTTAACTCTCCTCCTAGTCATAGCTACAATCTCTTATATAATTGTGAAGGTTATCAATCCACTCAATATATTAAATTTGTAGTAGGCCAAAATCATCCACATATTTATTGTACTCACAAATGTTGACATTCCAATTTCTATGTAGAGCGCCCATTAACATTAGATTGTATGGGACATGTTTTTGAGGCATGATGTCATTATCTCATAACAACAAGCTTTTTATCCATAAATATGTCATCTACAAGCCAACGGAATTGTTCCTAATCCTTTATAAAACTTTGTCATAATTATATCAATACCAACATCCCTACCTATTGACTTAGCTTAGAAGATATTACACCTTCGGATAACCAAACCTGATTCCAAGGTTGGTAATCATAAACGTAAAAGCATCATCATAAGGAAATAGCATGTTGTGTTGAGGAAATTCCTTTTTTTCCATTTCCTTCTCAGTATAATATTTGGTTGTGGATCATTTAAAATGTATAATTTATTTTAATATAATTGGGAAGCTAAATTCAAATTCATTAATATATTAATATGATTTGATTTTTTTATTAATAATAAGTTATTCTTTTCATTTGAAAATGTAATAGTACATCAAAATTTCAATGTTTACTAACGTAGTAAAGTTGAGAGGCTTTATTTTTCAGTGGATATAGCAGACCTGTAAATTCATAGGATGTCAAAAATCTAGTCAGCCTTGAAGTTGAGCTCCTCAAAGAAAACGAATTTCTTTAAATATGTTTACGGCAGGCTGGCATTGCCAGCTTCGCTCCGCAAACTATCCTGGAGGACTGGAGGAGATAGGGTAGGTGGAACTTGGAAGTAGCTCAACCACAGTGGAATAGGGGTATAAGAAAAAGCTTATTTCTATTCATGCAATATGGTCGGAGCCATGGAAGCATGGAATTCCAGCATTGACTTGATACAACAAAGAAAACAAAAGGTGGAACTTGGGAGCTGCAGGATTGACTTGATACAACAAAGAAAACACAGGGTGTGAGGCTGGGAGCCGTAGATGGTAGGATTAACTTGATACAACAAAGAAAACACAGGTCTATAGGTAGGGGCCACGGGCAGGAGCAACAACCTGCAACATTACAAGAAGTTTATGGATTGTGGATTTTGTCTGAAATGCCAAATTCGCGGGGGCATATTAACATAATATATTATACATTGAATACTCAATTAAATCACGGAGTCAACATTCATGAATTGGTATGTGATAACTTGTAACTTGGTAAGCCCGCTAGCAACAACACGTATGAGCCACCTTCCAGGTTTAATAATTTTGTTGATGCCATTAAATGTGTTAAACACGTAAGCGCTCGCTACAAACACGAGAACTTCGAAGCGTTCAAGCCATGGGCTACTCAGTGTAAGCCCGTCCACGTAAGTTGCTCAATGATATTATTAGAGGCCCAATGGTCCATGATCCATGGATGATCGAACACGTGGATATTGGAGAGTAAGCGAGTCCCACTCCCAAGTCACCTAGCTAGTAGCCGCATTCCCAATTTCCCACTAAAAATTGTTGATGGGTGAAATTTGAAGCTACCCTTCTGTTGCAATTTTAAACAGTAGTGGTTAATTTAATTATTGAAGGGCTTACCATGAAATTAAATTTTTTTTGCATGGTAAAATTTGAAGTGGCCTTCTATGACGTGTGGGTAAAATTTGAAGTGGCCTGAAGGCTTCAAATTTGAAGCCTGGTGGGGACACTCGTGTCCCGTGTCCTCGTGTCGGTTGACTTAGATGAACACATTGTAGAAAGGGGGGAGTTTTAATTTTTTCAATTTTTGGTTTGATTATGAAGTTTTGAGTTTTTTGAAAAGGGTTTCATTTTGAGGTGTGAATTTAATTACAAATTGGGTTATTCCCAATTTGATCAATATTACAAAACTAGGTTAAACAATAAAAAAATAGTAATTTGGATTAAAAAATCACAAAAAAATGATTTGGGTGAATGAATTACCTGACTAGATGAGAATGCACCGGTGAATTTGTCTCCCCTCCAGCTAAATCGAGCAACACGGATAGTTGAGTGGGCCACAAAGCGTCCTCGTCCAGGGTCAATTTCGCCTCTATTCGCGTTTCTGATGCGTGAGTGTCGCGGGTGGTCGGCAATCGGCCGACTGTGTTTTTAAATTCATTTTTAGTTTTACATAACGCGTACGCGTTTTTTAACTACATAACGCGTACGCGTTATTGTTACCTAGCCTACATGTCCAATGACATGTTAGGCTCGGGTCTTACCATGGCAGGTGGTAAATATCAGAAACGCGTTATGTTTTAGGTATCAGGAACGAGATTTGAAAAAAGTAGCATTGCATCTAAAGTGACCCTCATCTTCTTGCACACACCCAATTTTATATCAAATTTGATTTGGGACACATCTTAGTGGACTATAAAAACATTTATGAGTTTCACACCTTTAATGGACATAAAAAATACACATGCATTCCACTATTGTTGAATGAGAACATATCATAAGCCTTCATAAGCCACTATTTGGAAAAAAGTTGAAAATCAACATAATTAAAGTTGGAACCTTGGAGATAATATTCCTAATTTATGATTGGGAACATTACATTTCTATAACTCCTTGGTTCCATAATTTGATCCTAACACTATGTCTAATGCTCAAATGCCAGTTTCCAGGGCTCTTCTACCCAATTTGCCATTATATTTTTGGTATTTATCGATTTTTGAAGATATCAGGAATGCTTTGGGCACTTACATAAAATCATATTTTGAGAGAGAAGTAGCAGGTTTATACACATATACGTGCATATGTGTTGAGATAGACCTTGGAAAGGGTATTCCAGACAAAATTATTCTCACCGGAGAGAACTTCAAATATACATAGGTCTTGAATTATGAGAATCCGACATTTTGGTGGAACGTTTCTCAAGGTTCCACAACTAAATATTCAAGGTTTTGTAAACGTTGTTTGGGTTTCCATAAACACTATTCATGGTTCCATAAACAATTCATTGCTCATGATTCCACCAAATTTGTTCAAGGTTCAATAAACATGATTCCACCACCAAATTTTCATGGTTCTATGTACTTTGTACATGGTCATGATTCCATCAACTTTGTTCATGGTTCCTTAAATTCTCATAGTTCCACCAACATTGCTCATGGTTGCATCAATATTGTTCATGATTCTATAACCTTGCTCATAGTTCCACCAACATTTCTTCGTGGTTGCATAAACATTGTTCATGGTTCCACCACTAAATGTTCAAGGTTCCACTAACATTTCTTCATGGTCCCATAAACATTGTTCATGGTTCCACCACCAAATGATCAAGGTTCCACCAAATGTTCATTGTTCCACCAGTTTTGTTTATGGTTTGTAATCTACTTGTGGTCCATAAAAATTGTGCATGGTTCCAATAACAAATGTTGTATTCCGTCATAATTCAAGAAATGTGTATATTTAAAGTTCTATCTGTTCTTCCACACAAAATGATTCTCACTCTATAGAACTTTAAATATATAGTATGGAATTATGAAATTAGATATTATGAAATTACAAAATGAAATATATGTTACAAAATTATGAGTTTGAATCCATATCATCAAACACATATATATTACGCTATGTAGCATGGGTACCCATACCCAGGGGTAGGGTACGCGTACCCGTACTAGGTACTTGGGTACACGTAAGTTACGTCTCCTGTCGTACCCTGCCATACCACATACTGGCTCCACGTACCGAAGATGCCATTATAAAAAAAGGGGTACTTATAGGCTAAATGGTACGACGTACCCTGTGTTTGGGTACTCCGGTGACTCAGGAAAATGCAATTCCACTAGGGAAAATATAATGACCCCCAACCAAATTTGAACTAAATTTTTGCTAATTGCATATGGAGTTTGGTTCAAGACTTATGACAAGCACTTTGCAACACTGTTCAAATTCCACTGAATATTGTCCAAATCTAGTCGACTGGTTTTGCATTGATTTACAAGGAATGCTTTTATGGTTTTGTGTTCAACACTCATGGAACATAATTTGAATACCAAATGTGCACATAAAAAATATACATATGTATTTAATACTGAGAAATACACCCACATCAACCCAGTATTACATTTGCAACTTATTATCGCCTATAATAGCAGTACAAATAGGTGTTTAAAATCATATTTCAATTGTACTTTCATATTACAGTTTGACTATTTGTTACAACTACCTGATACAATTATTTATCAAATTTGATGTAACTTCCAGTCTTCCACTTATATCTACTATGAGTCTATGATTTTTGAAATTTTCAATGTGAATGTGAACATTGTTCAATGAATCATTGAATTTAGAATTATGAATCATGATTCATAATTTATGAAAAAATATGAAATATGCATCAAAAAGTGGCGTCCCCTTCCCCGTACCAAAGTTTCCTGGAAAATTAGATATTACGAAATTAAATATGTTTTTCGGTGAGATCTAATCCAACCACAATCCCATCACTACACATTAGATGAACCTTAAAGGTCAATGCATTTATAAGTGGCGGTGTGATGATTTATCATGTTATTTTTCTTTATAAACTCCATTTTGATCACAATTCCTTAATTACTAAGTAAATATAGATGCTTAGTGATAGATTTGCTTGGATGATATCATAAATAAATAAATGTTTGATAAATGTTCACTGATGAAGTCCATGCCATGGGAGGCACACTCAACCATTATTTTGAAAGTTTCAAACATAAGGCTAAATTAGCAATTATTATATTTCAATGGATTTACAAATAAAGCTAAAATAATAGTTATTAAATTTTAACATGGTAAAATAAAATTCATATGAAAAATATAATCCCAAAAACTAAACACATTTTCCCCCACTCAAATATTTAAGAAAAACAATTCTAACCTATAGAATTGCATATTAAGAAAATTAAATTAAAATTTAACCACAAAACAAATATTAAACAAAAAGAAAAGATTAATCTTTAAATTTTTAATTTTTATTCTAACACATCATCATCATTATTATTATTATTTGTTTTAACTTTCGGAGCAAACACATTACCTCAAATGAAATTCAATTTTATAGATTAAAATAAAATAAATTTAATAAATTAAAATATCAACATATTGAAATTCAATTCTATAGATTAAAATATATTCAATTTAATAAATTTAAATATCAGCATAATTATATTTATGATAAGTTGTCATTGACCTTATTAAAAAGACTTTACAACCTTCATTTGAATATAGAGCTAATAATATGAATAAATTTTAAAAAAATAAAATTTAATTAGAATATTGTCCATAAAATATGACAACTATAATAAGTTGCCATTAATAATTATAAAAAAATTATACAACTCATAATAATATTTATTATGCATAAATTATTAAAAAATAATATTTAATTAAAATATAATTCATATAATTAAAATTCTAGCACTTTAATATCATATTAAAATAAACATGGATCATGGTTAAAAAGATATTCATTTCATTTTCAGATTTTAAAGTGGAATATTACTTTAATTCTATATAAGAAAAGGATGTACACATTCTTAATTTCAAAAGCCATTATAAAACATGTGATATCTGATCTAAACTATAGATTAGAAATACACATTTGATGTAATTGTAAAATTAAATACTTGAATTTTAATGCTCCATGCATAACACATAGATTAACAACAACAAAAAAAGCCTCATAACACATATTAAAAAACCATCAATGAGTAAGTTTCAAAAGGATTCAAAATATGATTACGAATTAACACACATACATTGGTCTCTATATTATAGGTGATATGATGATATCAAGGAAAAAACAGGTTTATCCCAAAACAATAAATGATTAATAATTATCAAATTTCAAACGATCTTGTATAATCAAGAAACCAAAACTATTTATATGGTTTAATTCAATCAAATGATTCGAAAGGGGGTCGCATAACACATGGCAGCAACCTGTTAATATAATTTATTCAAAAAAAACATCGACTCAAGCTTTAACTAAGGGGTTAAATTCCATGTCTGCAACGATGCTGAAAAACTTTGCAATTACTAACCATGAGCAAAAAAACTTATAATACAGTGTCCAATTCTGAGAATGAACAGATGGATACCTTTCAGCTTACTACAAAATGAGGTTACAAAGGATTTAAATCCTTAATTAAAAAAATTATATAGTGTTCACTCCTTCACTCGATCTCGAGATAGTTTCGTGAATAAAAACTGTTGAACTCCTCTGTGGTTCTGTGGTTGCTATTAGGCAGAAAATTACATATAGTAAACAAATTGTTCCAGTGTTCTTTATTATCATCAACAGGCAGCCCAGTCATGGACCTATTCTCGCCACAAACAGTAGTAGAATAGAAAATAGGGGGAGTCCCTACCAGATTTAAAAGCATATCAGCATTATAGCTCGACCCTGACTTGAACTCGCTACTGCTGTTAATTTGATCAGAATGAATGTGTTGAAACTCTTTGAGGATATTATCTGATTCCTTACTTAGTACCAGAAGCCCGTGATGGCTATCGGATGGCTCCACTTTCTCTTTGTGGCTGGAGCTTTGGACATGGTTGTGATATTTCTAATAGACTATAATCGGTTCCACACCTCAAATACAGGAACTTTTCCCATTGCTATTTTATTTTCTTACACATTCAAAACTACCGGCAGAGTTCAACCCATGAATTTTGTATTCTTCTTTAACGGAATCGAACCCTTGACGGCAAGCAATAAGCACCCCGCAGCAGACTATTTAATGCTGCTGTGGGGACTCTGACATACCCTACACTCCGTGCGCATCAAATTTCACGTTCACGGAAAGAAATTTCAGGTGTTTCCCTGCCGGTAGCCTATGCCCAGCATCATGTCATCATAGACCATGCTGCCCAGCATCATGTCATCACAGACCCATGCATATATGCTCCTATGATCGCAATCTGGGTGAACCCCATCCGCATGTGCCCAATACGATCATCTTAATGACACATCTTCGTTTGAATTTTGAATTTAATTAAGGCGCTAAAGATCGATGGAAATTCAAATTTGGATTTTGAATTTACAATACGATTAGGCGGCATTGTTTAGTACTGCTATTGCATTCCAGGCTCCGTCTCAAAATACAGCCAGCTGCGAATGGGAATCTCAGCTGTGGTGAAGCTGCTATGTTCCAAAGACGCCATTACCATACGTCGAGAAATGCATTGCGAACACTCCACGATGAGGCCGAATTGAGGAACCTAATGTTTTGCATCGACATGGCAGTGAATCAGATCAGGTTGTGTTTTACTCTTTCTACCAGTGAAGAATGCTTTTGTAGTTTGCGGTAAAGAAAGAAAACTATGACAGAAAATGATGTTCGAGCAACTAGCTGATTTCTCAGATGATTTTGATTGTCATATTTGGGTGCATGCCTTTTTGTCCACAACTTATTTCTCAGATGAATTCTGATGGCCGGTGTCCACTTTAGTCATTTCATCCACTCCAACATTTCTCATTGTTCACAGAAGGAAACGGCGTGGTGATCCATTTCAGCCATCCTTACTCAAGACCCCTGTGGATTAGCACATACACACCACAACATACTTTTACAAATTGTCTGCTTCATATATGGTCTGCTTGTTTTAAAGTAGCGATTCTTTGTATTATAAATGCGTCCTGAGTACTGTGTAATCTTGCCAGTTCATATCATTTGAGGAGTCCCCTCTTTTGGGATCATCTTGTGGATTTCAGTTAAAAGACGTGCTCCGTGCCCTACGGTGGCTTGTTCTCTATATGCGAGATGATGAGCCTTGGGAGATGCATGCTGGTCTCTGTCAGATCTTTCTGATGGCTCCAATTGGGTAATTCAACAAATAATTGATGTGGGCATGTGCCCAAAGTTGGTGGAACTTTGTCGTGAGTATATGAATGGTTTTAAGCAGCTTATTATGGTTTAATTTCATTCTTTTCCTTTGTAATAGATTTAGTGTTAAGTATAATACAATATGTATAATATTTTATATAAAATTCGATCTGTATTAATCCGAATGAATTGTTTGTATTTTAGTTCTTCTTCCCCACTTCTTGTTAGTCTTGCTCTGCGAACAATGGGCAACATTGTCGCTGGTGATAAAGTGCAAACTCAGGTTTTACTTCACACATTTTCCATACTTTTCAATAATTTAAATAATACATTTTCATATTATCTTGGATCTCATTTAATCCTTGAAAGAGGACGCCCATGTAAAAGTTTAATCCTTGAAAGAGGACGCCCATGTAAAAGTCAAGTTCAAATCTAGTAGATTTTTATTTTAAAATCTTTTTAGCTTATATTTTCTAGTTTGCAGGTAGTTATTGACAAGCACGCTCTTCCTGGTATCTTGAATCTTCTCACAGCCGAACAGACAAAAAAAAGACAGTAAGAGAAGCATGTTGGACAATCTCCAATATTACTGCAGGACCAAAAAGCAAATTCAGGTGGAAATGGTTTTGGATTTATATGTTGCTATAAATGTCACTTCTTCTGTGTAACATAACTTGACATTTTTTTTACTTCACTGCGTTTTCATTGCAGGCTGTCATTGATGCCAAAATATTTCCCCCACTTTTATGGCTGCTATCAAATGCTGAATTCATCATAGAGAAAGAGGCAATGTGGGGGTTGCAAATGCAACTTCTAGTGGAACTGACAAACAGATAAAGTATGAAGCTTTAGCTTTTCTTTCTTTGCATTTTCCATTTTCTATATCCATATTTTTTATGATGACATGTCGATAACACGAGCTATTGTTTTTTTACAGATACCTTACAACTCAAGGTTGCATTAAGCCACTTTGTGATCTGCTAGCCTACCCGGATCCAACAATTATCAGTCTGCCTTGAAGGCTTAGAAAACATATTGACAGCTGGCCAGGCTGAAAATAATGCAAGCCTCACAGATGTTAATGTATATGTCAACGAAATTGAGGATGCTGGTGGTTTGGATAAGATTGAGGACTTGCATTCTCATGAAAACAAAGAGGTTTATGAAAAAGCAATTAAGATCCTTGTGAATTATTTTGCCGAGACTGTTTTTCATATTTCTACAGATAAGCAGCCAGAAGTTCCACTTGGTGGTTTTAATTTGCTGTAGAAAGAGGGATAGTCATCAATCCTGAGTTTTTTAATTTTCAATAAATCCTTTGGATCGTAGCTCTTGAGGTTACTTGGTGGTTACAATTTCATGTAGGAAGAGGGATAATAGTTTCGTGTCTATTATTTCAGGTAGAAAGAGGGGTAATCTTCGTGTTTGTATTGTAGGAAGGTGTGTATATTGTGTTTGTATTGTAGGAAGGTGTGTATATTGTAAGAAAATGTGTGTAAATATTTATTCTTTTCAATATATTTTTGGGAGTCATATATATATATTTTTATATATTATTGAGAATTATATTTATTAAAATTTTTGAAATTTCAATTACATATTTATTGATTCAAAATGAGGTTTTGCAAATTTTACCTTTTTCATTGTTTTTGACATTAATGTGCATGGCAATTGTACACTGCTTGATAAATTTATAATATTTTTTTATATTACTTTATAAATGGATGAGAAATTTATGATAATTTTCTATATAAGAATGGAGGAAATGTTTAAGGTCATTTCTTTTTATGATATTTTATGAATGGATGCAAAAGTAATACTAAGAATAAAATTTTACTATATAGATGGAGAAATAGTACCATAGCTAACTAAAAATCAAATTTGTCTTTACTATGAATCTCATTTTAGGACAGAAACAAAATGTGATAATGAAATTTTTTCCTAAAGATGTTGTTGAATGGGTTATGAGAGAAAAAAGAAAAATTTGGAAAGATGTTGAATGAGTTGAGTGAAAAAGTTATGCAATATTAAAATTGAAGAATCTAAAGTTATGCAATATCAAGAAGATGGTCAATATGTGGGAGGAGTTGAAGAATCTAAATTATCATTTTTATTGTTAGCTTAAACATATTTGAAAAACAGTTTTTTTAGTATTTTGAAGACTTTCTTAGTGCTTAAGGTCTATGATGATTCACTTGCATTCAATAGAAGACAATTGTTTTAATACAAAGATGCTTTGCTCTAACCAAGGAAATCTAACTTCTTGGTCTTCCTTGGGTTGTTCCTTGCTAAGGCTTTGCAAATAATGGATCCCCAATCTTCTTGTGTCTACTACCATAAACTTCAATGAAACTTGCAAAAATTAAAATTATACAATCTCTATTTTATACTTTATCTTGCATACTATAATTTCAATAAGGAAAAACAATGTCAAAAAATCAAACAAACACAATAATAACACAAACATTTCTTTGGAAATCCATTTGGGAAAATAGCTTTGAATTTTTGTATGCTTAGGAATTATTATAAATGGAATTATACACTTCCTCTTAAATATTGTGTATACTTCGTACCTTTTCATTAATGTGTAAAGGATAGGGTGTGGAACTAAAGATCCATTCCTACTTTCCCACTCCTTTAAATGCCTTTACTTCACATCACATCATATGGTGCATAGATAAGGACCACTCCAAAACATGAAAAAGAGGCTTTGGTAAAGGTTTTAATGAAATATATAATGTCATTAAACCTGGACTTGAGCCTTAAATTTGAGCATAAAAATGTCATTAAAACAATTCATTTCTTTGTTTATGATTCATTTCAAATCCCTACCTTAGAAACTATCCTATGATGTTTAATTAGATGAAAAAATATGCGAATACCTTCATTCTAAATATTCAAACCTAACCTTGCAATTCAAAATGCCCATAAGATCTTTTCTAGGATTATTTATCTCTTTCCCCTCTATTTCTTCTCCGTGATATCATTACCATTTATGTACATGAGATGGATAAGTAATGAACATAATCATCATGGGGAAAAACCTATAGGTTTGATCCATTAACAATACCTTTCATAAAGCCCTCACTAACTCATAAATTGTTAGAAGGAATTTAATTACAAGAAACAATACAAAATTTCTTTAACATGTAATTCTAAGGATTATCATATATTTGAGGACACATGGGAAACATTCGAATCTAACATAGAAAGTAAAAAATCGTGTTTCCCTTCAAAAACCAAAATTTCCATTAGAAAGTAGGGCACATGTAGAAATAATCTTCCTTCAGAAAATGTATGCCATAGTATGCATGGGTGTCCCATGATCAAATTGAAATTGATTTTTTGGAGCTTTCCTAACATTTGACAAGTTAACATACCAAAATTGTGAAGCCATATGGATTTGTCAAGTTGGCATTTAACCATAATTTGACTAAAATTGTCTTTCTTCACTTAAAATGAACACACAACTTATGTTGCTAGTTACATTGAAGTTATGAACAAAAAGAACTCTATATGTGACATAGAATGCAAACATGGTACCCATTTGAGAAATATATGGTAGATTCTCCACCATGAGATCGCGTGAGGTTTAGGATGTTTGACTCAATTTTACTCCATTAGTAGAAATCCAAAATGGAATGAGGATGTCATTAACCTATAAAAAAGCATATTCAGTGATCATAGATCAAATGGGGGTTTTTCACCGCTAATTTAACTACTAAAGTTAGGAAATACTTTATACAAGTGACCCAAGGATAAAAGTGAACAAAACTAATGACCATGGGTTAGGTGCCAAGTGAAAGAAGGAAACCAAGATTCTTACGAAAGTGGTAAGCATTCCTAATAGGTCATACACATAGACTAAGGCGGAGGGAACTTAAGGAAAGTGTTACATTATATAAGGATAGACAAGGGAGACATCATATCATCATTGGACAAGTTAAACATAGACAAAACATATAAAGGATGGAAATCCATACATTACACAAAGAACTTGTAAGAAGTGATGTGATTTCCTAAATCCTTAAATATCCAACCAATTTTGCAAAGACTTATCTAAATTTTTCCCTTCCAAATGGTCACTTCATTCCATTAATTTTCTCATATCCTTTCACACCCCTTTTGTAAAGGACTATGATAGAAATTAATTATTTATAGATATTTTCTTCTTCTTATCTAGATATAGAAGAAACGGTAAAGCTATGCCATGATCTCTTTTGTAAATTATCCCAACTGAATAATGTGATTCAAATTAAAATCTAATTCCATCTTCCTTTTTTTGCTACATACCTTATTTCCTAAATAAAACTTGTACAACTCTCTAGTTTTCTTGAGGTCCACAACATAATTTCCTTGTAATATCTCTTGTAATATCTCAATTGATATAGAATTCCATGAGATGTGTTATTGAAGTTATCCATTTCTCTTTCTATACTCCCTCCACCCTATCCACCCAAAGAGATTTTCAACTAAAATCTCACATTCTTCCTTAATCCCCATAAAACACGTAAAAAATGTGGTATATATTAGGGCAAATCCATGAAAATAGATAACACTTTTTGGTAAGAAGGGAAGAGGGGGATGGGTTTCGTGACCCTCAATTTAGATATTTTTAATCCTTTTATCGAGCTATTACGAGCTCAATTAAGGGTTTGAATAAGCCTTCAATTGAAGTCATTTGGTAGGTAATCCAAACCATTGATTAAGGATTTAGTTGGGTTAACAAAATCCTTAGTCGTTCCCTACATCTTGATCATTCCTTAATCAAGGTCATTGTTTTTATGAAAACCCAAAATACTGCTATGTAACTTAATCAAGCTACTTGTTTAACCCAAAAAAAACTCAATTGAGGAATTTAAAAATATTCGTCAAGCCATTGATTGAGAATTTTAACATACTTCGATTGAGCTATATTGCTTGATGAACATATTAAAATAATTAATTCTAGCCCTCTTGCTATAGAATTTTCTAGATTCCAAGTGGAGAAAGCCCTTCGTCTCATTCATGTTAAGTGGCAATGTTAAGGACAATGGATTCCATAGTGAATCCTCTATCCACTGACATATCATATTCACACTTATCATTTCATATTATATATTTTTATTTAATTTCTTTTAAAATATATAGAAGGTTTTTTCCACAATGTCAAAGGAACATAGAGAAAAGAAGCACTTATTTTACACTACTGAGGGAAGGGCCAACGATACCAAAAACAATTCTCACAACCAAACAATGCATTAATTTCGTACCATGACCTAAGTCTCTAGCTGAGAGGGTGATGCTATGGACAGGGTTATTATTCTCTCTAACACTCCACCATAAGCCAAAATAGGTGAAATAAATGCAAAAGAAAATTGGTTCCCGGTAATTTGTAGAGATGTTAGGTACCCAATGTATACAAATATTCCCTGAAACTAAGAAAGAGGAAAAAACTCATGAGAAACCCATTTCCCACCGCCACCCCACTCCACGCCACCCCAACCACAGAAAATAAGGGAATGCAAATGAGGAGGCTAAGGAGTATGCTCAAAAGATTCCTCCAATCCCTAGGAAGCTCACAACTTGGTGAACTACTTCTCAATGAAGGTCTTTGTGAATATGTCTGCAATCTTTTGTGAACCAATTATTCTCTTAGAATTAATGTGAGCCCATTCACGATATCCAAACACTTTTAAATTCTTGCATATTGGTTCTTGACCAAACCAAGCTTCGAAAGGAGGAAACCCTTTGAATCCTTTATGTGGAAATCTATGAATTGTTGGAGAAAAAGATGTAGAAATTGAGGTGATAATTGAAAAGACTTTCTTGCGATCTTCTTCAATAAGAACCTGATTTGTGACATGTTCTCCCTTAACTATGTGATAGATTTGAACCAGTGTATTATGTATAAGATATTTATCTTGAAGAAGTTCTCCTCTTCTTATATGCCTGTAAAAGGATCTTCCTCCACTGAATGGATGATCTAAACCGATGCATCCCCCAAAGTGCTAGGTTTTGTGCATGGCTCAATGCAAGTAAACATGTCCTCATAGGCCACGTGTTTGGAAGCTTCATATTCTAGGATGCATGAGGATGAAGTTGAAGTATAAATTGCTACAAGATCATTACATATATCATTCTTTGGAAGCTTTCGTATCCATAAGCTTCCATGTATGCCCATATACGGAAGCTGCGCATATACGAAAGCTTCCGTATATGCGCAGGTTCCGTATATGCGCAGTGCATATATAAAAGCATCCATATATGCACATATACAGAAGCTTCCGTATATGCGCATATACAAAAGCTTCCGTATATGCGCTGCGCATATACGGAAGCTGTGCATATACGAAAGCTTCCGTATATGTGCAGCTTCCGTATCCATAAGCGTCTGCATATGGGCATATACGGAAGCTTACGAAAGCTTCTGTATATGCGCATATACGGAAGTTTCCATATATGCGCATATACGGAAGCTTCCATATATGTGCATATACGGAAGCTTCACATACGTTGCGCATATACGAAAGCTTTTGTATATGTGCAGCTTCCGTATATGCGCATATATAGAAGCTGCGCATATACGGAAGCTGCGCATCTATGGAAGCTTCCGTATATGCGCATATACGGAACGCTTTCGTCGCATATATGGAAACTTCTGTATATGCGCATATACGGAACACTTTCGTAAGCTTCCGTATATGCGCATATATGGAAGCTTCCATATATGCACAGCTTCCGTATATGTGTTGCGCATATACGGAACCTTCCGTATATCCACAACTTCCGTATATGTGCAGATTCTGTATATGCGCATATACGGAAGCTACGCATATACAAAAGCTTCCGTATATGCACAGCTTCCGTATTTGCGCAGCGTATGCGAAGTTTCCATATATGCGCATATACGGAAGCTTCCGTATATGCCCATATACAGAAGCTTTCGTAAGCTTCTGTATATGCGAATATACGGAAGTTTCCGTATATGCGCATATAAGGAAGCTTCCGTATATGCGTAGCCTCCGTATATGCGCATATACAGACGCTTATGGATACAGAAGCTATGCATACGCTGCGCATATACGGAAGTTTTCGTATATGCACAACTTTCGTATATGCGCTGCGCATATACGGAAGCTTCTATTTGTCGATCGAGTCAAGGGAGCCGAATGAAAATGGGTTGTCTGTGAGTGAAGAGAGGGTCGTTCAAAGGCGGTCATGTAGCGCGGCATTTTAAAATTCAAATTTGATTCAATTATGTAGCGCAGCAGTTTAAAATTCAAATTTGTGGCGGATGAGACGTTTAGGTGGCCATGGTTAGGATTTTTACATAATCAAATACACACTAGGCTTGACATGTGCGAATTTTGAGTTCCTAACTAAATTAGGAGTTGAGATGTAGTGCATACACTACTAGTGTATACACTAAGCATATACACTGGTGTATATACCTAGTATATACACCGATGTATATACACCGATGTATATACTAGGTATTAATACACCTAGTATATACACCAGTGTATATACTAGGTATTAATACACCTAGTATATACATTGGTGTAATTACTAGTCTATGCACCGGTGTATATACCTAGTATATACACCGATGTATATACCTAGTATTTACACTGGTGTGCATACTATGTATTTACACCGGTGTATATACCTAACTTATATACACCAGTTTAAATACTAGGTATATACACCGGTTTAAATACTAGGTATATACACCGGTGTATATACCTAGTATTTAAACCGGTGTATATACCTAGTATTTAAACTGGTGTATATAAGTTAGGTATATACACCGGTGTAAATACATAGTATGCACACCAGTGTAAATACTAGGTATATACATCGGTGTATATACTAGGTATATACACGAGTGCATAGACTAGTATATACACCAGTGTATATACTAGATGTATTAATACCTAGTATATACACTAGTATATACATTGGTGTATATACTAGGTGTATTAATACCTAGTATATACATCGGTGTATAGACTAGGTATATACACCAGTGTATATACTAGTGTATATAGTGTACATACTATGCGTGCGTCCTTCAGCTGCCACGTGACCTGCGCGCTCTTTGGCTTCCGCACCGCCCATGTGTGATCTTCGGTCGCATCGTCGCTTAAGCGCGACCTTCGTCCAGATGTGCACACTCTTCAGTCGTCGCCCTGCTTGTACACGCTCTTTGTCCGCTGGGCCACCCATTGTCACCATTGTCTCCCTCATGCACATTGTCACTATCATAATCCCCATGGTCATTATCGCCATCATTATCATCCCTATGCTTATTGTTTCTATATTGGTTTAACTTTTCATATTCATTGTGCAAGCTGGCATACTGGTATACACACTGGTATATACACCAGTGTATATATTGGTATACACATGTATACACTAGTGTATATACTGGTATATAATTAATATATACACCATACCAATGTATACACCAGTGTATATACCAGTATATACACTAGTGTATATACATTGGTACACAGGTGTAGAATTGGTATACACATGTACATTAATATATATAAGTTAGTATACACACTAGTGTATATCAATTTGTATACACTATTGTATATATTAGTATATATACCGGTGTATACACTGGTAATTTACACTGGTGTATGCACTAGTAATATACACAAGTGTATATTACTAGTGTATACATGTATGAACTAGTGCAAATTACTACCATATATAGTATACATAATATCATTAGTGTATATACTAGTATATACACCAGTGTATATTATAAACATTGATAATGTCGTAGTGGTAGTGGTAGGGGTAGGGGGTTAGGGGTAGGGACATAGGAGTGGAGAGGAGGGGGTGGCATCCAAATCTCAACTTCCATAATTTCTTAGTGGTGTTGAAGATGCATCGCGTGAGCAAAAGAACTTTAAGGAGCCATGGGGAAATGTACCCTCTTGCTCTCCTCATGCACATCGTGCATTCTTGACTACCCTAACCCATTAAGGGTTATGCATGCACATTGATTCTTAGAGTCATATACCCTTTACATCAAGCAAAAACACTTCATAGTTACTCCAAACATGAAGTTACATAAGGACACAAAATATATGCCATCTTAGGTTTTCGTGGTTGAAATTTTTCTTAGGGAAGGCTCCAGCTGGGTTATTTTCTAAAATGTGAAATATTCAGTGAATTTTTCATATGCATCCTTGCACATCCTTGTCTTTTCCATTACACAATTGAGTTCTTGTAATATTTCCTTGACATATTTATCTTTTGCCACATTGTAAGGCTTTCCTACTCGATAATCATGAACTTTGTCTCTCCAATGCATATTAGACCACACTACTATCCCTTTGAGTCATATATGCCAATCATGCAACCATCTTATCATAGATGCAAGCAAGAAATATCGATTCAACAAGGAAACTAATACCACTCACTATAGGAGTTACTCCCAACATGCTCCTCCATAAGCCATCTTCAACTATTGCAACCATGACCCCTACTTTGTGCTCTCCTTGCAACTTGCAAAAAAGCACCATGCGCTATATATTGTGCTATGTTCTTCTCTACAAAAAATTGCAACTACCTTCTCAACAAGCACTCACATGCATTCTATGCAACTTTGATATTGTCAGACATGCATTTTTATTGCCACCAACAAATTAAAATGCATGCAACACTAATAAGCAAGCCCCCATTTTGTTTTTGCAACTTCACCTTTCTCATCTTGTTCAATATCAAGGACCATTATGAACACAAAGTGGTCCAAACAATTATTCTCCCCCCCCCCCTACTATCTCTCTCATGTCTTCACATCCTAGCCACAATGTTTCCCTTTTCAACAAGAAATTCCATGGGAAAAGGTATTTAAGTTGCAAACATGATTCATGAACTTCTCTAATGAGAGAGATCAGGCCCATGTTGACTTTGATACCATGTAAAGCATTTTTGTAGGAAATAACCCACAAAGAAATAAATATGGTAACGAACAATACATCGATGGCACATCGGGTTTACAGTGGTAAAATCCACCATATGGGTTGAAAATCCACTCCCAAAGACACATTCCTAAATTCCCATGTGCTCCATTTAATGATACCTAGTGATGTTTACAAATACAAAATCTTTACTTGAATTTTCCTAGTAATTTTATCATGTTCTTGCTAGCAATGACACAAAAGCTTGCTAAATCATTACATGCAAATTCACATGCATAATATGTCAACCCAATCACAACTCATTTGGAAATTTCACAATAAGCAAGAAATTTTCTAACATAACATTAAGGGACACATGAGATTGTATGAAATCATATGCATAAAAATCAATTGATCATTATGAGTTACTAAGTAGGCAACATGGTAAAAAAATGGATAGAATTGAGTTCATATGTGAAGGATAAGGCTACAAAATGATGAGCAAATCAAGGAATTTCTAGAACTCATCAATGGTAAACAATGGTTTCATGGATAGTTACGTCTAAAAGGTTTAAGAACTATTTTTTTTAATTTTAAAAATATAAGATTCAATAAACCATTTGATATATCGCTACATAAATATTATCTTTTATCAACAAAATGGTAATATATAAAGATGTAACCTATTTCTATACAAAGGAAATTAATATTATTCATATTTCAACAATTTAAATTTTAAACTACTTAAAAAAAGGTTTGTGTTTTTCTAAACCAAAGCACACCATACATCTAAACTAAATATGTTGATATCTACTTAGTTTTTCAAAAAATACTAATCAACTAATTTTACAATGAAATACTAAACTTATACTTATAAAAATGCAATATTTGATATGATACACACCATATGTTAGACTTCTTAGCACACACCAATTTACACCAAGTGGTTAGTTGCTTGCAAATCTTCATCAACATGTTTATGATTAATTATACAATATTATGTATGTCATGATGGAAATGTGGATGCAAATTATTATTCAAATTCTTCTTCATATCATGAGGTATACGTGGATGTATCCAAACTTATTTGAGTATAGTTATATGTATTTGATACATATTCTAATGCACAACAAAAAGTTACTATACCCTATATTAGCTTGTTCCAACTAAGTCACTTTTGCTTTGTAATTCCCTTCGTAGTGTCTAGGAGGCCTAATATCCATGTAGTGGCTTCTCATCATCAGTGATAAGTTGGGTCAAGGGGCAACTCTTAGGAAAATTGGTATATATCTTTTGTGTCAATTGCTAGAATTAACATACAAATATGTGACTTTAACTTTAGTAAATATGGAATATATTATAGATTTATAGTCTTCTTAAAGTATAAAATTTTTGATAAATTTTATTAATTTTTAGATTTCCAATCATAAAATGTGTGGCAGTATTTTTTTTAAAATATGAAATTTAAGAAGATTTTATATAGTTTCGGGATGACGTTGTTTAGAGTAAAAAAATTATCATATGAAATTTGGGTGAATCATTTTATAAAAGAATGGAAATTGACATCTTTTTTTTGGAAAAGATTCAAAAAATTAGTCCATGGACTTAATTTCATCCCTAAATTTTTCCTTGCTCTATATGTGAATGCTTCAATTTTGTATGCTCACTTCAGTTTTGCATATCCATTTTGTTGTGCACACTCTAAGTCCACATGTATGCCATGAATGTTAATTGTCACTAAAATTGTTATAATAACCAATATATATGTACATACTACCAAAATTAACACAAAACATACGAAGAAGATGGACAATCATTTTAATTATAATTATATACACATCATACTAAGAAAATCAACAATCACTTTAATTATACTTATAAACCAAAAATAACACACAATATACTAAGAATATGGACATTAAGAAGATGGACAATCACTTTAATTATAGATGAAAAATTGGAGCACCTTCAATAATTTAATGGATTTCTTTTAGCTAAAACATAATCCTAACTCTATATATAAGCAAAATTTTTATAGGATTGAACCTCATCTTCATTCTTGATATTGCTGGTGTTGATATTCCTTATATCAGTGAATAACTATAAAAGAATAAGATAGGGAAATGAGAGAAAATTAATTAAGAAAATCATGTCCTAAAATCTTCATAAATTCATAAGAGAAGAAAGAAAAATTAAATTTAATATATAAAGAGCAAATTCAAAAAACAAAATTGTACACCAATGCATATAAGTTGAAAAGACGGTATCTGAAACAAAGTACAAGATAGACCATATGAAGCGATAGAATAATTTGAATTTCAAATTCCCAAAGGAAGAACCACTGAGTTGGAGAATTTCAAAGCTTCCTAGGGTTGAGGAACAAATGAGGATAGGGTATGCTTGGAACACCAACCCACTTCCAATTCAAAATAAACCGAACAATGCTAGACCAAATCTAAATGCCAAGAGCTGGGCTCATATAAATCTTGACCTACAATGTATTGAATCCACAAAGTGTGGTTGAATGGACTTACTTGGAATTCCACCTATACTAGAAGAAACTGACAAGGGCATTCCCTGCTCACTTGCACTCCAACACAAAACTCAAATGCCATAATCCCTCCTACATCCCCAATTGTTCGATTTTACCCACTAAGAATTAAGTATGGATGTGTGAAGATGTTGTGAGGGTGATGCACGCAGCATTACTCTCCCATATAATACATGTGATCCTCCTAATATATGACATTTCTCTTGAGGTGTATGACATCATACAATTATCCACCTCTTGATTGAGATCTCTTAGAACATGAAATAACTTGATATATTCAAAATGAAACATTTCCTTTTTAATTCTTTCTCTAAGACAAACTAGCTTTCCATCGAGGAGATCATTCAAACTATTGATTAGGTTAATAATTATAGCAGTCCCTCGATGACTATGATAGCATGGACACTCTTTGAGCTGAAAGATCTTAGCCTTTAAAAGAGAACATAAATCTATACTTAATTATTTTTAATTATTTCTAAACCTTTTTCATAACTCAATTTTTGAGTTCTACTAAATGAAACAACAATATATTTTTAAAATTATATATATTGCATTGAACAAGAATATTGTTTCATATCAATAACATATTATCAAAATTTATGACATCTCATTAAAAATGAAAATGAAAAATAAAAATAAAAATTGTTTTATTTATAAAAAATAATTAATATAATTCCCATTAAGATCAACTCTCCACTCCATATTCTATATTTGTGTAAGTTTAGATAAAATCAAATTCAAAACAAATTTAATAGAATAAATATTCTTATTTACCATTTTGACATTATTTCAATAATATAAATAGTTATACTCCAAAAATAAAAATTAAAAGACAAATCATCAAAATTTGCATTATACACTTTGCCAAATTATTATACACATTTAAATAGCAATCTCAATCTCATCGGCAAAACCCTATCACCTATGGAGTGAACGTAATAACTAAATATAATACAAAATCCGTGCAGACTCTGATTTGCAATGCTGGCCTCTGGAACTCATTTGGATCCTCTCCTCTCTTCGTTTCAGATTCTGTGTTTGAGTTATTTCCTTTATGAGTCAGCCAAGTCATATGTTATGGGTTGGATTTATATTCAACTCATCTTAAATCGAAACACTTTTTAAATCGTTTTCTGACTACAGAGTTAATTCTTTCTCATCCCTTCAATCCCGATGGGATCATCAAAGGCTACCATGGATGCCACGCATTGTTTCTGGGCTTTAATGGAGGCTACCATAGCTTCCACGCATTGTTTTTCGGCTTTAATGGAGAAAAACCGTACTAATCTGGTGTTGTGAAAACAACCAACTTTGCTAACAAATTACTGGGCATTACCCAGCTGGTGCATAGAGGATGCGGGGCATGGCATTCTCATTGTGGCTTGGCCCCGATGGTGGCAGTGGCGACTTGGCGAACATGTTCTCGAACTTAGCTCTAACAGCGCTCCTGCAATATCTTTCCAACTACACGCATGACAAGCTCTTAATCGTAGCAGCAATAGATTGTATTTCATCCGCTACTAAATGTAGTGAAGCCATGGAGCCCAAAACGCCATGATTCTGTAACTTTGTAAGATAAACTGATAAAGGAAATGCGCAGTATAAGCATCATCCTTTGGGTGCCTCACCTCCTTGTGGCGTAGGATTGAATCAAACTCAAGTGAATGAACTCGTAGAATTAGGGGTGGCTGGTTGACTTATTGCCAGTGACTCTTCAGAATCTCCATTAGTTAGAATCTCTCCCAACAGAAAATTTGTTGTTGCTTCGTTTTGTCCGTCTCTGCTTTAGCAATCACTACGAGAAGAAGAGAAAGAAAAACCACAATAATTGCAACTACGATTCTGTAGCCTGCAACAAAAAAATTCTTGTAGGCATTGTCAACCACGACGAGAACCATGAGAAAACCTGCCAACTCATTTTTTCTGTAATCTCCTTTGTACTCCTTTGTAGGATGAACCACAAACACGACAATAAGAGAAACTGCACTGGGCAACCAACCCAGCAGTAAAATCACACCGGTAGATCCACTGGAACTATTCCCATAAACTACATGATATATCTGAGTAAACATTGCTCCACTCAGGCCCACATATCCTTTCAGAATCCCCAACACAACTCCCCGGCTCTGCGAGAAATTCTTGACACAGGTAACAATAGATCTTGTGTCAGCAAATGACTGGGAATGAGCTCCGATGCAGATATCAAATACATCTGCCATAGCTTCGTCTTGGAAATTCGACAGGCACATAGAGCCATATCATGGAATATCCAATGATATTCATGATGGCTCCGACTAAGAGCACAACCCATTGAGGACTACTTCATTGATGAGACCTGCAATGATCTCAACATTTCCACCTAGATCCTTGAAAAAGCCCAAGGTATCCAGCGTGCTCTGGTCATAGCCCAGGGCCGTGTTGAGTACTTCTGAGTAGAGCCCAAATATGTAGTTGCCACCAACACAGGACATATTAAGGTAGGACGTAAAGACTACAAACCATCTTCCCTTGGCCACTATTTTAACCAAATCAAACAACTCCTTTACCTCCATCATCTTCACCAGTGCAATTAACAGGAACCACTCTTGGACGAAGAATCGAATCGAGACTACTAGAACTCCCAACAGTTTATAGATAGACCAGTGCTCAACTTATAACCTCTCTCTATCTAAAACTATAGGCTAAGGATAAAAGATGGCGTGGAAACCCAATCGTGAAGATGTTTGGATAGGGCAGAAAAATTCTGTGAAAAACTAGGCCCAGGCATACTTTCTCCTACTCAATAAGGGCGCATATTGGTGTACAAAAGACATTGCAAGATTAAACAAGATTCGCAGTTTTGAGCGGTGAAAAAATGCAACTAGGCTACAGAATTTCAAATTTCAAGCGGTGAAAAAATGCAGCTAGGCGGCAGAATTTCAAATTTCAATCCGTGGGTAGTTTTGAATCTTACGCGCCTTTATCGAATTCAAAATTTAAATGAAATATTAAATTAATGCACTGTTTTTTCCGTATAGGCCATGCCCATTGCCCATATGGCATGGGCGTATGGATTCAGCAAGCATGGCCGCATCGATCCATGGTTCAACGAGATGATGATGGGCATGACTTTTGAATGCATGATGAACCGAGAAGATAGATGATGGGATCGGAAATTCCTTACCGGAAAAGTAGAGACGCATGAGGGCTGAGGTCTGTCAGAGCCCCCGCAGCGGACTTAATTAGTCTGCTGCGGGGTGCATATTGGTTTCCACCCTTGACTAGATCTCCAAAATTTCTCGAATATATCCAAGCTGACAGTCACATTTCTCAAGGAGCGCCCAGAACAGAGGCTTGTGCCCTGAGTTTGGACTCATGCGTTAGCCTCTATTCAGCTTCAAGGCCCGTGCACTCCCACTGCGCCATATGGATCACACCCAACAACCCATTGAACCACAGAGCACCAAACACAATAACCGATTCGGATTTGGGCTTGTGCATCAAGGGGTCAATTCCCAGTTGCAGTAAGTGCTTTTCCAAATCGGTGTTTTAGTGGTTCTTGAGTTCACTTCAGCGATGGCGGATTCCCCTACAACATCATGATCATATCAAAAAAATTCAATGCAAGACACAAAACCAAGATACATAAACTAATTTATTAAAACTCCTTTGGTTTGCTCCACTGATCAACCTAGAACTATGGAACTTTGCTCCACTCATCAACTTGGAACTATGGAACTAGCTGGGCATGAACTCGATATTCCCTTGCCCCCAATAATTGTTAAGTTCAGAAATGGACACTCCTTTTAAATTTTGGATTCCTTCCAATCATAAATTTTAAATTTTGAATTTGCGCTCTTTCATATCACACGGCAAATTTATAGCATCCAAATGTCTGCCATGATTTTCAACATAACATGCACAGCTCTACCGGTTGCAAGCAGACGGAAACACTCCTCGAGTTCATCCGTAACTGATAGCGGACGGGGAACGAGCGAGGATGCCGAAGATTGATGATTCGACTTCCCCGAGAGTCGAATTTCAAACATGGGCAATGGCATGGACAGATGCATGGATGCCATCTCATGCATTACCTACGGAGGGCCACACCTTGGGAATTGGGAATGGGAAGAGAACGTGTGTCAGTGAAGCTGCTTTGACGCTGGACGACGGAACCAGTGAATGGTAGGGACCTCGGACGATCGCCGGCGAAGGGAAAACTCTGGGCGAAATCGTAGATGGTTTAGACAACTCCTATTATATGTCCTCCCAGAGCAATGTCTCGAAAGAGCATCCTAGGCTGTTACGGGTACACAACTCCGACCTATAGGATCTCCCAGACATGCTCATCTGCACAACCTATTCCATGACCACAGAGTATCATCCTGATACTCACCATACATCATCCTGATGTACTCATGATCATCCTGATCATCAACATTGCATCGTCCTGATGCATGTCATCTGGAGAAACATCCTGAAGCTCGTCATCCATGATCATCTTGATCATACAATGCATCCACTTGATGCATACACAATATCTGCCTGATACATATCATCATCCATGATCTACTTGATCAAACAATGTATCCACCTGATACATCTACAAATACATGATCCACCTGATCATACCTGATACATATCAACATACATGATCTACCTGATCATACAATGTATTTACCTAATACATACACACATACATAGTCCAAGCATCCAACATGATGCATATACATATACATGATCCAACTGATCATATCCAGCATCCAACATGATGCGTACATACATACATATAAATGATCCAACTAATCATATCCAACATGATGCATACATACATACATATAAATGATCCAACTGATCATATCCAGCATCCAACATGATGCATACAAATACAGAGCAGTAACTAGAGCATCGTCATGATGCTCATCATCAAGCGCTTACATCCACAACCATGTGAAGGATCCTCCTTCCAACATGCTTGGAATGGCTTCAGCAAATGTCTCCATCATTTCTTCCTCGAAGTGTCGTCGATCTAAAGAACACCAAGCCTCTCTCTGAAGTACTCGAACTTCACTCTAGCTAGTGGCTTCGTCAGCACATCTGCAATCTGCTCATCCGTCGCAACATACAGGAGCTTCACTGCTCCTCTCTGCACCATATCTCTGATATAGTGGTATTTGATCTCTATGTGTTTCAACCTGTCGTGGAACACCGGGTTCTCAGACAACTTCACACAACTCTGGTTGTCACAAAAGATACCAGTAGCCTCCAGTGGTAGATCAAATAACTCAGACAGTAGCTTCCGAAGCCATACTGCCTCACAACTAGCCGAACAGACTGCAACATACTCTGCCTCGGCTGTACTCAGTTCTACGCAGGACTACTTCCTGCTAAACCAAGAGATCACACCTGATCCCATACTGAAGCAACACCTAGAAGTGCTCTTCCTATCTGCAGCACTGCCTGCCCAATCTGAATCAACATAACCCTGCAAGTTAAACTTTTGATTCGCATCATACTTGAGCCCATAGTCAACCGTACCCTTCAGGTACCTCAGAATATGCTTTACAACAACCAGGTGAACACTCCTCAGATCTGTCAAAAACTGGCTCAATGTGTTCACAGCAAAGCAAATATCTGGTCTCGTTTTCGTCAGGTACATCAAGGACCCAATCATCTGATGATACATACTGACATCAACCGGCTCAGATGAAGCATCACATAGAAGCTTCAGGTTTGATGCCATAGGTGTGGCCATGGCCTTGTAGTCCATCATCCCGAACCTCTTCAGGATCTCTACTGCATACTTCCCTTGTCCAAGAAAGATTCCATCTGCACTCTGCCACACCTCCATACCTAGAAAATAGTGCATGATCCCCAAGTCCTTCATCTCGAACTTGGCAGCAAGCTTCCGCTGCGTGTCGGCAATCAATCTATCTTCACCTATAATAAACAGGTCATCCACATACAAAAGTAGTATCACTGGATTGCCTTCCTCAACCTTGTAGTAAAGGTTGGAATCCGCTTTACTCTTGGTAAAGCCCAAACTGGATAGAAAGTTGTCTATCCTACCATACCAAGTTATGCATGTATATGACTCCCTGTCATGTGTCTCAGAACCAAGTGGTTGCTCCACATACACTTCTTCTACACCATTCAAGAAAGCTGTCTTGAAATCCATCTGGTGTATCTTCCATTTCATCACTGCAGCCAGAGCAAGTACGGATCTAATGGAAGTGTATCTGGTTATAGGAGCAAAAGTCTCTATGCTACCACCTGCAACATGCTTGATCTTGTAGATCTTCTTGGAAGTCACTACAGACTCCCCTTCAGGTCTTTGGACTGCATCCGAAACATCTTCATAATCGACTGGTACTCCTCAATCATGGCATTCTTCCTAGATCTTGGAAACTTCAATATCTTCAATATTTTCAATAGATAACTTTGTTGTTGAACAAATGTTGTAGTCCTTCTTTTGTAGGTGATGGTATACGATCTTTCCTACACAAGAAGTTAAATTGCATGATTAGAAAACATCACATAGTTTTCAGAACAAATTCTTACACATAAAGAAATATGTCATACAGTCATGCAATTATCTTAGCCAATGCTTCAATACAACATTTATCCATATCCCGTAACTTTCTAGATGCCTTCCAATCTCTACCAGAACATTGTTAAGAGTGTGCACAACTCCCAACATGTCAGCAAAGAGGTTTCATTCTAGATAAGTAGCAATGGAATGTTGTACAATGCCATAGGCCACTTACCCATGTATATTAGTAGTATACTGTTCATCAATGCAACTATTCTAATATGCATAATACACAACGTAATTCTAGGAACATGAGTATATTCATCATTGGATAGTATTATTTAAACAATAAAATATGCAAGGAATGATAATTCAAATACTTATCTTTGTTTGTTTGTTGGGTTGACTCCCTCGGAGTCTTTGCTTCTTTTCTGCAACTCCATTCTGATGTGGATTGTGAGAAGTGGTCAACTCCCTCTAAATATCTGCATCCTTGCAGAAACTACTGAAGTGTGCTCTTTCTTGATCTGTGCTTCCTTGCAGGAAACAACTGGAGTGTGCTCCCTCTTGATCTTTGCTTCCTTGCAGGAACAACTGGAGTGTGCTCCCTCTTGATCTTTGCTTCCTGGATTACCTGTCCTTGAACTTATATCCATCCTTAATCACTATGCATGCTTAATAGTATCATCATTGTGTTATCCTCGAGGTCTCATACATAATCACACATTTATTAGTATATTCTCAATACTATCAAAACACAATAATCTTAAGCATGTATAGTCATGATCATTTCAAACGAAAATAATAAGCATTAGTTTTCAAGGACTCTTATGGTTAGTCATATCATAAATTAAAGTAAGAAACATAATATGCCTAAACCCGTGATTACTCAAACCTATACTTTCATGACTCTTCTGATTAGTCATATCATCAATTAAGGTAAGAAACATAATATGCATACACCCATGATTATTCAAACCTATGAATAATCATTATCAATCATGCCATGTATACTGATATAAGAGATCCTATCACAAGGTAGGATTCTAACTTGATATAGGAAAAACATACCTGAATTAGTATGTTAGCTAGTTATATCTAACATACCCACATGATGTCTTCTTGTTCTCTTCAATGACTTGTGCTAGTAACCTGCATATCTCGTAAGTTAACCATTATAGAACCAAGTTATACATACCTCGTAAATAGATCTTCTATGTGATCCATGACAATGGATGAATCTTTGTCTTCATGTCACCATGATCATATGTTCTTGAACTAAAACATGATTTGTCTTTCTTGGTGTACCTTTCGTGTTAGCAGACAACATAAACCTCATACAACACCATAATGCATTAGTACAATCATAAGTGTCAACACCCTAATCAATGAATATCTTTTATCATGCATTCATAATTTTATTAAGGCGATACAACATGTCTAAATTTAATCAAGATTGTACTAACCATAATAATATGAAGACAAATATACCATAAACTTAATCATGAACAAATCTCGAAACATGCCTGGATAAGTCATACCTGTCGAGATTGCTTGTAATCTTCTTATGTAAGGCCTTAGCCTCATCTCCCTATGAAACAAGAACTTCTTCACTTATGCAGGTGACCAATCCATTCTCTTCTAGGATTAACCCAATCCGCTTGATTTGCAGGAACTGGATCTGGAGCTGGATTAGGGTTTGTTAGAGAAACCCTAAAAATTCAAACTTTGAATTTCAAACTTCCGAAAGGATAGAAATATGCTCCTTGATGAGCTGATCAAGATAGTATACTCATAATTTGAAAACTGCAAAGTTTCACCCCTCAAATTTGCTTTTGAAACTTCTGGATTCACTGGACATGACCTCGAACTAGGGTTTGATAAAACCCACCCTTCTGCCCAATCAAAAGGTTCGATCCAAAGCTCTAAGCTTTTATTTTTCTGAGGAGCTTCCAGCCGTGGTCACAGATTTCAAAAATTCTCATTTTTGTAGAAGCCCTAATTTTCCACTTTTCCGATCAAAGTCTCGAACTAGGGTCTGATCAAGCCCGGTCTTTTGCCCAACCAAAAATTCTGATCTTGGTCTCTAAATTTTGATTTTTATGAGTAGCATTCATCCGTGGTCTCCGATTACGAAAATTCCATCTTTCTTCGAAACCTTAAATTATGAAAGCCATGAATGAAGGTGCTAAAAAATCATTTTGTTTTGACAGAAATATGTACCTGATTGTTTCTGGTGTAACTCCAAACTTTTCGATCCACAGGGTCTGAAACATTTTCCTGTTATATCCTGACCTATCATCTTTCCAACCCCACAGGTCTGACCTCAAACAGATTCTCTGAGAGAGAGTTATGCCAAGTGTCGCAATGTGACCTGTTTATGGGATAAAACAGGAGAGTGAACTTGTACGGCGTGCCACATGTCACTAGTTCAGTTTCGGCCTCTGAAAAAGTTACCTGAGAAAGTACAGTCCGTGCACTACCTGTCACTTTTTACTAAATTTCATTTGGAGCTTCCTAGCCCAAGTTATGACATTTTTTCCAAGGTCACCTGATTATGACTGAGATCTGGAAGAGGCAGAAACCCTATATTGTACAGATCATAAATCACAAAGTACAACGAATTAGAGGTTTTCCTTTATACACAAGGTACATGGGGATCTTAGCTTCGTCCTATACGATTTTTAGACCTTGAAACCTCGCCGAAATTTATTTATAGCGAAAGTGCTACGATGATTGGTTTTTGCTATATCAAGCCCTAGCTTCGCAAATGCAACAAGTGTCATACATGCCATACCATGGTATCTAGCTTTGATACCATGTTAATTTTTTAGAATTTACTTCAATCTGATCTAGGATCTTAACTGAGAGAACAACATGTACAGCATATCTACAGCATATCAATCATGGACACAATAATGCAAACACACAAGAGACACAGAGTTTACTTGGGAAAAACCATAAAGGTGAAAAAACCCCAATAACTTTCTCAGAGATGGATAGAGCAATGACACAACCCAAGCATAAGAGATAGACCTCTCCTAGCAGCAGCTTCTCCTCCTCCACAAGTGAGCCACTCTCCCGAGAGTGTGAGAGAGAAATAGAATGATCAAATAGAGTGCCTCCCGCACTCTATTTATACTTGACTTGACTTGCCTAATAACCTTTACTAGGTTGGCCTTAACTTAAACACATAACATAATGCTGACTGGGCCGGCACCCAATAAGGTGGTCTAATAACCCTTTGACCCACATGGCCGACCCCCAATAGGGTGGTCTAATAACCCTTCGACCCACATGACTTATACAGGGCCGACCCCAACAAGGTGGTCTAATAACCCATCAAGTATAAGTTACGACACTTCCGTATAGAGGAATAATAACATCTCTATAGGAATACAAACACTTCCGTATAGAGGAATAATACCATCTCTATAGGAGTACAATATACATATATGAAATACATTCCGAAGTTACATATACATCAACAACTTGGGGGGGGTCTCTTAGCAGAAATAGTATATGCTGGATATAATGCCTACGGTAGGGTGGAAAATTTCTCTTACACAACCAGTTGTTTGGATCTTCTATATTTAAAGATAAATATTCTCTTTGTATCTGATGTACAATGATTTTATTATTATGCCTGTCATGATTATGTTAGTATGTGCATGCTAGATGTGTGTGTATAGAGATTATTTCCGTTGTATGTTTTATCTATGTATCTACACACATATCTTAGATGTTATGAATTCATAATTATGGTTACGGGACGAAATTTAGAATCCCGTAATTAGTTCATGTCCCCTCCCGTGAGTTAGAGTGATGGATGGGGAGATTACAATTTAGTAGAACCATATTCATGTGGAAATGATTAAATAAAAAAACAAGAAAACTAGATATTTTCAAGGTTGACATTGTCATTCACTACCTGATAGCATTAGGCCCATTACATGTGTTCAAATTAGGATTCCATATCCATTGGATCAGGAACTTTCTTTGAATGCAGATCAAATTAAATGAAGCTCCCTTTACATTATTCATGACTTGTCATATGTAGGATCTACCTCCACCAATGCCATTGAATCCTCCTCAAAGAAGGATCATCATTGTTTATTGTAGTGTTTCACCCATCATAGACCATTGTTTAGCACCATATCCCTAGCCACAAATGGGTTCCATGCCAATGGAAAATGCATACACAATGATCCTCTTGCAAGTTCCAGCTCCCCTAGGATTCCCATGAAAAACATCGACATAATTGCTCTCCCATATGATAACAAACCTGCCACCACCATTGACTCCGCGATCCCTCCTATTTGTTTCACCTCCTCTATACGCTATTGACAGAATATTATTCCACCATATCAGAAAAATCACTCCAAGAGAGGATTCAAAATAACAAATCGATGAAACTAATAAAATTATTACTCATCAAACTAGTCATTGGCTAGCATGAGATCACCCTCAAAATCAAGCCTCTCTCAATGTTTAGTTTGACATTGGGCAAATAAAAATTAATTATTGATGGTGCTCATAACATTCCCAATTTGGAATAATGTTGATGCTCATGCTCTTCCCACATTGCGGTTATCTACACATGATGATCAATCATGATAGTGCATCCTCTTCCTCCAATTCTAATCTATTGATTCAGATCTCCTTACTGCATACTTATCTTCCGATCAAAATCTCAAGCACTTTCTAACAAAATTTTCAAATGGAAACCAAACTACATCTAGTTTATGGCCAATCTAAGCCATGCCTCCATTTTGTTGTTCCATATAGTGACTTTGATTTGCTTTCAATGTAGAGATTGAAAAAGAAAATAGGATAATGGTGTTGGGAATCAATCTTGATTGGGATCTTTTTATGAATGAGTAAATTAGGCATTCAACATGTTGGCTAACACAAAACAATCAAAGAACAAGTATTTGATAGCAAGGTAGGACAACAAAATTCAAATTCAAATGGGCACGTACAAACAACAAGGGCACGTGCAAACAACAAGGTCGTATTAACACTTGTTCCATGTGGAGTACATCCTTCCACCAGCCTATAATAAATTAGGGGTGCTCCAAACTGAGTGGTTATGGTGGAGGAGAGGTAGCGTACGTTTCAAAGGCTGACGAAAACAAGTAACATTAATGCCATTGGAATCGTGATCGAAGGATTAATGGCTAGAGTCAAGCAAGGAGAGGGAGTCAAGGGCACCATGGTAATGCCCGTGCCAAGGTTTGCTTTTAGGGTAATGATTGGTGCTTTGTCAAGAAAAGACTATAATCAAATGAGAAAATTTGACAAGAATGCATACCATGCATTGATATTCAAAGGAGGTTTGAACCTATAGTTAATGGTTATATGTTTTTTAAACAAGGAATTTATTATTACATTAGTAGAAGCTTTCCATCATGGGTAGAATCAACAACACGGAGGTAATCTTGTTCATTTATCAATATTTTATGAAATCAACTAATGTTGCTACTGCTTGTCCAAAGGTTCTCTGCTTTGCTTGCAAAACCGATTATTCCCATTCCTTCATATCTGCGGAGAGCAAAAGGGTGAACAAACCTTACCTTCGTTCCGTTGAAGGAATAATACCAGAGCGTTTCGTTGAATAATTTATCCATCTGCCATCAGAGTGGCGCAGCGGAAGCGTGGTGGGCCCATAACCCACAGGTCCCAGGATCGAAACCTGGTTCTGATATGAAACTCTTCATCAGATATAGCTTCTACTTTTGGATATCCAGCGTCATAAGATGTGGTTTATATTTTGTATTTCCAGGGCTCAGGATCGAAACCTGGCTCCAGCGTCATAAGATGTGGTTTATATTTTGTATTTCCAGGGCTCAGGATCGAAACCTGGCTCTGATATGAGATTCTTCATAGATGTGGCGGGCTTCTATTTTGTATTTCCAGGCCTCAGGATCGAAACCTGGCTCTGATATGAGATTCTTCATAAGATGTGGCGGGCTTCTATTTTGTATTTCCAGGGCTCAGGATCGAAACCTGGCTCTGATATGAGATTCTTCATAAGATGTGGTGGCGGGATTTTATTTTGTATTTCCAGGCCTCAGGATCGAAACCTGTCTCTGATATGAGATTCTTCCTAAGATGTGGCGGGCTTCTATTTTGTATTTCCAGGGCTCAGGATCAAAACCTGGCTCTGATATGAGATTCTTCATAAGTTGTGGCGGGCTTCTATTTTGTATTTCCCGCGCTCAGGATCGAAACCTGGCTTTGATATATGAGAATCTTCATAAGATGCGGCTTCTATTTTGTATTTCCAGGGCTAACAGGTAAGTTTGTCTTTAGTATTTGCATATAATCTGTTACATTCATGGGAGGTTGTTTACAGGTTTTACATTCCGATTTGAAAACCCACATTTCAAAGTTGTTTACTTTTACAGAGGAAGCCGTTGGAAGCCAAATTTCTTGGCCTCTTATTCTTTGACTGCTCTGAGGCGTTATGAGTGTGAGGATTTATTGATAAAGAAGGAGATCTGGGTCATTTTTCCTTCAATTTTTTGAAAGGCAGATCAGCAGATCTTTCCTTCTGTGACACATGGATCAAAATATTCAGTTAACTTTCAACTTTATTGATCAAGAAGGAGATCTGGGTCGTTTTGTTACGATGCTAATCCGTTCTCACGAGAGGACGTCAATTATTTTTCCGTTAGTATTAAACTGTTGGGCTTTTCAGCATTGTTTTCTTGAAACTTCGATTACAGATTTTAATGGCTAAATTTACAGGAATTCCTCCAGATTTGGCATGTATGTAGTCTCGCTTTAGTCTGGTCAATAGGTTTTAAAGAGTTTCCATGCGCTTCAAATTAAAACAATATTTTAGCAGACTAAAATCACTTGAAAATGTCACCATATTAATACCTTGTCGAAGGTAATGTAAGTATTCAGATCACAGAAAACTCATTCAGATCACATAAAATCTCAACTAGAGTAAACATCCAAAGTCTTCCTTATATGTTAATGAGATTTTACCAGAAGATCTCTGAGAAGGTAGGTAGTTACAGTGTTAAAGTGTTAATGTTGGTTTTTATAAGTTTTTTTTTTATAATAATAAAATAAGAATTTATTTTTTAATTACAATTTAGTTGGATATTAATTTGGTATATGAATTTTTTTTATAAAGAAAACGATTTTATCCTCCATTATTTGAATATTAAAATCTATAGAAATGTACATACTCTATCTTATCTTTAACTAAATAATATTTTAACAATTAAAAACAATTTTTAAAAACAATTTAACCTTGTATTTTAGAAATATTCTAAATTATTATTTAATTAATTCAGTTAAATAAATAATTCATATTTTCAAATAATAATGAAATAATTTTTTATACTTTGATTTAGAAATTAAAACAATCAATGAATTTCACAAAATCAACAAATTTATTTACAATATATTCGACCAAATACAAAAAACTTTGTTACTTAGATTGATATCTCATGGGGTATTATGTTATGGAGATTAATATCTCATGGGGTATTATGTTATAGAGATTGATTTCTTATGAGATATTTACTATATTACATGAGTTGTGTGATTATAGTTATTTTCTAATGTCTTTTAATTATGTTTATGTTTGGCTTTGGCTTATGATTGTTATTTAGGTAATGTTGTAAGCTATTTTATTATTACAATGTTATAGCATTTTGTTTCATATTAATATTTTCTTTTCTTTTTTCTTTTCTCTTTTATAATTCTATGTACACATGATTTATGATTTTAGATATACTTTCTATTTTTATCTATCCACATCTATATACAAAACACATGAACATATGCATGGCCTTGTCCATTCATCAATATACATGTTTTTCTTGTATACATAGATTATATCTTATGATGCACCTATACTACTCCATTTATTTATTGGATGTTAGTATGAAAGTATGCCATTGCCTTTTCTCTTTGTTTGTAATACCTTAATTTTGATCTTTGGAAAATATTGGATCATATTATGTATAATTTGTCAAAGTATGGTTATAATGATGGTTGATGAGCCATGCAAGCTTAAATAAATTCCTTGTGACGTAAATGTTTCAAATATATCTTATATAAATTTCTAATTCAAATCTCAAAGCAAAGCCTTTAAATTCCTTGTGATGTAAATGTTTCAAATATATCTTATATACATTTCTAATTCAAATCTCAAAGCAAGGCCTAACTAAATGAGGCGTAACTAGAGAATGAGTAGGCATATATAGGTTGTAATTATGCTTTCTATCAAACCACGTGGTAGATTTAGGGTAGTGCGCCACCATGCTATGTTAATATCTCCCATAGTAATCTGATATTTATCAGTGCAGCCAATAGTTCAACATAGATATTCACCATTCAGGGCGCTTTCCTTCCGCATAATAATTACCAAAAAAAAAAAAAAACAACAACAGTGCAGAAATAAACTAAGAAATTACAACATTAATAGATACAAACAGTCACCTACTCCTGAGGCCTTAATTCATGATAGTGTGTAACCATGAGTGTTCCGTCATCCAACATGAGACCTTTCTTAGAAAGACAGTCAGCCCTCTGATTATATACACAGGAAATGTAATTTAAAGTATAATTATCATGCTGATCCAGTAGTATCCTGATCTTCTCCCTCCAGTTGTCAAGTGTGGCCACTTTTAGTGCACAATTATCCCGAACCCAACCAATAATAACAGAAGAATCTCCAAAGATCTGCACATTAGTAATCTGCAGTCATTCCAAATAGAATAGTAAACATCAAAGAGCCAATAATTCTACATGTGTATTACTCCCCATGCCACAACCCAGAACAAGCTCATAAAAATAATATACCTCTAAAATCGAAGTATATCGACTTTAAACCTATCTTCACCAATTATGTTGTCTTGATATCAATAATTTGCTCTTAATCACATTAATGAAATCATCCAACATGATTTTGATGTAGAGTGACACAAACTTCTTACATGTAAAAAAAAATGCATTATTTATATTCAGAATGTTCTCATGAATTTGTTATATATTATATATATATAGTTGCTGAGTATATTATACTTAGTATAACTAGTTGTTGAGCTGTTTATGCATGTGCATAGAGCTTTAGGTATCTTGTAGTAGGATGTAAAGAATTGTAATGCATTATTATGTCCCCGACATCAAGTTTTTTGTCCGGGGCTATTAATCAGGGTTACTATTCGTCAATGGAGTCTCTGGTGAAAGTTCAAACCTTTGTTCCAGAAAAATCAAGCATTTCCAAAATTGTTTAGGTGCTATTTTTCTGTGGTTTGATTGGCGCCGTGCATGGTGACGCCTGCCTTGGCTCCTGCGCCCCAGGAGCCGGCGGCGCGATGGCGTCATGGTGTGTTAAATGTTGGCATGGTGGGTTGTCCTCGGTATGCAGTGTTCAGTTTTTCGAGGCCTAGGGTTTTCGCCTATTCGAGGCCTAGGGTTTTCGCCTGGTTTTTCTTGTGTCGGGCGAGGGTTTACGCCTGATTTTTCCTGTGCTGGACGAGGGTTTTCGCGGTCGTGCTGGTTTTCCTGTGTCGGACGAGGGTTTTGCATGGTAGTTTTGCTGCTGTCGCTGTTGTCCGGACAGTCGTGGGTTGGGCCTCTTCTCAGTCCGTCGTTCCTGTTTGATTGTTTCAGAGGGTTTCTTCTCAGTCGGTGGTTCCTGTTTGCGTCTTTCAGAGGGTTTGTGTTAAATGCATCTGTCGTTCCGAACTGACTGGTGACGTCTGTACAAGAATGGATTTCTGTAGAATTTCATTCGGTGGGTTTCATGAGGGCTTCCCCAAAGTCTGCGCAGGGGCTGTTCTCATTTATTTCGGTATGGCCATGGCCATGGTGGCTGGTTCGTGGTTTTATAGCTTACCAGCATTCATCTCTTCGTCTTTGATTTCCATTTCAACTTGTTTGGGTCTGCACTCTAATTCGGCGGTTTCTGTTGCACATTTCGGGAGCTCTGGTTGTTGTTGCGGTTGTTATTCACCGGGTTCATCTGCAGTTTCTCGTTTCCAGTTTGCTGTCTCTCGCGTCTTTGGTCGAAGTTTAATGACGGGTTCATTGCATAGGTACGTCTTTGGTGTTCGTTGCACAGGTACGTCTTTGGTATATTTACGGGTTAGCGCCTACTGATGGAAGAGTGAGGTGTTTTGGTATCCCTCTTGAAGCTATATGCCTTAATTTTTATTTTCTATTAAGCTTCTTTCCAAGCGAGTATAGCATGGTGCTCTTTGTCTAGATCTGTTAGCTCAAGTATCCATTTAGGAGATGGGTTTATGTGGAAATAATGTGCATGGAGATAAGATATCTGCTACTCCACGAATTTGAGCCTTGTGGAGGCATCCTCAAAAAGTTATGAGCAACATTCCTTTGATATATCTTTGATAATTATCAAGTTCCTTTGGAACTGAGCCATGAGGTCCCCTTTCGTCTACTGAGAGGGAATCCAGGAAAAAGAGACTAGTTGAACATAGTTAAGATTAGTAAGCTAGTAAGGTTTGAATTTGAAGGATCGAGGACGGCATTGTGAGGCCTGATCTAGTTGTATAATTATTGTGGAATGGTTGAAATAACCATTTATAAATACCATCAACTTGTATCTTTGAATATTATCAAGGAAGGATTCTGTTACAACAAATCTGTCACATCTTTTCCTAATGAAATATTCCCTTAATCTATTATTGGTCCAAGATGCCATGGGGGATACATGCTCAATATCAACCAATGCCACTTGTTGAAAATATCAAGGAAGTAGTTTGCTAGTTTATCATTTTGAGCATTGTAGCCCCATGTTTCCTCTCCACTTATATGATATTTATATCTTCCCCAATAATGAGGTTAGAGGATTCCAAGAGACTTCTATTGGATAAGTGAAGGCAAAAATAATGTTTATTATTAGGGGGGCATTGACATATAGAAATTGAATATTGTGGTTAAACTCATTAGAGAATAGGGTGTAATACATGCAGGTTATGGATTTTACGTAATTGATGAGGTGAAAGGAGTTATTCCAATTAGCCACAACTAGACCTCTAGATAGTCCAATCGAACTATAACATTCAAAATCCTAATAAGGGAGTATTTTTCGAAGGGAGAGTTTGCATGCAACATCTGAGATCATTATTTCTTGAACAAAAAACACATTGGGCTTATGTAGATTGATCAATCTATGAAGGGATCTAAGTATTTAGGCTGACCCCATGCCCCTACTATTGATAGAGAGCAATATGATTTTAAAATTTTTTATTGGCTTCATATACTCTATGTTCCCCAGTGATTTTTTTTTGTTGACCCTACCAGACCTCAATATTTACCTAGGAAATAACCTTGATTGTATTCAATTTTCTTCCCAATGCCTTCTTATCAATGCTCAAGTAAGGTATCATATCAAGATCACTGGAAAGTGCCTAAGAGTTGTACTTTGTAGGATTCTTGGATTTTGATCATGTGTGGTACCTATGCTCAAATATGCTTACTTTTTAATGTGAGGATGAGGCTAAGGGGTAGGGAGTTGTGAATTTTTGAAAAATTTCTATCGAGAGGTGTTCAAGGTCTATATGAGTGGGGCAAGAGTGGGAGGGGGAGGAAATGGCCCAACCAAGGGTTGGCAATGGGGAAAGAGATAGATGGGGAGGTTGGATTTGGGGGTAGGGTGGGGGAATGAGAGGAGGGGAAGGTTTGGAAGAGGCGAGATCCCCATATTCACAGATGTGTGCTTTCCATTTCAGGTCCTCCTTTAATTTCTTTGGCACATGATAGTTCCTCAAAATTTCCATAGATGTTGATATATTTTGGATTTTCTCCTCCTCCTTGTGTTCATCGAGTCTCTTCCCATCCACTATTATGCTAGGGAAGGAATATATGAGGTGTCCAATATATTTGCAGAAGTAGTAACATAAGGGAATGTTGATGAAATCTAATTTTTGCTAGTGTGAAATGTCGCCATAGTAGTCCCTCATTTAAATCTATATCAACAAAAAAAATTACTACCTCTAGGCTATCAAATGCCAGATTATGATCATCAATCTTAATGGATTTTTGAGTATTTTCCCTAATTGGCCTTAGCATATTTTGCATCCAAAACTCAATAGACAAATCAGGTAGTTTCAGTCAAATGGGTATCTTAATGATTTGTTCATGAGCTAGGTTGAAACCTGGAATACAATCTTGAATATATACACAAGACACATTGTTGAAGCCCAATCAGTTTCCTGCAATAAACCATAGAAATATAAGTGATACTTCTTAAGTAGACAGAAAACATATCACAATATCAGTGTGTTAGACATGCTGCAATCTGAATTTCAATGCAACACATTTTACCTGTTACATGTTGAAGTAGGAAATTGATCACCACTTTGGCATACTCCCTTCCAACGTGAAGGTATAGGAGACATCAGATCGTCGCTGAAGCTTGGAGATTCAGGCCATATACCTGTTCATTGATATCTAATTGTTGAGGTTGCCAGAGAGGACTCTGAGTCTCTGACAATAACTAATTCTACTAATAAGTACTAACGTCGTCACTCCATATGCTTATCAGTTTAGGATTTTTATGATATTGAGTGATTCAAACCATACAAACATTACTTCAACTGTATATATCTGGCTATGCAGTTATTGTAATTCTATGATTATGTTTCCTGCTATTTGTCCACCTAAAATAGAGTAACCAGTAATGTTGCCAATTTGTTGTTGTCATATCTCATATTTAATTGAAGCTAGGTGGTTTGTACTAGCAAAGTGGACGAGGCCAATTGCAAACCCATGGTGATTTTGGAGGAATGAAACGTTCGGCATGCAGCTTCTAAGCCCAAGGTTTCTAGCCTGCTATGGTTTTGTCCGAAAGGACGTTCATCCATCAAGAGGAAAACAACTAAAGATATGAACCAGGTTTTTTTTTATGGGAACTAGGGCTTTTCAGCTTGCAATAGAAAAACCAAATTCTTAAATTTTCTGCTTGCAATCCAAAAATAGGTATTTCTGTAATAGAAACTAGAATGGTACAAACATAAAAATTGGTTTAGTCCATCAATTCTTTACAAACTGATCTAAAGTTGATGGTTGTGACAGTCAAATCACTTACTGGCCATAGCTACTGCCTGGGTATCTGATATTTGAGCTGCAAAACCTCTGAGTCCATGTCGGTAGCTGTAAACCATAGATAGCTTGGCCTTTTCCATGCTGTAGATAGAGCAGAGTCTAGTCAATATTTTTGTTTAGTGGCCATGACAACAATCTATTCACAATCCATACTAAATACTCCAAAAAATCTTATTACAACAGCTTCACTTGAATTCAGAAGTCTATATTATGTTAATATTCGAAGGGCTCAACTAGCAATTTATTCGAGGGTTCATATTTCAATGGAGGATTATTAAATCATATTGTTCCTTCTCTTGGTAACCCTATGGCCGCAACGATGAATTCTTCATCCACCTGTAACTTTATGTCTCCAACAACAAACTTTCTTCCATAAATTGATTTAGCAAAGGAAACCATGAATTCCTGGTTATGGCCATGGAATTTTTTGATAAAAACCATCCAAGTAGCATTCGCAAAGGCTTGAGAAACTTAAGTATCAGATTCTACAGAGCTAGGATTCTTAGAGAAGCATGGACAAAGAGATGTTGCATCTAGGTGGTTGGAGCATGTTGTAACAACATATCCAGCTGCAGTTGGTGGAAATGTGTATATATTTGAATTTCTATACACATATCCCAAGCGCAGATACCCTTTAGGATAGAGAAATTTCATAGTCACATAATATATAGAAATTTCATAGTCACATAACATATAAGAAATTCAGTGTAGCGAGAGTGTGAGGAAGGTTTGGGTTCTGTGCAAAATGTCTTTGTTTTTGGTAGTAAATGAAAGAGGTCTGAAAATTGGAATTTTTGTTATTTAATAATATAAATAATTTATTCATTCCCTGCTTACAAAATCTGGTTACAAATTTTTTGTTCAATTACTGAGTACTGTATTAATTAGATTTTATTATTCATTTCATGTTAGGCCTAAATCTGGAGAAATTAATTAGTCTCAAGAATTTGTCTCTGCAAAGCAGTTGTCTATAATGTTGAGTTATAGGCCTTAATAATGAAAAACAGAGAATATAAGTACTTCATGCAAAAGTATGAGTACTTATTGCTACATAATCATCACAATTGAATGCTGATTTAAAACTGTGTAATCATGCAACAAAAACTTGTTCTTGGTTTGTAACTCTCATTTCATTTGCAAAATGCAAATGTCAATAAGTGTACCAGGCAAGCATTTACAGACAGGCATTTACAAGTCTATTAGCTTAACCTTGGATGATTCCTAGAGTTATTACAGGTAATTTTTTTTCGCAAAAATCAGAAAAAAAAATATAAAAGTGGTACTGATCTAAACCCTTTAAAAAACGCCATTTAAAATAAATTCCTGACAGAAATGTCTATTGAATTGTTTTCCAACATAGCTTTCATTGCAAGTGGCTATGCAAAAGACACTGTTTTGTTTGGTTCATTGCTTGCAAGTGTCACAAACAATGTGACTTATTTTTGCTTATTTCCAAAGTTGCATTTGCCATGCAGGTTTTTCTTCTTGTGTTTCTTCTTGTGATGGAGAGCATTGAACATAATCAATGTTCTAGCATAGGAGCAACATCTGTTCCGATTATACGAGGGGCATTTGATGGTATTGATGTTGCTTTGTCAACAAACCATTTGTTTCGTTTGCAATATTTTCATTACCGAAATGGAGATTGTCTCTTTGATGCCTTTGCTGTGCTCTTGCATTTTTGGTACACATCCTTGGAGATAAGAGAAGCAACCATAAACCATTTCCATTTGCGTCTAGCTGCAAATGATCCAACCACAATTTCTTCTCTCAACTTGGAATTGGATCCTTTATACTTGTATGAATTGCATGGGATAGAGGATAGAGATCTTTATTTGCAACGAATGTCCCAAACTGCATCTCAACCGGATGCAGAAAGTGTTTATGGCCTTTGGGGTGATATCTTATGCATAAAATGGTTTGTAAATTGGTTAAATGTCCCCGTTGCTGTATGGTCATTGACAAGCAAAAGGAAATATCTTCATTTCAACCCTTCTTGTGCTGGATATTGCTACAATATTCTATTCCATGATCACACCCTAGCTGCTGGGCACTTCGAACCTTTGCTTTCATACAAATTGCTAGGACCCGACTATGCTATTTTGCATGGACGATCAGATACTTCTTCTGTTGATTCTTGTCAAGATATATTCCTCGAGTCTCATCGCTTAAGAGAAAGTCTACTGCAACAAGGATTCCAATTAATCTCTCGCATTGATGGCCACTGCGGTGACTCGTTATTTGAATCAATTTCAAAATTGACAAAGACATTTGATAGTGCAAGCCTCAGAAAAACAATAGCGCAAACTTTTTTCAACTGCATGCTTTCAAATGATGCAAGAGCCTTCTGTTGTCTAGAAACATTTCTTCAGATTGAGACAGTGCAAGAAAATCAACTTGTTTCTAGTTGGCAAACCTTTGTAGTGAATTTGGCAGAGCAGAGCCTTATACAATTGGCCATGTAAATGATGGCCATTTCACAATTCAATGGTTGTGTGAGGTTTTAGAAGTCAACATTTTTCTTTTGAACATACACTCCTACAAAGTTGAAAACCAATTCTTCTCAACAAATACATCGTCAAAGATCTATTTTCTTCTCCATCATGAAATTGACAAATGCCATTCGCATTTTCATCCCTTGTCCCAAACAAGCCTTCAAAGACATTCTCCAATATTGTCAAATGCCATGACTAGGAACCTTCCTATCGATGCAATGATGAAAACAACTGACAATTGCCATCATTCAACTCTTTGCAATGTCATTGAACAACAACATCCCACTGACCTTTGCAAAGAACATTGTAAAATAGAGACAAACAAAAGGAAAAAAACTTGTTCCATGGAAAAAACATTGAAAAAAAAACAAGACTCTTTTGCATTGGCCCAGAAATTTCAATTGTGATGGAAAAATGTCTGGAGAAAGATTCCATTATGAAATGGCAAAAATCCATTGCCCCGTTCAAGAACATACGTGCCATGAAAAAAGAAATGCGTCTAGAAGCACTTCAATCCTTTCAAAAGCAAAAGGCATATGAGAAGGCAAAAAAAGCACTTAAAGAATACTCAGAAAGTATTCAAGATACCCCTATTCATGCATGTTCTGTCTGTAGACGCTTGCACTTTAAAATGGATGTTCACTATATCAACGAAGACACTTTCTATGCATTGAAATGTCTTCCTTGGAATACTATGCCTTCTTCAATTGCATTGCACAAATACATATGCAAATATTGCAAAAAGAGTATTTCAAATTCAGAAACACCATTGTTTGCAACACCACTTAACATTTGTTGCAACAATTCATTGCCTCATGTAGACAAATTGACTTCGCTTGAAGAGCGGCTTATGTCACCAAGAATTGCTTTTGATCAGATTCGGCAACTAGGTTATAAACGAGCTCAACTAGGCTTGACAGGAACAATCATCAATGTGCCCGCATCTCTAGACAAAGTACAAAAAGCATTGCCTAGGAACCTAGAAGAGGGCAAGACCATTGCAGTTATGCTTAAGCGAAAACTAGAATACAAAAATGCATTCGTTTCTGGAAATGTTCGGCCAAATATTGTCATGCAAGCATTGAAAACCCTTTGTGACATGGATCTTTACAAAATGGAAAATGTACATATCAATTCAAATTGGGAAGAAGCATTCCATGAATTGTTGGAAAAGCAAGAATCTAATGAATTGTCGATATCAGAATCAAATGATTTAGATGAACCTTTTACAAAGCTAGGAGAAAGTGATGAAGATACACATGATCAATTCATAGAACCAATCACAGAGACATTGGTGCATGGATATGGAGAAACCCATCTAATAGATGATTTGGCCACCAAAATCATTGAGCTTGCACCTTCTGAAAACTACTGACTCCTAGGAATTTTTCAAGATCGGTTCTCTGAAGAACTTAATTTCCCTACACTTTTCTTCAGATGCAACCGTTCCGATGACATGTACAAACGCTTTCGACACCAACAAATCTTCCAATGGGAGCTTCAACATGAAAGCACACATTTTGAAGCACATCCCACAAATATATTCTTTAAAGCAGTGAAAGTGTTAATAGGTCAAATCTCTAGCACTGCTTGGATATCTATTCACATAGGGGAGTTAAAAGGGAAAAAAACTAAAAGCCAAAGATGTGAAATGCAAAGCCAACCTTCTTAAGATAATGAAATCCCCAATTGCATATCGTTCACTAAAAGCCGTCCGAACATCTCCTGACAATTTTGACAACATGAAAAAAATATTTTCGCAATGATATGTCAACTAGGGCCACCAACTTTTTTTGTAAGCTTTTCTACTACTCAACATCTTTGGAAACCTTTGTGTGATGCTTTGCACACGCTTGAGAAAAAAGACAGAGAAAATTGCGAAGAACTTCTTCCTGATGATGTTATTGATAATTTGATAAGAAAACACCCTGTACTTTGTACCCGTTACTATAGACACAAAATGAATGCATTCAAGTCCTTGAGCTTGAAAAACAAATACCTTTTTGGTGAAGTAAATGACTTTTTTTTTACAACTGAATTTCAACAAAGAGGAAATGAGCACGAACATGGGCTTCTTTGGATTGAAAATGCACCCATCTTTGGCGATAATACCAATGATGAAATAATTTCTTTTGTCGATTGCTACATTTCAACAGACTCCTCATTACTTGAAGAAGACTTCATCAAAATTCAAACTCGTAGACATACAAGAACATGTAAAAAAAATAGACGCTCTGCATGTAGGTTTCGATTCCCGATGCTCCCTGTTGATGTTACAATGGTTTTAGAACCTCTTGAAATTAAATCGGATGCCCTAATTGAAAAAAAAACTCCTTTCTTTTGCTCTTGAATCTAAAGAATATCCAAAGAGCCTGACATTTGATTCATTCTTGCAAGAACTACATTTAAACAGGGACGAGTACATTGAACTAGTGCGTTCTACAATTGAGCAACCGACATTGCTATTAAAAAGAGACCCTTCAGATATTTGGATAAACTGTTTTGCAAAAGGAATCCCAAGTTTGTGGCAAGCAAATACAGATTCCCAATTCATCCTAGATGCATATGCAACTGCGACATACGTAAGCTCATACATAACGAAATTAGATAGGCCTATGACAATGGCTTTGAAAAAAATCAAGGAAGAGTCTGTTTCAAACAATTGTAATCAACTAGAAACAATTCGTAGGCTTGGAAACACGTTTCTGAACATGCAACAGATGTCTATTAGACAAGCAGTACATATTGTGCTTTCCTTACCTCTACATTCATCTTCGAGAACGACAATTTTTATCAACACTGCTCCAGATGATAAAAAAACTGTCGTTTTAAAAAACCCGTCTCTACTAGAAAAGGAGAATGATGATTCTGAAGACATCATTTTCCCGTCGATTATAGACAGGTACATTGAATGCCCGACATAATTAGAACATGTATCTTTAGCTGAATACGCTTCTTCCTATTGCCTGGTTCATGGAAAAACAATCAAAAGAAACAAACAATCTATCATTCGATACATTCATTACAATCAAGAAAAAGATCCTGAAAATTTTGCCTGTGAAAGGCTATTGTTGTTTGTACCTTACAGAAATCTTTCCAATGTGTTGGACCACCCCCTTCAAACATGGACAGAGGCATATGAAAAATACAAAGAACAAATAGCAAATGTTGAAGGAAAAATTATGGTAAAAGCAATTTTAAAATGGGGTGATATTGACATTGCAAAAGACAAAGTTGAAACGCATTTTCAAATACCTCTAGACTTTGCACAAGATACCAATGATGGACTCGAATTGGATGGTGTTGAAAAGTATGACATGGGTGATGATCTTCTCTGTAGAAGAAAGAATCGACTGTTCAAAACACCAAAGACATTTAGCATAGAAAAAAAACCATTTCTCCTTGATAAAGATGAATACTTTGCGATTAGATGCAGTTTAAACAATGAGCAACAGTCCATTGTGAAAGAAATTATTGCTAGGAAAAAAAACAATCCTGCAAAAGCAATCCATATCTTACTTACAGGAAGTGCAGGAACAGGAAAAACACATACTGCAAAGGCCCTTTATGATGCTCTTGTCTTTTTCTATGAAAAAGAGCTTGGTAGCGACCCCTTGAAAAGAAAAGGTGTTATTTTTGCATTCACTGGAAAAGCAGCATACCATGTAGATGGGATTACTGTTCACTCTGCTTTTAAGCTTCCTTTTGGTTCCTTGATCTTGATGCCATTAAGCTCAAACACACTAGATCTTTTGAGCAAAGACTATGAACAAGTTCACGTTCTATTAATTGATGAAGTTTCTTTGATAGGTTCACGCATGCTACATAACATAGATAAACGTCTTCGTGAGATCATGCATACTCCGACAAAACCATTTGGAAATCTAGATGTCATCTTTTGGGGCGATTTCTACCATGCAGAACCTGTTCACGATTCTTGGATTTTTGACTTCCCAAGTTTCAATAATAAAAAATTCCCTTATAGTTTTTGGAATGACTCTATACAATACTATGAGTTAAAAACCATTGTCAGACAGAAATACGAAACTTTTATATCGATCTTGAAGAGAATCAGAACAGGAAAACAAACATTTGACGATATACAATATTTGAATTGGAAATGCTACAGACAACCACCAGTTGATCCGTCGTTTCCATTTCTTTATTATTGCAACAAAGATGTTCAACAACATAACTCAAATATGTTGGCCCTTGTTAATACAGAAGCGTTTACCATTGTCGCTCAAGACACCAAAATTGATCAAATTGATAACATAGCTGATGTACATAAGAAAATTCATTTGCCATCTACAATTACTCTAAAAAAACACATGCTTATCGAAATAGTAGGCAGGAACTATTCAATTGAAGATGGCCTTGTCAATGGTGCTGAAGGCATCTTCAAACATGATAGCCAAGCAACAACAGACATTTTATGGATTCAATTTTCATATCCAAAGGTTGGAGCAATTGCATGGGCATCTATGCAGCATCTTTACACTGATTCCATCCTATGCACTTGGACACCTATAAAAAGAGTTACAACACAAATTTCTCTTGGAAAGAGAAAAAACTACATTCGAGTACAATTCCCAGTTCAATTAGCATGTGCTCGAACAATTCATAGAGCACAAGGTCTTACACTTGAGAAATTGGCATTTGATCCAAAACGAGTCACAAAACATGGTCTTGTTTACACCGCATTGTCACGTGTAAAGAGCATTGAATGTCTCTATCTTGTAAACAAATTACAGGAATTTTTTTTTTTTTCATCAAAAGTAGTTGCAGAATTGAATAGATTAGAGAAACAGGCTTCTTTGCAATTTCAATATGGACTTAAGTCGTTTCCAAATACCAAGCACATGTTCATTTCTTCACTTAACACGCGAAGTCTACTTTCACACATTCATGATGTTGCAAATGACTTTGAACTTATGCAATCAGACATTCTTTGTTTGCAAGAAACACATATGAATTTGCCACCTACTACTGTAGCATTTGTAAACCAAAACAATTGCATTGCAACACATTCAGTTCATGGCCTTCTGACAGTTGTGAATAAGACGATTCCTATTATGGAAACAATTTTTGTTAACGAGCCATCAGTCGAGGCAATTGTCACTTACATTACACTCCCTGGGAACATTCTCCAGCTTGTTAATATTTATAACAAACCAAATAATCTTGTTAACAAACTTATTGATGTCTTGGAATTTGTTATGTTACAAAACAACAAGAAAATGCTAACCATAATAACTGGTGACTTTGACATTGACATGTACAAAGAAACAGAATCGAAAAGGAGATTGGAACTGCTTATGTAGAGTAAACGTCTAAAGTTAAAAACAAACATACCTACAACAGAGTATGGTTCTATGATTGACCATTTTTGGACAAACATAGATATTGACAGGCTTTCATTTACCATTTCCGATGCATATTGGTCAGATCATTTTACTAGTATCTTATCAGTACCTGCAACTTGCATATAGTCTTCCTCATTTGTTTTTTTTTTTACATGTGCATATTCTAATGTCATTGATTTTGTTATGCTTCTGTACAGTTTGTTTCCAACACTTCCTTTGTTTCTTACAAATGCATCTTCTTTTATATTAGCAGATTTGGAATGAAGATCATTTTGTTGCTGAGGTCATGTCCATGTCATCCTTTATTTCCACAACAAACCAATTTAAAAAATATTTTTTTCTTTTTCTTTTGACGGCGATCAGTTCCATACAAATCTTTTTTATAAATGAAAACCCACTTTGAAAAGAACTTGATACTATAATATAGTCCATTTTTCTCTTCATGTATGCATTGTTCTAATGCAATGCTCCTAGCATCGCAGGAAAAAAAGAAAAACAACAAAGCTTTAAAAAGTATTTAACAGAACGATGAAACCATATGACTGAACAAAAAACAAAAATCTCTTCATGGAACAAAGCATATACTAATATTCATGTTCCTGGCTTTGCTAGATTTCATTGATATTTTTTTCCTATTCAATAAATGGAATATTAAAACATTATAGGTAGCTTGGTTTATATCTTACAACAGTATCCTTTTTTTTTTGCTATGCAAGAGTCTATTTTGCAAAGTTTCTGCAACCACGTTTTCTTTTACCTTTGCCATTGGTGAAACTGTTATAGTCCATTTCATATTTGCTGCTTGCAGGTGACATTATTCTGATTGCTGATCAATAACATGACTTTTTTTCTTATTCAAAAGTGAATTACCATTTCAATTGAAAAGCATCAAAAATTGAAAAAACAAAAAAAATAGACAAGAAAAAAATTGGCTGTCATCATTTTCTTTCTTTTGTCTTTGTTGTTTTTTCTCTTTTTTTCAGATGCTTTTCTATTTGAAATATATTCTTGAATATTCTAATATGCTCTCAGTCTTCATTGGATGTGCAAATTGAAAAAAAAAACAAATACAACATTTCAAAAAAACAACTAATCAGAAACAATATTCTCAATCAAGGAGACAATTTAGCTATGTCTTCGACATCAGACAGTCCATCGATAGAAAATAATCTTTCTTCCTCACAAGATGCTACAGAGACCATTGCAATGGCAACACTGTCGCAGCCTTCAGGAAATGCAACAACAAATAGTCCTAAGAGGTAATGTTCCTATCCAACAACTTTGTTCATTCACTATTCTTGACCACATTGTTTCATCTTCTACCTAACACAAATGTCAATGTTTCGATCAAGCATCTAGTTTGGCTTCTCTACTAATTTCATTTTAGTGTATTCGGTACAAAATTCAACATTCAATGAAAGACTAATCCATTTGTTGTTTCACTTTTTGATATTTTTAAATGTGCATAGATTAAAGCAAATGGCAGTTGAACCATCATCAATAATACAGATATGTACTGCAACACATAAGCATGTATTTGAGGGGGATGTTTTGGTTGTCTATGGACCTGCACAAAATCGTAACCAAAACTCCCCTGTCAAGACAAAGATTCTACATGCAGATCTTGTTGACAAAAATGGATTGATGACAATGACAGTTACAATTAATGATAGTTTGATAAATCGCTTTGGCAGTTTCTTTTTGCCTGGCAAAAGTGTCATAATTTATGGTTTTGAACTGAAGAAGAAAGGTCAATATGACTGAGGAGATGCCATAAATTCAATAGCGATATTGCCAACAACTGTCATAGAGACAATCGAACAAGTATGCAAAATTCATTGCCTTCCACCAGATACAACAATCAATGAGCTGGTTACATCAGATGAGACATATGTCGTTGGCTCTGTTGCAGTCATAGTTGTCGCCTGTGAATACAACAATAAACAATTGGACTTCTACATAAGAGATGGTGAAACTACAAACGACTATGCAACTGTAAAGTGGATTCTCTCTAAACAATTTTTTTCGCTATATTTCTTTTCATTTTTTATGTTTTTTCTTTCCCGCTCTATCTATTGCTAGATGCATATGCAAAAAAAAAAGTAGAATTGGTAACAAAAAACATTTGTCTATTCCCATCCCCCCTTCACTAATTCTTCTCCAGTTATTCATGCTCAGTTTCAGGTTAATGAAAGCTACACAAATTTCTTCCTCCGAGTGCAACAACAACTTGCACTTGATGAACCGCCTTTGTATCTAATAAAAAATATTGTAAGGCCAGGTGCAAAAGGAAGTCATCTTATGAAGACTTCACAAGCAACATTTATAGATCCCCTAAATGATGAATTTGCAATACAAAGTTTGCTTCCAATAATTGAAGCTAAAACACGGGTGAGATATGAAGAACCCCTCCTGTAATGTCACTTGAAATGTTTTTTTGTCATTTCATTATCAATTAAGCAGGCTCTCCATATGTAGTTTGAGCAGTTTCATAGTTATCAAAAGAGATTTTATTCTTTCTTCAATGTTCACCCTGTTGCATTACTGATATCAAAGTTTTCTACTTCTGATATAAAGAAAATATAGACTTTTTACTTGTCAAAATGTCTTTTTTACAGTACCAGATTTAGTATTCCAATTAACAGCAACATAACTCATTACAATGATATCTTTTCAAACACCATGTTGCAAAAGCTGCATTTGCAAACTTGTTTTCATAAATTCATTTCTGTGCTTTTTCCTAGCATGGCCTTCATATAAAAACATGCTCACTGCAATGTTTTTTATGTTTTCTGTTTGCTTGCCTACAACAGGTATATGGAACATTGAAAGTAAAAAATGTTTTTGCACCACCCTACCACTGCATTTGCACACAGTGTAAACTTCCAATGATACAAAGCACTGTTTTTTGTACATTTTGCAATTGTGAAACACCAACTACTTATGAACACATATTACAATGCAAGCTAGAGACACCAACTACTTATGAACACATATTACAATGCAAGCTAGAGACTGAAGAAGGGATTATTGAATGTACACTTCGAGGTACACAATTAAAATAATGTTGCCCCGATGTTGTAGCTGTTTCTTATGAACAATATTGCAATAGTGTTTCCTCAGCCATTTACAATCTTCGCAAATTGAAGCAACAAGGGCTTTACACTTTGGCAATGAACAACAGGATTGTCGAGGTCAAAATTTTTTGAATAAAAGGTATGATCATAATTTTCCTTTTTCTCCAAACACTTTCAACAATTTTTCCCTTCTTTCAACTTGCATTCAATATTTCAAAATAGAATTCAAACATTCTCTATTGCAACTTCTTTTATGAATTTATTTGAACCTGTTTTTTATAAAATATACACAACATTAAGTCATTTTTCTTTTCCCATTCACAGAAACCTTGCATCCTAATCATGTTCATTGCTTATATACTTGTCAGTTGTCCTATTTATTGTTTAATAACCAATAGCCTTCAAGGCCTTTCCCGAGATCCAATTTTAACATATTTGGAGTTGACTTTTGTTACTGTGTTCATTTTTTTGAACATTGCAGAAAGCAATGAACCTAATAAAACCAGAGGAGTCATCCCTAGTATAAGAACTAGTGCCACCACAACAACCATCCCTACCAAGTATAGAAAATTTCCCTTAAGATCCATGGACACTGCCATTATTATTAAGTACAGGATGTTGCAAGTTGCAACCAGTTAGTTTAAGATTTATAGAAGAGACAAATAAATAAAAAAATTGCTCTGTTAAATTTCTTTCACATAACATCTTCCCTACAGGGACCATGTCAGTGAGAAAATAGACTTCCAAATTCTTTCTACGACCCTACTCCACACTGAAGGTCTCCGGTTCAAGTCCGGGCGCCTCCATACTCTTCTGTTTAAGCTATTTTTCTTCTTGGAACACTTGCATTTTTTCCGAATATGGATTGGGAATTTGGGCGGATTCATAGAAGTTTTAGTAGAATTATAGAATATTGCACTGCTCTACACTAACCTCGAGGGTGGAAATACAGTAGCATTCTCAATCAAGATTAACAATAATACTATGCTTCCTTCAAATACTGCGATCTACATCGTTAAAGGCATCCTTCCAAATGTATGATTTTGTTGAAGTCTTCATAATTGGTTAAGAGCTTCCTTAGTGTACTTATCTCTACTTGGATTTATTGAGATTACTGGTTTGTTTCAGACTCTCTCCATTTCTCATGAGTATGTTTGGTCCCCTCAAGTAAGGGATAGACTAGTTCCGCTCAAAGACTCTGCCTCATAGAGGCTACATCTCATCTAGAAACAAAATTTCCAAGTACAAGCAGGTTCACCAAGTCAATAATCAGTTAGATCTATTTTTTGTCTTGATACTTACTTTATTTATTCTACTGTACTACTGTTTTTGTTTTACTGTGCTTGTTGTACCTTAGCATAGTGGCCTTTCTTTTGGTAGTGCTAAAATTTTTGTACTTTGGCACACTGACCTTATCGTAGTGCCAAAATTTGAAAGAGATAAAAGTTATGTTTAAATTACAGATTTGAATGCATTTTGTTATTACAATGCCTTTACTATTTTTTATACTAGTTTATATTTCTGCATAAAAGTAATAGTTTTTTTAATTTCCGCTCAAAACCCTAAACCAAGCATAAATTTAACATCAATGGGTGATCCAAGAAATGAAAAGGCATACAATTATTCTCCCACACGTTGAGAGGAATACCTTGTATCTTGTTTAACAAGTTCTTTGTTGATGTCCCATTCTCAGGACATTCTTTCTCAAAAATAATTCTATTCTCAGGCTATATTTCTTTATTGGCTTTTCTTCATTGTGTAGGATCTACCTTGCAAAGATCTAATGTTCTGGAAAATAAAAACATACTAAAATAGCACCGTATTCGATCGGTTGCCTCGCCCTTTTATTTGAAACTTCAAATTATTTTATTTGAAACTAGACACCTTTCATTGCACACAACTTTGCACTTTCCACTGCAATAGCTACATTTGTAGACAAAAAACATGATTGCCAAAATCCTGTTCACTTTTAATAGATTTTTTGCTTTTCCATCGGTCCACTGTCAATCACAAAGCTCTTGCAGTTGCTGTAGCCCTGTTTTTTTTTTGACATTTTGTCCATTCCAATGGCCAATGTATGGGATAGAAAAAAAGACATAGAAATATAACAGTTAACAGGATTTATTTTTCATTTAAATTAGCATTTGCTACATATGTTGTCTTCATATTTGCTTTTATATTCTCTCCATAATTGCTGATAATAATGCACGACCCATGTGCAGGAATGATAGGAATCGCACACGCCACTGCAACATGCCTTATGTTGTCAGTGCTGCAGATTTTGGTAGAGCGTGACCTGTTTTAGCTTTTGGTGCAAAGTGCATATGCTATGACTCGCACAAATCTATGTTGTCATTATACATTTTGTAAATTTATGTGCTTTTAAACCCTTTTACATATTTATAAACTTAATGCAACTGAAACAACTTCCATTCAAATATTGCTAGGCTGTTTTTTTCTCTATCTCTTTTGTGGTTATAGAATTGTTAGAGCTGTATAAAATGATATAGAATTATTGAAACATAATATTGACCAGATTCGCAATTTTGGTCATCTAATCGCTTTGCTTTTTCTTTATCTAATGATTTCGGTTTCAAATTTTCGATTCCCCTTATTATTGTTGAATGTGATTTTCCAATTCAAATTTTTGCAATGTATTCTGAAAAATGCCATCCAATGGCCAAACTTTGGCTCTATATGAAGACCATGTATTGCTCAATGCCAGCTAGATTGGAATTATTTCATGAATTTACCCTTGTGATTATATAGACAGAGAGCTATATGCATTGACTATTACAAATGGTTCAATGCACAACTTGACATGATTTAGAAAAAGCTATAGAGAAATCTAAATAAGCATTATTCAGTGATGTAGTGAGATATTGCCTACCTGTAATGATAATTGGTTTAGTACAAGCAAAATTACTTTCTATTTTCTTCCATCAATTTTCTTTAGCTCAGACCCATTGATTTTACAGCATTGAAAAATGCATTTTGATTTTGTTTTTCCCTCAATTATTGCGTTAGTTCTTCGCTTCAGGTTTGAAATCTTTTCTTGGCTTATTGTTGATTTTAATTTAGTTTCACAATTTTTTAATAGACATTGTGCTTCAATGACTTGGCTTGATTTCTACATAAAAAACTTACAATAGTCATATATTCCTTGGACTTAAAATCTGTCCATATTCATGTTCTGTGGAAACTGTGAGTAATATCAGAAGCATCACTTTGCATCATTGAATATCTTTTGCAGCTATTCCTGATATCTTATGCAACTGTGTAAAAATTCACACACATACACAAATCTCCTTCCACATAAGATTATATCTGTTGATTTATATTGGGATACTCTAAGATAGAGTCATGTCACGGGTCATTCTATAAGAACTGAAACTAAAAATATGAATCAAATGAAGACTTCTGTGGATGTAGTTATGAAGTATAGGAATAAAAAAAGACATTAGATACTGTCTTGATGCCAACGCATAAGGCCAATAATGTATGCATATGCATTTTAGTGTGCAAATGAGTCTGAGGCTGTAAAGGCCATGAAAACGAACATAACTACTGGTCAACTATTGACAGATGCAAAGGATTATTAAACAAGTAAAAGCAAGTTGCATACAGGCATTGAATTGAGAACAAATGCATAAAGGGAAATTATCGCCAGTTGCTGCTTAATTCCTATAAAACTAGTTAAGCACTCCACAGAAGAAATTGCAGACAACCTTGGCAGTTTTGACTATATCCATCTTTACAAACATTATCATATCTGCTAGTTCTAATTTTGTTACTCCTGCAACTTGTCTAGCCATGCCAAGGTTCAATTTGCTGGTTGAGATTTCCCTACGTGTTACTCAATATCAGGGGTTTTCAATTTGTGACTCCAAAATTGAATGATTTTGTTGCATGTTTCTTACTTATATGTTTTGTAAGAAGGATTATCATTAGTTACCTATTCTGTTTAATAAACATTGAGAAACCTTCTTTATGTGGGTAGCACTACGTGTTTTCAATGCCTTTGGAGCATCCTCGATTTTAATTCATATCTGCTCTAAATTCTGAATACGTTGACAAAAGCTGTGAAAGGAATGTCTTTAAAGTCTTTAGATTTTTTATTTCTGAATATAGTGAATTAATTTACCACTTTTCTTAAAAGATTGGATTATAGCTCCATATTGCTTGAATCTAAATCAGTCTTTCTTCTGATTGTTATTATAGAAAAGTGGACAATTTCTGAGTCTGATTTTTGTAGGAGTTATCTAGTGCCTTATTGGTGGACTTTCTTATTTTAAGAGCTTTCATAATGATTTTCTGCTAATATGGATGCCTTGGTTCTTCTTTTGATTCCAGTATAAGCTATCTTCTTCGTGACTTGGTATGTACTATGATCTGCTATCTTCTTCGTGACTTGAGTCTTGGTATGATTTGTTTTTGATGGCTTTCAAGATGATTTTCTGTTAAACTGCACGTGTTGGCCCTTTGGGTTACAACATAAATTATTTTTACTTTTTATTTTTTGACTGGGTGTAATCATCATTTTTTCAATGGCTTTCATGAAGATGTTTCGATCTCTTTCACTAAAATGGATTGTTCATTCATCCAAATGTTTCCATGCATAATTACTAGGAGGGTTCGAGTAATAGAAATATGAACCCAACTCACACTTCACAATTGGATGCATCTAATATCACCTCCGAAACAGGGGAAAGATATATAATCTGAACGGACACTCATATCTTATTTTAGTTAATTAGCTACTGCAATTTCCAATTTGTTTGGTTTAATTAATTTATTTTTTGATATTTTGTGAGTAATTTTTGTTTGTTTGTAATCAGGATAACAGGTTTATAATCAGGATCCTCTTTCTTTGACTGCATAAGAAAAAAAGTCATCACATCAGAGTTGAGCATCAAACGATGTTGCCAGGGTTATCTTGCCTATGCAACCCAAAGGATTTATAAGGAGTTCCACACACTTGTCCTCCAGACAGGAAATGGAACTAAAATCACTTTGTATTAATGCCCATGAGATCAAAAGCCTTGGGGAACATAAAATTAATGTCAGAGGTTTCTCACATATCATTGGTTACATTAATTCAATGGAAGATAAAGTTCTCAATAGTTGCATGAGTTCTGTTATCCAATGTACTTATGCCTGAAAAAAACAAACCAAGTGTTTGATAAGCAAAGCACAAAATTCAAGCTACACTGACAGGGGCAAATGACAATATTCTCCACTCACTTTAGGATATGAAAAATGTTTAATTGCAATTGTCATTAAATACATTGAATACAAGTGACTAGTAGCAGGTATGTCGTGTGATGAAATGTGAAGTGCAAGTGTGAGAACCGAATTCATGAGTCCAAACTAGAGACCAATAAATAACAACATAACCACAGATTGGGTCAATTTCATGACCAAAAGCTGACAATTGAAGATTGTAATTAATTTATGAACAAAAGCATCCATAATAGCAATGCCAAGAAAAGCAGTTAAAGTATTACCCAATAGCTAATGTTGTGTTCAGATAGCAAATCACTTTGTGACCATTGTTGGATTTTTGTTTTCCCAGCAATAATAAAAAATAGCCTTACTTTTTATTGCAAATCTGAACATTGCTGCAAATGGTTCTATTTTTTATCTCAGTGTTTTGTTTTGTATTTGATATTCAATTTTCCAGCATTGGGGAAAAATGACCAATGCCAGAATTGGAGAAATCTCAGACATAATTTCTCTGACACTCAACAGAAAAATTTCTATAGCATCTGCCATAGAAGAGTGTTAGAAAACAACACTTTTCTGGAACTTATCGGAGAATATAATCCGACATGAACACCATATATGTTTAGGGATTTAATTATAATGAAGTTTAAAATACAATAGGTGAATAAACCTCCTGGACAACCACAAAGTATCATTATAACAAAAGCAACTTACTGGAACTTGCATGTGCAAATTAAATTGAGAATGGAAGTAGGAATGGAAATCATCTCTTCCTGGGTATTCATGGTCAGTCAATGGGCAATTAAAGCATTTCTCATTCTAATTAATAGCACAATTCAGATTTTAGATTATATACTTTTCATTTCATAAGCTCAGAATAGTTTAAGACGACAATCTTGGTTTTTTAACAGTGAGCTATATTTTTTATGAATTCACCAGGTAAAAGCCTGTGAGATACTACAGGTTGTTGAATGCTACGTATATTGAAATTTCTTGAATTTTTGTTCTGGCATGTTTATGTTGAAGAAATTGATTTTCTTAACTAAAACCTTTTTGTAAGCCTTGGCATATAAAAGACAATTAGAAAATTCTATTTTGTTGAAGGAAAAAGTTCATTTTTGTTGAAGGCCTTTGGGCTTGTATGATTAACTTTTGAAATACCAAAAGATGCAGTTGCAAAATATTCACTTCTTATATCTTAATAAAAGGTTACGATCCTTTTTCCAACATTTGAAAAACTAAAATAAAAATAAAAAAGGAATCACAATCACCACCAGCTATTAGCAATTCCAATCAACTAGTTAACCATTACACAATAAAAATGGCAAACAAATAAATGCCTAAATAGAAAAGCAACTGTGTTTAGGGTCCAAACTATGTGGACATTCGGTAGTTGCTCTTCATCAAGTAGTAAATTGCCTGAAGCATATGTTACGCAGAAGAATCTTCAAGGAAATGTCATAATGCATCCACTACAATACCATATAAAAGACAAGAGTGAACACTTAGCTAAAACTATGAGTTGTTCCTTTGTTCCCTTCCCAATTTTAGCTTCTACAAAATTCTTTTCCAATCTGTGATAAGATTGTCAAGTATGAGTTGTCCATTCATAAATGTCGATTGTTAATGCCTTTCAATCCCTGCAACAATGGATTTGACTCTCTTACGTATATCATCTACACCCGACTATTCTTATATCATCACCAATTCCAGTCATAGCTTTTATAAAACACACAAGAGAGCCCACCCATACCTCGTCACTTGCCCTCTAACATGCCCTCTGCTACATTGAACAATTCATTTTTTTTAAGGACCATGATGAATGGAATTAGTCAAATTGTGGTGCTTTGATACGAACAATGCATCCAATGGATTCTTCTCGTCATTCTATTAGAATCACTTCCCCTAAGCTAAATATATTTTACAAGTGGTCTTGGAAAGATTCTTTCATCTTTTCCTCAAAGTATTTGAAGCACAACCTTCTGGAATCTTCCTCGTCTTTGTCTTATTGTATTCATCAACTTAATGGAAAAGTTCTAGATTATTGTTCTATATTCCATAACAAAAATCTCAACCTTTAGTTTCATCTTGGTTTGACTTAACCGTTCTCTAAGATTATGCTCATTTGCCTTTATGCCCAAGTTATTATCTTCCCCCACATTGTCAAAGAATTTTTTTTGTCTTTTGCACAGCCTCCAACCATAAGAACTAACCTATAATATTTGATTGTCATGTCCCAAATTTGGAATTGGGTCACAATGGCCTAATCACATTAGCCATATTCATTAGATTTTGTAAAATTGATGTTAAGGGTCAAATAATTGCCAAGGAGGAAAATTACTAGTTTCCTAGGTTTGGGGTGGAAGCTTTGGAATTTGGAATAAGGGGGATAATAAATGATGTTTAGACATTAGAAGGGTTCAAGTATTTAATAAATAGAGTGAATAAAGAAATTCAAGAGAAATCCTAGGTGACAAATGGTTTTGGAGACATATGGAGGATGTGGGACCCACACTAGCTTGATTTTTCATAATACATGGTATCTCTCTTTTGCAAATTTGAATTAATGGGAATGTGAACACTCTTGGGTGAGTTGGTAAGTCATAACACATGTCATTGAGCATATTAGGTCGAATTGGGAAGGATTGGTAACCTCCATGGAAGATAAAGAGTCAAAGTGGAAGTTTGTGGACACTTGGGCTAGATTCCCTAGCCCCTATGACACCAATGATGGAGCATCTATGACAACTATGACAAATTGCAGACCTGACCTCTGACATCTGATCACTATGACATGTCAGCCCCAAAAATAGGCTCAAGGAAGGCGAATTTGGGAGTTGGAGAAGCCAAAGAGACTCAAAATCGAATTTGGGAGAAGATGGAAGGTTGGAACTAGGAGACAAGTGGCAAATGTGGAATATTCCTAAATGGAAATCTATTGAATCAATTGAGAGGATTTCGACCCTTAGAAGGCTAATGTTGGTTATAAAATGTAGAAATTAAGTATGAGAATGGATTTTGATCATTTGTAGAATTTGCAATTGCATTTGTGAAGAGGGAGAGCTAGTGGATGACTAGTTTCTTGCCTTAGCCAATTTCGAGGGTGAAAGATTCCCATCCAAGTTGGCAATTGGAAAGGCCATTCAGACCTTTCATTTGGAGATTTAATGGATTCTTTATTTTCAGGTGTAAGCTACAGGGCAGCTCATGGTTTCTTCTATTTCAGCTCGCTCCTTCAACCATTTCCAGTTTTGATGGCATATTCTTGATCCTTGAGGGAGGGCGTTTTTGGTGAGCTATTGTACTATTTGGGGGAGCTTCTAATGCCCCATTTCTTTTGTAATATGAATTAAATACTCTGTTCTTTATCTCCAAAAAGTTTCAGGTCGAAATTCCAAGTAGAAATGTATAAATCTCATTTTTAATGGAAGAACAATGCCATTTCCCCACTACCTTGTTGTGAGCCAATGTATTGATGATGATTTCGAATGAATGGATGATTCTCTGATATATTTGTGATAAATATACTTCCATGGATGTCTTATACAAGTTTCATGTACTGTACTTGAGCATTTGAAGCATTTTTACTCAGTTTAATTGCATTGGGAGAAGAAATAGTGCCATTTCCCCAAGGGTCGAATTGAGGATTTTTGCAGTTGAATGGGAGAGGGTGAGAACAGTTGTAATAAACCATTAATGGTGCATATGAGACCTTAATAACATACTTAACACATTACATACCTCTGTTCATAAATTTGAGTGGGTTTGGAGGCATTTGGGAAGCCATTTTCAGTACTTACCTTAGGGGGATTTGAACCCCAAATTACTAGTAAAATTGCATACTTGGTCCAGAATCTTAAGAGAGTTTGCAGAGGTATTTTGGTGGCCATATGTTATCCCTGAACCTCATATTCAATTCCTAATATCATTCATAAACCTTCCTTGAAGATTTGAAGGCATTTGGAGTCAATTTGAGACCTAGAGACCAATACTAGTCAAAGGGAAATCACTAGTAAAGTTACCTACATTGACCAGAATTGAAAGAGTATTTGCAGAAGTGTTTTAAAGGTACAAAGGCATCCATGAAACACATATTTATGTTCTAATATCATTCATATACCTTCTCAGAAGATTTGGGATCATTTGGGGCAAATTTGGGACCTAGAGATCGAAACTAGTCCAAGGTCGAACCAAGGAAAAAAGTGAAAAATTGCAATTTTAATAAAATTCCTAATAAGGGACATTACACTGATAGACAAAAGAAAAAAACAAAACGAAGTTTAGCAAAATCAATGTGACTTATTCTTGATCCTTGATTCTCCCACAAGGATCAAGAATAAGCCTTTTGCACAGCTTCATGCCTTCAAAAGGTTGCACACCATGCGAGGTGTGGTTATGGTTTCTCTAACTCTAGTAGAGTTACCATACCTCCTCATACTGTTGTTCATGTTGCTATTTCTTGACTGTTGTTATTTTTGCAAGCAAGAGAATACATTCTTTATTATTATTGCAGAGTAGATTCATGGCATGCATGTAGAAGAGATTCATGTCACTTAATTTATCCATGTCTTTCCTTATTAGCATCTCAAATTTAATATCGTAGTTTTAATTATTCGAAACCACTAATGCCTGTAAATTAGCCATGCCCTATATTTGGCATGATACATGCATTATCATGGTTGCAGTTTTTACCAATTAGTAAATTAGTTTGCCTTACTAAGCTCCATCATCTATGGACACATTATATTTTTCCTATGGCCAATAAAGTTCTCTCGGATTTGAAAAACATTCAAGAAAAAATTGACTTTTATCAAATAAGAAGGGAAGCAAAATAACTTTTCAAAGTTGAATTTATTAATATCGTCATTGTCATAAATGCTATATATGAATTGAAAAAAGTTGTAATGTTCATTACACTTGATTGCTTTTCTTGGATGTTTGGAAACCATGGCCATAAAGTTAATCGCTAAAACTTGAAGGAGACATGCCATATATTGAATTGAAAAAGCATAACATGACAACTAAAAGCACGGGGGTTGTGACGTGGATGCTCCTTTCAAAAAAGACAATTGTCAAAATGACAGCAAGTTTTGATGTGCAAATGATGTAGTTAAGAGAAGACCCAGTTTTATGATTTTGTTGAAAGATAATCCGATCTTTGTTTAATTGTATCATTTCTCTGTTTCATCTACTCTGTCACTTTCACTGCATTAAATCTTAATTCTATATGCTTCTCTCCAACAAAAGTTGCTTTCCATAATCACAAATTACAAAATGCACAATATAGAGGCATCCTTTTCAACTACAGTGTCGGGGACATTGCCACCTCGTGGCTCTTGTTTATATTCAGAATGTTCTCATGAATTTGTTATATATTATGTATATATAGTTGCTGAGTATATTATACTTAGTATAACTAGTTGTTGAACTCTCTATGCATGTGCATGGAGCTTTAGGTATCTTGTAGTAGTATGTAAAGAATTGTACATAAGGTTTTAGTCTCTAGTTGATAACGTTTGCAAGTATACGACAATTATTAATGAATGTGCATTGTAAATATGTTTTAAGATATTAGGATTATTTAATTTTATATTCATTTAATTTTTTTTATATATTTATAAAAATAATTATATTTTATATTTTATTATTATTAATAAAAAAAATATTATATTAAACTAACGCTTTCATTCCATTCAAAAATTTAAATTAATCACAAAATCCTTATAATAAATAAAACTTCTATTATAACATTTACCCAAGATATATATGGTTGGTCTCTCCTTCCTAATGTCTATGACCAATTGAAAACCCGGCTAGCAATGTGCCAGGAGGTTGAAAATGGGGATTACCTTGAAACCTGGCATGAATCAAACCGGAGATAATTTCTTACTTTCCAGCAAATCATTCCATCCCACCATTTGATACCCAAAAAAGAAACATGTTTAGATCAGCCATGCATTCTAATTGTGATTACAGGGGGTTCCCAGGGATTGAAGTGTTGGGCTGGGAATTATTGCTAAGAATATGCATCGATCTGGGAGTGACAATGGCCTTGAGAGGATGGAGTTTATGGGTCGTAAGAGTAAGGGTGTCAGTGCTGTCCTCCTCCCCAGCAGCCAACTCCCAGTTGAATTGCTGGACGAAACGAGCAATGGCAGTGCAGGCTATAAGAGTTGCCTGCACTGTTCCTGCACACACCCTCTTCCCTGCTCCGAACGCCATAGTCCTCTTCACATCCAGCACCTCCCCATTCTGCAACTCCTCATCAAACCTCTGTGGCTTCCATTCTTCCGGATTCTCCCATTCTTTTTCATCGTTATGACACCCATAAATGTTGATTGCGATCTGCAAAACAAAATCCCAAATCACATTATGTTCCAGAAACAAATGAAAACCATATCAATGCAATGTCCTGATTATATTCATCTTATTATTACTGATGGCCTCAAGGCTTATACCTACCTGGCTTCCTGCAGGGACGTGAAATCCTCCCAACTCCACATCCTCATGCACGTATCGCAGTGGAAGGATAGGTACAGGGGGGTGCTTTCTAAGGGTTTCCTGAAAAACAGCGCTCAGATATGGTAGTTTGGGGAGGCAATCTTCAGTAACATCTTTATCTCCAGAGACTCTTTGCAGTTCTCTGTACAGCCGATCCTGCACATTCACCAAGCTGTAGAAATCACGTCGAATCCTTGATAGCTTTTATCAAAAAGACAAGTGAATATTGGTCTCTCTCTATAATTATGCTTTATGCTTGTTGGCCACGGGTGAGAATATTCATAAATTTAACAATGCTCTTCATGGTTTCAAAATCTTTTTCTAACAGAATTTTCTTCGATAAAAACATGATCAATATTCTTCGTTTCCCATGTGGAGAGATTGGAGATGGCCTTATGATAAAACCTATCTTTTAAACTTTTAAGTATGACAGCAAAAAACTGTATTTCTCCCAGATAAGGAGTTTTGTGTTGTTTCCCACACTTAATGCTCTGTGGTCTTCTTCGACTTAGACTTTACATGGATTGGCCTTATGAAAAACCTATTTTTAAGTATGACAAGGGGAAACTGTCTCTTCTCCTGCATAATAAGTTAGTGTTGTCTCCTACCCTTAATACTGGGTGATCTTCTTCATACTTGAGTTTAAATGGATTATCATTTGGGTGGTCTTCGAGTTTAAATGGATTATCAGGAATGACCAAGGTTTGGCCTTATGAGAATCCTACCTTTAAGTATGACAGCAAGAAATAGTATCTTCTCCTGCATAAAGAGTACTGTTGCCTTCCTACCCTTTTTGCTTGGTGGTGTTTATGGAACGTACAGTTTAAATGAATTACTCGGCTGAGCAAGGTTTGATCTTATGGGTTATCATACAAAATCCGAGATTTTGTGTAGTTGATATTGTATCATGAATTTCCTTCTAAAGAATATATTTTGGGATGGCTGTTCAGTAGTAAGCATTGAGATATCATTCAACACAATTATGCATTTATTATCCAAGCCTTCATTCATTGTAGGGCAGATTGTAGGGCAGCCCTTCTTGGTGACTCCCGTGAACTTGTTCCCTAGACTCATGATGGATTGTGCCATTGCATCCCAATGACGACTATGTTCTCAATTTGGAAATTGCTTTATAAATTTCATTTTAAAATCTGTAGTTGTTCTCTGTCCTGATGCAGACACCTTAGGCTGTCACAGTTACAAATTTGAGCTGGCTTCTAACTGATGCTTATACCTGGCTTCTACAGGTATAGACCTGCACAGATCTGCAACAGAAACTTATACTGCAGAGAATACTGGTGGAAGATTAATGGGAGGCAGAATACTCTGTTTCTAAATGAGTCAAATGCCAAGACACACAGACGAATTACTATCAATGACAGTAGCTCAGAAACTCTTTTTCAATTTTCTCTTATTAACTCTTAAAAACACTAATACAGAGAATTCTCTCCCAGTTCTATCTCTTATCCCTTCCTTAATCCCAACAAGAAAGTTACAGAAAATCCAGTAATCTATTGGCACACAAGCCCAAACACATGGCTTCCAGCTAAGGATTAATTCCCACAAGCATGTATAGCTCCTCTGAGCACTTTCTCTCATTTTTTTTTCTAACTTATTTAAAAAAAAACTTCCTATTTTTGGAAACCAGTGTTTTTAATTTTAAATTCAGTAAGAATCATTTTGGATTAATGGAATTGCATATACTAGCACAGTTGCCACAAATAAGCTATTTGTCTATGCCTCAGTTAAACAGGTGTTGTCTGCCAAAAACTGCCCATTATCTATGCATTAGCTAAGAGTTATCCATGTAGCTAGCTACCAGTTATCAATGCATCAACTACCACTTATTTTTTAGATTCTTTTCTTTTATAATTGTTTATTTCAAATTTGATACGACTATGATAAAATCAATCTGGACACTAAACTAAAAAACAATATTATTTATAAAAAACAACAATTTTGACAAAGATTATACAGCCAAATTAATTTTATCTATTAAAAATTAGAATTTTAACAAAGATTTTACAATTTTTCTTACACTAAATAACCTTCTCTATTGGATAGTTTTTTAAGAAGACAAAAATATCTAAATTGTTTTTAAGAAGACAAAAATATCTAAATTTCACAACTGGGTAACGACTCAAAGAATAGTTAAACTCTTAGTTATATTTGAAAAAACATTTATGGATAATGAGCGTTGAGTGTAATCAGGGTTGGAATTTAATATGTTAAACATTTTAACTAACTAAGAAAGAATTTGATAATCACATTTCATCGCTGAATTTATAACCATTGTACACAGACGCCATTATCAATAAAGCATATTCTTCTCCATACGCATTGTATACATGTTTGCTGTCATATAAGGATCCTTTTATATATATATGCTTTAATACCTGAGATTGAGGATTCTTTGAAAGTTCGAACATTGCCCACTCTACAGTGACCAGAGTCGTGTCGGAAGCCTCGATGATAGGCTCCCATATCGACATCTGCAATTGTGTTTCGGTCAACTGTGGCGCCTCCTTCAGCAGTATATCTAGATAACAGTTGGGTTCCTTTGTGCAGCAAACATAGAATCAGATTTGATGACCTTGAAGAATTCAAAAGAAATGCAATTTTTGATATAAATTATACCTTTCCCGAAGCAAGGAGCCTCTTTTGGTCTTCAATCAGAGTTCGAAGCACGGCGTTTCTTCTCCTGTCCATTCGTTTCATGCTCTCTTCTACGTTCTTGTAAGGAACCCACCTCAGATATGGAAAGAAATCCCTCCAGTCCACTTCAATGGCGCCTTTCATGGGATCCACTACCAATATCTCGTATATTTCCCATTTAGACAACGTACTGCCTATCTCGTCAACGTATATGGATTCAATATCCCGGCCTATCACCTAATTTTCCAAATCAAAAGCCATATTATTCATTACGTGACTTCGGAACAAGCAGATTGAGGGAGAAAAAAATGGATCACAAGGGGTAGCGACAATCTTGTATTACTCACCGCTTTCAGAGCAAACGGAAACAGTTCATTGATGAAAATTTGCCTGAGGTTCACACCCTCCCTGGATATTGACTGAGAATTTATGTTATCGATCATCTTCTGCAACATACTATCTCGAAGGAAACGGCTGTTCTTCTGTTTCTGCCATTAACAAACAGATCGAATATTATACAACTGAGCTGAACAAGGCCTTGCGAAAATGTAAAACTCACTGGCTTTCTCCATTATTGGCATTCAACTTGTACGATTCATATCCCAGAGAAGTAGGAAAACTTGCCAACGAAATTGCTCTTTTTGTTTCCAGCCAAAATAACTGAAATCTATATCTGCAATTTCTGACTGAAATCTACAGAAATTGGTAAGATAGCGGGCCAACGAAATTGCTATTTTTCAGTATAGCTAAAATCACAGAAAGCTAAATTTGTAAGTTCTGACTGAAAACTATGGGAATTGTTTTTAATTGATAAAATTGTCTATTTCAGATCCATCCAGTGTATAATCCAATGTACTAAGGATTTTGGAGGCTGATGATTCTATCTGTACAAACATAATCTACACTTTCAGCAAACTTAATAGTGAATTTTTATTAACAAAGATGGAATAACCAAATTTCGGAGAAAGACAAATAGGAAAAGAGGTAATTCGTTCACCCGTTGGTTCATTGTGTCTGAAAATTTAAAACCAATTTATACCAAGTAGTGAATACCTGAGCTGCAGCTCCCAGTAGGTTTGTGAGTATCATTTTCTTGGCCATGCGGTGGTAATCTCCATAATCGCTCATGGCTACCATAGTCTTCTCCCTGGTCAGGATTCGCAGAGCATTTGGTAATTTCCTGCTTGAGATTGCGGAGAATTTGGTGACCATGGCCTGTCAATTCAGATTTCATCTAATAAATTGAAACCAGGATGATCAAGAAAACATTCAACTGACTCATCTTCTACTCTGCCTTTTCTTGATTGCAATTAAAAATTCTACACCAATCAATCATCATTATGCGCACCAATTTTTTGTGACTATCCACATTAACATAAGTTCATGCTATGTGAGAACTTATATAGTTGTCAATTATCTACTTCTGTAGTTGAAGTTTTTGTACATTTAGAAATTTGTTTTCTAGAAACAATTTCAATTGATAGTTGGTTGGGTAGAGAGTTGTTCTTCCTAAACTAGTTGTTACTGAAGAAGGGACTGTTGTTGAAGGTCAAAAGGGACAGTGCAAACAGGAGCAGCTTCAATGAATCTGATAAGTAGTTTTTGCTCTGTGCAATTCAATTTGTTTAAGAATAATTGTATAGCTGGTTAATTATTGTTCAATACATTCAAGAAAAACTTATTAAATTTAGCTTTAATTCTGGTTGATTTAAAGGTGTCTGACTTAGATAGAAGAATTCAACCATGTATCCTGTTATACATAAACCCATTTTATTACTATTTCAACCTGTTAGTGTCTGTAAATGAACTCTGGTTAATAATCCTGTCCATTTTATTACTGTTTAAATCTGTTAGTGACTGTAAATGAACTCTGTTTAATAATCCTGTGTGATTCCCCTGATCAGGAACCTGATTAGCAGGCTGGTTATTACATCTGGTATCATATTAACAGAAACAAACAATTTCAAGGCTATAAATTTTAGGTATATTGAATATAGTAAGGAACATTTTTTAATAAGGCATGTGAAAGAGGTATTGTGAAGTACTGCCAGTTAGAATTTTTTTTGGTATTTTCGCACAGAGAGAAATGGAAAACATATTTATACCCCAACCAATAAATCATTATGTTAACAGAAAGCACCAATCTTTGATAACTTCCCCATTAACATAATATCATGTTATATTAGAGCGTATGCAATATTTTTAGCCACATCTCTCACCCAATAACCAATTGAAATGGTGTGAATAATTGCCTAAAACTGTTAATTTTTTTATACTTTTGAGAGTAAATGGCTGAAAAGGATAAAATTTATGTAAAACAACCCATTTTAAATTATTTTTCATGATTCATACCCCATCATGATTTTGTTCATAAATCTACCATGTCCTAAAAGGTTTTGATTTTGCTGATAATTCTATCCTGTCCTTGAAGGTTTTGAGGTCTGCAAATCACCCCAGCACCTCTAAAATAAATCGAGACGCCCCATCTCAGTGGGAATCCTGAAATTTATTCTACCAAATTTATATCAGAGTAGTATATGAAAATGCATTTTGCATAAATTTTATCCTTGATTTCATGAAAATGCATTTATGCTAATGCTGATGTTGGTGCTGGTTTATAACTATATTAAAAATATATGCACCTGGGATGGTTTTGGTAGACTCCGTGACTACAACACAGCCTAAAACACTTCAAGTATGTATTTATTAATGTTATGGATTTTTCACTTTTCTACATGCTTTCAATGAGACATGAATAAGTAAGCGTTGTCTATACATTGGATAAAATGCACTTTGAACTTTTCTGGCAAGCTCTCGTTTAAATCTGATTAAACCAAATATCATGGATTTGTGATTTTTAGTTTTTTGAGGTTTTGGGTGGGATGAGGAGACCTCAAAACATTGGGTATGGTGCAAACAACAGAAGAATCATGCTCCAAGTGAAATTAATTGGAATGGTGTTGAATCATTACCAGGAACTGTTTCTTTTTGTCTGCTGTCTAGCTAGTTTAAATTGCTGAGTAGGGTAGGTTTATGCAGAATGTATTAAGATTGGATTCTACAACTATTTCTGCTGGAATTTGTGTTCCTTTCATACTTCCATGTATGGCAACCCCAAAACCTCCAATTTTTTTTATGAGAACCATGGAATTTATTTACCAGACTTGGGAAAGGTAGAACACAAGTATACTTCGCATAATCATTATCCGGCCATGAAAAATGGGGATGCCTACACAAGCATAAGCTGGTGCTGATTTATAATGATATAAAAAACAAATGCACAACCAGCATACGGAGACTTCTACACAAGACTCACTCTCTCTATGTCAAGATTTACAGACAAGGCAGCATAGGCTTAAAAGAATATTACATAAAAGCAGTAATATATTATAGCTGTTTTAAATCTAATAAATACAAACAAGCATACCTAAGGAATTTCTTGAAAATCCACTGCAGGGGAACTTGAGTAAATCCCATGTCAACTAACTGAGTCAAGGAAAAGCAAAAGCAGCCATGGATTCACTTACTTCTTTGGCAAGCTGTGACGAATTAAGAACTACCATAGGCGTGGCTCCACAGCGAATGGAATAAATAGGTCCATATTTCCTGGCCCATTGCGTGAATGTATGGTGGGGTTTCTTTTCCCTAAGCTGCAGCAAGTTTCCAATGATAGGGAAGCCCGGTACAACTGCATTCAATGTTTCAGTATCAGAATCTCTGTAACAAGATTATAGACAATCAGCCCAGAAGAAAAAAACAATAAAAAACAGATACCGGGTGGGTAGTTTTTTGATGGCCGTCTACTGATCCATAGCAGCCTCCCAATACAAATGGCTGCTGCAGCCATGAGAAAAGCCCTTAACACGACTTCAACGTCTTCCATCCTTCTAAACAGTACTGCTAAGCGCCCAAAATTTAATCACTCCTTTCAAAGACTTGAAGCATCAAACTTCTATATCCTCACACTGGGCAACGAACGAATAAAAACAATAGGGCATTAAGCAACTGGAAATATCTAAGTGATTGCATGAGATGGGGGCGTTGTTTACCTCTCACTTTTATTGCTTTGTCTTTGGTGATTTTTATGGCATCATATTACTCTGTCATTGGTGATTCTTATGGGAATCTGCTGATCTCAACAATCTATAAAATTTTTTTTTATGGATCCTGATCATCTCAAGATTCTATCAATTTTTCTTTGAAATCTAATAAATAACTTCGAGAACGCTGAAATTATATATTTATATTTCGATCATGTAGATAGATACAGAGCCTCGTTACACTTTAACATGACATTTTCCATGGACGAGGCGATTTTAATATTCGCTATCGTTTCTTGGGTTGTCATCAAAAAGAGAAAAAACATTTTCTGTCCCGTCGAGCTTGTCATTGCATTCTTCAAATGGATTTTACGTACGATTTGATAAAATAAACAAGAACACAAGTGTCAGAAATAATTTGGCTGTTTACAGATGTCGAGAAACAGGCACGTAAAACAAAAGGCAGCGAGACCTAAACGATTTAACGAGAAGAATCACATTTCCAAAAGACAAAAACATCGTCCATTTTAATTGGCATATGACAAAATGCTTTGTTCATTGTGCAACTATATGGGTGACAGTTAGGATTTTAGAATGAAAGTTTTCACAACGAGACATAGAAGCTGTTATTTTCTGAATTGAACCGTGTCCTATTTACAAAATGGAATACCTTCAAAACTTCAATACAATTTTTAATTTGGAAGGCATCCACTCAACAACATTTGAAATGTAATCTGGAAGACATCAACTCAACAACATTTGAATGGTAAATTCATTTGATAATGTTAAATCCACTTAGGTCACAATAATTTGATGTATAATTGGATAAAAAACATTTCATTACTTATATATATATATATGAAAAAGACAAATTAATTGTAATGTAATCTGGAAGACATCAACTCAACAACATTTGAATGGTACATCCATTTGATAATGTCAAATCCACTTAGGCCACAATAATTTGATGTATAATTGGATAAAAAACATTTCATTAATTATATATATATGAAAAAGACAAATTAATTGTAGTTGCAAAACAGTTTATATATATAAGAAATGCATTTAAAAAAGTAATTGCAGGTGCATAACATTAAACAAGAGCCACAATGTGTATTTGGCAACATGTTACGTTACTGGTTCACAAGAATTTTGGGTCGAAATTACTATATAAATATGTATAAAAATAATAATGAATAAAAAAATGCAAGTGTGCAGACTAGACTAGAGATTGACTTACTATTGTATTTTTTTTTGGGGGGGGGGTGTTGAATTAGGTGCATCATCTCAATCAACTTTCATACCCCAAATAGGTTGATACATTATCACACTATACAACTATCATTTTCCATGATGATGTATCACTATCTTGTGGTTGAAACTCATCAAACTATTCAACAATAGTATCTATTCTTTAACATACTTAGACATGGATCCACTATGTATCTCACTTTGTTTCCATGACCACACATGTATATCACATGGATCCACGTTATATATGACTTCATGGCCATGTTTACACTTCACTGAGTATGGGCTTTCCTACCACGAGAAAGACAATTTATTTACACTTATTTATTTATTTATTTGTAAATGATTCTCATGTCTGACTTGTTAATGATTTCTCACTTTGTGCTCAAGTGGTCTCCTATGTAGAAGAAAAATACACTGTATTTCAACCATCAATTACATTCTCATATTATGGGGCATTTGTTAGCACATTTATTTGTTCCTACTTATCCCAAATCAAGATTCAAGCCAAAAACACCTACAAGCATACCTCCTTTATACATTATATAACCTCTTACATGCACTTGAGATAAGATTATAACCCAAATATCACAATAGAAGTCCGATACGAACTGCTACACCAAAAGCCCGAGGTGTTAGTGAAGGTCGCCCAGTAGGATCTTAATGAAATGAACCTGCAATAATTAATTAATGCAAATACACGAGATATCAGAAATAATAGAACTCAAAATTACTTTTATATTGATCACGGGCCACTTCGAGGGAGCAACCTCCTTTGAGCAAGCTCAATACAATTAACTTCACGGTGCCTTCATAGGCCTCAACACACACTTATATACTAAGTCTAGGCGCCAATACCATGGGTCAATACTATGTGTCAATACAAACCATGGGCTAAGTCTAGGCGCCAATACTATGAGTCAGAACCATGGGACATATAATACTATGGACGACTTACAAAGCATATGCGTCCAATACTATGGGCTAATATAAACTATGGATCAACAAATACTACGGGATGACTTACAAAGCATATGCGTCCAACAACAATATACTAACAAAGTAAAGACATGGGTTCCTAACACTTAACATCCCGCCATGCTCCGCAGTCCAGACTTTGGGCTGGATGTGCGCCCGTACGGTGGTGTCCTCTTTGAGCCGTACGATCCCCAGATGAACACTACAATGCCGGCATTGCCACCTGCTCTGTGACTCGAACCTGGGTGGAGGCTTTGATACCAAATGATACGAACCGTTACACCAAAACCTCGAGGTGTTAGTGAAGGTCGCCCACTAGGATCTTAACAAAGTCCTAATCTCAATTTCCCCATTTATTAAATGACATCTTAGGTGCAAGTTGCCTTCATTAAAGTTGCATGCATGATAGGTTGTGCACAACATTCTCATCACCACTACACACAAAAACCCAAAAATGCAAAAAATTATAAAAATATGGTTCAAGCCTATGGAAAAACCTATTATTGGTAGCCTACCTCGAGAAAGACAATTTATTTCCACTAATTTTTTTATATTTGTAAATGATTCTCATGTCTTCGACTTGTTAATGATTTCTCACTTTATGCTCAAGTGGTCTCCTATGTAGAAGAAAAATACAATGTATTTCAGCCATCAATTACATTCACATATTATGGGACATTTGTTAGCACAATCATTTGTTCCTACTTATCCCAAATCAAGTTTCAAGCCAAAAACACCTACAAGCATACCTCCTTTATACATTATATAGCCTCTTACATGCCCTAGGGATAAGATTATAACCCAAAAATCACAATAGAAGTCCTAATCTCAATTTCCCCATTTATATGACATCTTAGGTGCAAGTTGCCAGCTTCATTAAAGTTTCATGCATCATAGGTTTTGCACAACATTCTCATCAACAATGCACACAAAAACCCCAAAATGCAAAAAATTATAAAAATACGGTTCAAGCCTATGGAAAATCCTACCATGGGAATTTGTTAGGCATGTGAAAGCATCCTATTACTACATGCCAAAGCAATTGTTAATTCAGGTCATCGGATCGCTCAACTACAAAGTCAACGATTGACTTCACTGTTGGGCACTCTTATAACCCAAACCCACTACCCACAATTGAGTTAAGGATGGCCTATGCCAAGAGGAGAACTAGTGCCCTAAACCTCAATTTCCCATATAAATACAAGGCCATATAATGGAATAGGAATAATGGATGTTCTCTCCATATCCTTAAGCTATCAATTTTCTTCCTCAATCAAACAAATGGTTGTTTTGCATTCCTCATCTTTCATCAATGTTAGGAGGTGTTGAAGACCTTAATGGAAGTTGAAGGATAGAAAAACTAAGTGGAAATGAATTTAAGGGACATGATTACATGTATGACACAAATGTCATTTTACTTTTTTTCTCATATATATTCATGAATTCAATGGTTTATTAGGACATAATTCAATGGTCTATCAATACTTTATAATCATTGAATTACATTGCATTTTTTTACTTTTTAGATTCATTGAATTGTATTAAATATCCTTATTAAGATTATGGTGAACATTATTGTTGTCCTTACCCATGTTTCAATCAAAATTTAGAATATAAAATTTCATTTAAAAAAGCCCCATTTTTTGTTTGTTTGCATACCTTACCTTTTAATGAGTTTAAATAAATTTAATTTTAGAATAGGGTTCGACCCTTCTCCACGACGAGATTGAGCTTTTCCTTTTATTTTCGACTGGCAACCGCAAACCAACCAACGTACTAGTAACTCTACTTCTTTAAGGGTAGCTCAAACACTGACCGTACTGGAGAATAAAGAGCAATTGTGACTTGGCATTAACACCTTAATTTGGAAATATTTTTTTCCATACACTTTAATTTGGAAATATTTATCAACTATGTTTCATAACACCTTCATTTGGAAATATTTTTGTTCCATAACACTTTAATTTGGAAATATTTGTAAATAAAAAAAATGCATGGTAGTAAAAATAATATAAAAAACCACTTACAATAGAATCTTTTTTTTACGAGTTTCATTAAAAAAAGACTTACAATAGAATCTTAACGCCTTTAGCTTGTGGAGTCTGTTAATGGTTTTCTTGTTGCAACACAGCTATTGCGGAAGAGTCCGTCAAAAACGTCAATTTTACTCTTCCCCCAAAAATTTTGAACTCAATTTTAGCAGCGTGCAAAGATAAATTAATCTTGACAACCATCATTGACATTATTCAAATTTACATTACCAAGTTTGATATATTAGTCATAAAATATATTAGCTCGATCAAAGGAAAAACTCATTCATATATTAGCATAATATATTATATAATAGCTAATATATTATAATAGTTATTTAAATATACTATACTTTACATCACTATACGTTTACTAGATTAAGGTTTGGTAGCATTGCCACTTTTGACCAAAAATTTTTGGTCACTTTGATGATTTTGCTGGTGATGTCTCATAGATGTAATGCCGATTGGATTCGCAGCCGTGACCACCAGAAGTGTCAGCATGAACTAGAAGAACGCCATCAGTGTAGGGACGCGTCTTCCTCAAAGGAATTAATTTTCTCTGTAATACGGGATTACTTTGTAATAATCATTATTAGGTAAAATATTAATTCATTTTCGAGGGTATTATTATAAGACTTTCTTTTTGTTGTTCTTTCAGTTCCAACTTCTACTCCCCTAAAATAAATTTATTATTTATTTTATACTAAGAAATGAATAAAGGGCGGCCCTTTTTCTATATAAATTCGAGGAGTTGCCCTACAATAATACTTAAGGGTTGGGTAAAGTCACCACCCACGATCAGTACCACCTGTTGGAATTTCATTTCATATCTGTCCTTTATACTAACGTTTTGAATTACCCATCACAAAAAGTTTTGGAGAAAATACAACTCTTTAATAATAAAATTTTATTAAAAAAAATACCCTTCTTTAATAATAAAATTTTATTAAAAAAAATACCCTTCTTTAATAATCTTTTTATTAAAGGTTTATTTCAGGTGCTTTAAATTCTTCGTTTGTTACCTTAATACCGAAGAAAGGAAAACCGGAACACTTTGGAGATTATAGGCCTATTGCCTTGTGCAATTTGGCTTATAAATTGGTTTCAAAAATTATAGCACAAAGAATTAAAGGGGCTCTCTCTAAACATATTACTGCAGAACAGTTTGGTTTTTTAAACAATAGACAGATACATGATGCCATTGGGGCTTCACAAGAACTGATCCATTCTATCAAAAGCAGAAGAATTAGTGCTATGTTGTTAAAACTTGACCTGGAAAAGGCATATGACCGGGTGAACTGGACCTTCTTGAGACTTATCCTGATCCAAATTGGAATGCCCCCTCTTGTTATAAATTGGATCATGTCTTGTATAACATCTGCTAGCATAGCCATCTTAATAAATGGGTCTCCATCCACTTTTTTTAATTGCACTAGGGGTATTCGGCAAGGATGCCCACTATCCCCTTTATTGTTTTTGTTGATTGTTGATGCTCTTAGCAGAATGTTAAATTTTGCTAAACAGGAAGGATTACTGAAGGGTGTAGATTTGGGCTTGGACTGTCTTATTTCCCACTTAATCTTTGTGGATGATATTCTCTTGGCTGGTTTGGCTTCAACTGCGGAATGGAGAGTCTTTCGAAATATTTTGGATTGTTTCTGCAGAATATCGGGGATGAAGATTAGTGCATCAAAGTCCAGTTTTTTCTATCAGAATGTGGATCCTGATATAAGACATGGTATTTCGACTTTTCTGCCTTATAAGTTTTGTCCTTTAGAGGATGGTCTCATGTATTTGGGGTTCTTCTTAAGACCTAATAATTACCAGATAAAAGATTGGTGGTGGTTGGTACGGAAATTTGAGACCAGGATTACACATTGGTCAAATAGGTTGCTCTCGGTGGGTGGTAGAGTAATTCTGATTAAGGCTGTGCTTCTCGGAATACCGGTGTATTGGCTTTCTCTCCTTGAAATACCCAAACATATTCTAAATGTTCTCAGGAAATTGATTTTCAACTTTCTGTGGAGTGGGAGTACTGACAGGGCTACATTAGCAATGACAGGCCGGGAATCGATTTCCAGACCAGAGGTATTTGGAGGCTGGGGTATAAAGGATATCAATGTTTTTAGCATGGCATTAAGGGAAAAAAGTCTCTGGAGATGCATATTCAATCAAAATCTCTGGTCCAGGATATCTTCTGCAAAATATATCAATATGAATCCTGTGGAATGGATTAGACTGGGAATGCCACTGAGTCCGGGATGCTCTCCCTTGTGGCGTGGGATGATGAAAACATCAGATTGGTTCCTTCGTGATATTAGATGGTCTGTCGGAAATGGAAAGACAACCAGGATTGGTATTGATGATATTTTGGGTATTTTAGATCCTGTACAACCAAATTTCATGATTATGGAATATCTGAAATTATATGGCATTTACACTTTGGATCATATCCGAAATAAATTTGAACAAAGATGGCTTCAGTCTTCGGATTTGGGTCTTATCAATGAAGATGCCAGATCCTGGGATAACTATATCAGATCTCTGGAAGCAGCCGGTATCACCCTTACTCAGAATGAGGATTATTTGGTGTGGATTGGGAACAAGAAGACTGGTATCATTACGGCCAAATATGCATATGACAGGATGATGCAGGAGAAATGTATCTATCCACAACACTGGTGGTATAGAAAGTTATGGAAGTGGAATATGGCTTTGAAACACAAAGTTTTTCTGTGGCATACTCTACAAGGTACTTTAAAGACTTGGGATAATCTTTCTAGACGAGGCTGGATGGGACCGAGCTGGTGTATTTTATGTAAGGATAGTTCAGAAACTATTAACCATCTTTTCCTACACTGCTCCTTTTGTCTCAAAGTCTGGGAATTTTGCAGTACAAAACTCTCTATTACTAAAGTCTGGGGGAAATCAAATTTTGGGGATGAATTGCTTTGCTGGTACCGTGATTCCATAGATACCATACAGTTTCCTGTATTCATATCTTGGGCACTCTGGTATTATCGTAATCTTTGTACTTTTCAAGATAAAGTTCCAGATGTGGTGGCATGTGGGATTACTATTTTGAATATGATGAAGCTTTATTCTGAACAGTATTCACCTGCAGTGGTCAGAAGGATTGATCCTTTTTCTTATATTGTAAACATGCCCATTTGTTTCTTTGATGGAGCTGCACAGGATGGGATGTGCGGGGCTGGAGGTGTTATATTTTTAAATGAGGATCATTACTTTGCACTATGGCTCAATTGTGGACGGGGCAGCAATATGAAAGATGAACTTTTAGCTCTCTGGATGGTTCTGAGATGTGCCAATATATTTGGACTGGTTAATTTATTGGTTTTTGGTGACTCAAGAGTCACTATAAAATGGGCCTCCAATGAATCTGAAATAAATGTATTGGCTCTTACTCATTGGTGCAATCGCGTCAGAATGGAGATAGATATGCAGGAAAGTATTACTTTTTCTCATATTTTCAGGGAACATAATGGAAAGGCAGATGAATTATCAAAAAGAGCATTATCAGGTATTGAAGGATACTTATCTTGGGAGGAGTGGATGGATTCCAGCATCCAGGACTGTGGTGCTTTTTACTTTTTCTAGAAAATTTTGGACAGTCTTTTTGTTGGTCTACTACAGTTACTGTACTGTAAGGATAAAGTCTAGTGGATACATATTATGTTATATGTTTTTGATGTAAACAGAAAGAGTTTATGGGCCCACTCTCATGCTCATGTAGAATGTATCTCTATCTTTAGAGTAGGTGACTTATGCAGAATTGTATCTCTCTCTTTAGAGGAGGTAAATATCTTTGTACTATTTGATTCGATGAATAACAATAGTACGTTTTTTTTTCGGCTGAAAAAAAAAAATCTTTTTATTAAAGGTCTTTGTGTTTTGTTTCAATGCATTTAGTTTTCTAGTATAGTTAATTAGTTTTTTATTTTTTTATTATACAAAAATTCCACATAGCTCATTTGCTTATGATAAAAACTATTTTTTTAGCACACTTTTTGTGGTATTACTATATCATCATAAACATATGATATTTTGACCATAAATAGTTTCTACATTAGGACCTGGCTAGTTTCTACATTCTTCTTTGGGCCATTCACTTTCTCATGGTAATTGTTTCAATCAATTACTAAAACTACAAGAATAATAAAATGTTACTATGTTTTAACATAATCAAATAAATCATTTTCAAATTGTGAATGATGGCATTAAAAGCTTTAAGCAACACATGTGTTAGTTGTAACTTGGAAATATTGGAGGTGTACAAAGTGGGATTGGGAGCCTCCCATAACAAAACCATAATTTCATGCCAAGATTCCTGTAGAAGATGTAGGCTTTGTCTAGCCACAAATGTTAACTAAGCTCAATATCAAAATAACAAAAACAATTTCATGTTTAAAAAGAACATAAGAGTTTCTTTAAAATTTATTTTTAAATTATTATCAAATTTATCAACAAAAAAATCTTACCTTAATAAATTGTTGATGCTTGGTTTCAAAGTACATAACAACCATGAGGTGGTCATGGGTGGTTTGGTTAATTTCTTCATTTAAACTATTACCCAACCCAAACCACTTATCTAACTAATAAAAATTAATGACAATTTAAAAAAATAATACCATCCAAACTCAAGAATAGATTTTCTTGTAATGAATTAATTAACATATATAATCATTAAATTAATATATATATGAGTGTAATTATTTTTATCTTTTATTATTATTTCATTAATTTTAGTTTTATAGTAAATATATTGTAAGTTGGATAAAATTTGTCAATTTAAAATTAAATATCAATAAATTAATTAAAAATATTTAATAAATTAATTAAAAATATTTAATAAATTAATTAAAAATATTTAATAAATTATTTTTTATTTTTCAAAAATATAATTTAACAAATATTATATTTAAAACATTATAAATTTTTTTATATTTGAACAAAAATTATTACAATATGTGTGCACGAGAGGCATGTATAAATTTTGATTATGTAAACGTGCCTACTATATGAAAATTTGTGAAAGTGCACATGTTTACCAAATATTTAACGTTAAATTCCATTAAATCAAATTAAATGAAATGTCAGAATCGTATGTGTTAACATAAATTTGTAGACTCAATTACCCAATCAAATTAAATCAGTCTATTTTCTTCAACTTTATTTCTTAATTTAAGCAATTTAAAATTAAAAGAATATGGAAATAGAGTCCGCCACTAAGCATAATAGTATTCCTACAAACTGCAGTCCTTGAAGCCTATCTCGGTCCCCTACCATATAATTACATTAAAATTAATTACGTTTTGAAAAACTTATTAACTGTCAAAAATACGTTTTAGTTTAATAGTGGCCTGTTGATCAAGACGGTTTAAAAAATAATTTAACCATATTTAACAGGCAAAATGCTCCATGATGGGCATTTTTCCTGTCAAATTCCAACCCTACCCACTGCCGTGATCCACACGCATGCACACTTTTCCCGCCCAATGCATTGGTTTCAACCCATAGCTCATTAAGGAAGTTAGGGTCTTTTTACTATGCACAGAAAAAGATCCCGACACGATCCTGCGAGGATTTGAGCCTTCTCTTGACCGGTATTGGGAACCAGGATCAACGAGGTCTTCCTTCTTTGCGGTAAGGCCAGAGGCACATCATGATAAGGCAATCACGTGATTGTTTAAGGCGTCTTCGACGTTGGGATTAAGGTGGAGGTCTTTAATGCAATGCAGTGAGTGGTGACGTCATCTCGTAGTCTCCTCTCGGGAAGGGAAAATCGGGGATGACATCATCTACCTGCACCAATCAAAATTGAAACAAATAACTGTTTAATAATTCTCGTTAATACAAAACATTATTAAACTATAGACTTGAAGAAAATGTATAGACTCTAGGGGTAAATAATAGGGCATCAACAATATATATATGTCAGGGACATAAAAAGTAATTGCAGGTGCACACTACTAAAAGAAAATAATATAAATTGTAATATGGTATTGTTTCAAATCCACTTTCACATTGCTGTTTGGCGTGAGTATGATTTTAGTAAGGTTATTATTAAATTGTGCATAGTTTTTTTTTAAATTACTCAAGAAGATGACTTGTGCATAGTTCATTTTCTTTTTGTTTTGGAGTTAATACTATATTTAATTACAGATTTTTAATTTAAAAATATAAATAATATCGATGCCAAGTTACTTTTTAGAAAAAAATTTAAGAACTCTCTTAAATTTATATGTATAATAAATGGACAAAAAAATTGAAAACTATTTTATCAATAATATAAGTATGTATATATAATTTTTTTACGAATCTCACTAAATTATATAATATAGTAAAATCTTGACGAATCATTCATTGAATTATAAAATCTTGTAAAATCTTGGTGAATCTTTCACTGAATAATAAAACTTTGTAAATTCTTGGCCATTTTTTACTAAATTATAAAACATTGTGAAATCTTTACGAATTTTTGGATAAACCCACATAAATAGTAGAAAAACATATTCATTCAATTGTAATACACTAATTTACATGTTTGGAAAAAGAAACATAATTTGTTCCTTCTCTAAACAACATCGCAAGTTTTAGTGCTTGTGTTTGTTAGGGTTCTTACTGTACACTCTTGCATATCTTTCTATCAGTTCTAATGATAATCCACCACAAAGTTCCTATAATAGATTTCATATAGCAATGTTAAAATATAGGCATAAAGATGTAATTTTTTTGAACATTTAGAATATAAAAATACATGATCACACATTGGGACACATTTACTGACATGTACTTCACATGTCTTTTGAAATTTTGTGAAAAATTTTGAACTTTTTTGGTGTCTTGAGTGTCCAACACATTTATACACACTAAGGTAGCCTATTGGACACACATTTGGCATGTGCCCTAAAATAGGAGAATGCCAAACATGTCTAGCACTCTTAAATTTAGAGAGATGTTGAAACAAATATGCAAAAATATGTCAATATGATGCCCAATATCATCATTATACATGAAGGTATATGGCTGTCACTTTTCTTGCAAATCTTCCACTATATTTGGTTACTCGTAAGGCTCAAAATTTACAATTTCTTCATTAGATGCATCGCTAGATGGAATTCCCAAAATTTTCAATGGAATCCATATCCCTATTATGATCAACAATCTAAAATATGACATCTAAATCTTTATGAAATGAAGAAACATGCACTTGTCATCGTATCATCATTGTCATTGTTGCTTTTGGATTTTCATTGTGTCAGAGTTTAAGAAAGCAAGGTTTCAAGTGGACATTCCATCCATCTTCAGGGAATCACAAAGAAGCTTCACAAAATCTTTAGGGAATCACAAAGAAGCTTCTTTGTGATTCCCTGAAGATGGGTGGAGTGTCCACTTAAAACGTTGGTTTCTTAAATTTTGATAGTGAAAATCCGAAAGCAACAATGACAATGTCTATCCACTATGAAAGCATCCATATTCAAAATATTATCATTAATCAAAGGTTTGTATTCAATATTTTCCCTCTCAACACCATCATCTTACTTATATAGTTTAGGATCATCTATGATGAGCTAATAAATAGATGGTGGGTAAACAAAAGAGATTTTGGAGCAAGGAAGAATGGGGAGTATTACACCAAGCAAGTAAGAGCACCATACAAGATCACATAAGAAATTATCAACAGACTGCATGGTGAAGCATATGCCACTTTGTTCAAAGAAGCATGGGTTCCCCTAATCCATCATATAACCTGGGTCGACATAATATTCAATTGGTATTCCATTCTCTCAACCTCCCTCACTCAACCAATATCCAAAGTAAAACATGTAGCTCTGGGGAGTCCCCCAACATTTTACATGTCCTCCTACCTAATGGACACCATATGTGCATCAAATAGCTTCCATGCAATGAGTTGGCACTGGAAACTAAGTAACCTACATGTACATGTGTAATTCCATATGTTATGGGAGCATAAGTATAGGATTCACTACCATATGATTTGTGATCACTTCTTAGCAACTGTTTATAGACTGATATCTCGTGAACCTGCTTAGTGTGTTAGAGAAGGCCATGCAAGCCCTGATCTCAATTGGGGATTGGTATGTAACTGATAAAGATACCTATAGCACTAGGATCTTTGGTTCTACAAAGATCCCCCACCTCCTCCTTATGTTCATTCCTAATAAGTTAGTCTTGCAAGAAATTGTCTACCAAACTTATATGCATGGAGTAGCAGTAGTTCATACAAAAGAAAAGGAAGCATCATGGCCTCCTTTGACCATTATGGTAGGATCTTATGGTATAACAAGAAAGGATAAAGCAAAGCTTGAATTAGAATCTCTAAAGACTATTGATTTTGGAGAAGAAACATCCAGGAGAATCACTGCCATGACAGCAAGATTATATGGTCGTATCATGAGGAAAGCCAGTAGAATGAATAATACATTAGAATAGAATTGTTATTAGAGGATGTTGTACCAAGAACTAGAGGAAGGAAAAATGGCCCCTCCTCCTCAATTCAGGAAAAACATGAAGAAGCAAATGAGGCAGGTAGATTGGTAGCACTAGAAGTTGCAAAACAAGAAAGAGTTGGGTTTGAGACACAACTTGAGGCCTTAGATAAAGTTTCTCATGATAAATTAGAAATGGAGGAAGATTCCATAAAATCACAACACCAATAAGTAAACGCAACAAAGATTAGGGGGAACAAGGAACTAAGTATACTTATCCCATGGACATAGAGGATTAGAATATAGAGGTTCCCATTGAAATTCAAGTTCCTCCCAGCATCAGAGGACACTTACCATTGTAGGAATTGGGATTGAGAATCTTCACCCCAACCAATTCTGAAGTAGTCGCTTCACTTGAGTCATTTTTATTTGTTGAATAAAGGAAAAGAGAGGTGAGGAAAACAAAGAAAAATATCGAGCTCCCAAGGATTGCATTGATGATAATCACTACAGAGACTTTAGTGCTTGAGAATATATAAGAGGATCAATTTACAATTGCATCAACTATATTAGAGCTTAGTCAAGCATCATTTCCTAATGTCTTACCCACTTCTACGATGTATCTTATATCATTAAGACAATTAATCAAGGCATGTCAAAATATTATTTTCTTTATCAAAATATGCTTTTTTTAACTTGCTAGAATTGGCCAGATGATTTTGGAAATATAATTTGTTTATTGTAAGGAGGGTGTGTGGGTCAATAGACGAAAGACAATTTAGCCAGATAATAAAAAATTAATACAATTTCCAGGCAAAGCAATGGGTAAAATAGCCACGTTTCTGGTTAAACTTGCGTTAGCTAGTCAAATTTTTTAACCAATGGTGGGTTTATCATAAGTTAACTATTTAGAGATTCTAAATTTCATTAAATACCAACAGACTTCAAAAGTGAAACCTGCAATTAAATATTTTTTTAATGTTTATGTAGTTAAGCTTAGGGTGGTATAGTTATGGTAATGGTTTCACTAGATATGCGTGGATTAATTTCATTAAATACTAACCGCCTTCAAAAGTGAAACCTGCAATTAAATTATCTTTTTAATGTCCACTCAATTAAGGTCAATGTGGTGTAGTTATGATAATGGTGGCATTATATCTGCATAGATGAATGGTGCAATTTTTTTTAAAATTTTTCCCCTTTGGGTAAGATGCATCCTTTGGCGAATTGGCAGTTGCTTGAGATATTTTAGACCAATAATATATGATTTAGTTGTGGGTGATATGTTCATCAAACTCAAAAAATTCAGTTCATATTGTTGCATTGAAGGCATTTCACAATAACCACCTCAACTCTCACTAGTACATTCGGGCGGATTTTTCCACAAAATATTTCCATGTTTTGAACATTCATGGATTAATACAATAAAATTTAAGATGTCTCTTCAATTTTTTTTATCATGGCGGAAAAACCGTGGCAATAACGATGTTTTTTTATTTTTTGACGAACTTTCGTCTCTATATCGACGACCTATGGCTATCTTTGCACACCCGCCAAACCAATGCCAACTTCCAACGGCTCTTGGCTTTTTACACATGGGTCAACTCGTGCATTGACGTCGATAGATCGACGATCATCAATCTATAAATACATACTTTTAAGACAATTTTCGACACATTTTCTATACATATTCTTCATCTTTTAAACCTTGCATCTTTTCAAACTGTGCTCATTCCTTTTCATTATTGTGCCTCTTCAAATATGATAATTAATCTTTTATTTGTGATTCTGTTTATTTCATATTTTTAATTAATTAAAAAAATTCTTTGGATTTCTTAGAACTGCTAGCTTCATCCATATAGGCTCTCCTTATGCGGGAAAAAACCCTACGCCCCTTGCCTCTTCGTGGGAATATGGGGGCAAGCCCCTTGCGGGCATGCTTAAGCTCATGTGGCTTTAACTTTAGCCCTTGCGGGCATCCTAATTAACCCCCTGCGGGCTTAACCTTACATCCTACGGGTATCCCCTAAGCCTTTGCGGGCTTAATCTCAGCCCATGTAGGCTTAACTTCACCCTCTGCAGGCATCCCTAAGCCCCTGCGGGCTTTACCTCAGACCCCGCGGGCATCCTTAATTAAGCCCCTGCGGGCATCCCTAAGCCTCTGTGGGATTAACCTCAGCCCATGCGGGCATCTTTTAGCCCTTGATAACTTAGACCATGGTAGGATAGCCTCTTCAACAAGCTATAGCATGATAGTTTCAGATAATTTTTATCATTCACCTATGGCTAAAAATAGCCTCCAAGAGGGCGCTCAAAGGTCGAAATTGGGGAAAAAGTGAAAAAATGGTCCTTTAATAAAATTGTTAAAAAGGGACATTACAGTGGTATCAGAGCATGTTCTTGGCACCTGATGGTCTTAACAAGAAGTCAAAAGAATAAACCACCACCCTTTGAACCAGTAGTTGAAGAGGTTTTTGTAGAAGAAGAAGAGTCTTTTGTTACAACCATGGGTAGAGAGGAGGATGAAAACTTAAGACATAAGGAGGAACTTGTTGCAGCCTTAAAACCATGTCTTGATGAAATTTCCATGGGTATGAAAGACATGAGTAGAAAATTGATGAAAGGATTGGAATTGTTGGGTAGCCAACTGGGGATCAAATTGGAAATAGGAGGGAGTAGTGGTTCTCCTTTCGAGGAAAAAAAGGCAATGGATGAACGAATTTGTGTCACAAAGGAGGAACCTCATGTAATGGTGGAACATGAGGTACATGTTGATATGCAGGTGCTTGAAGATGCTACACTCAAACAAGAAGAAGGACAAGCACTTGTCTTTGTTCAGAGGGATTATGAGTTGCCTCATGGAGAGAATTGCAAAGCCTTGGAGGAGGCACATGATCTCACAATAGTTGGAACAACCAATTATAAAGAAGATGAATTCAAGATTTCGATGGGTAAGGGTTATAAAGATTTAAGGTTGGTTCATAATTCCTCACCCCCTACTTCTTTTTCAGCCACATCAATTGGGGATGAAAATTGGGTGAAAGGTTTTTTTCTAATGGTGCCACATGAGGGGTATGAAAATCCTACCTCTCCTTTTGATAATGACATGAATAGAGCACCTCATTATTTACATTTGCAGCAGCATCCCTTTTTACCTTATGATGATACATATCTTCATGGATGCCCTTATGATGTTCACTTGAGTCACTTGAAGACTCATGATTTTCCTTGGTCCTTGCTTAGTTCAATTGATGTTGGAGAAACTTCATTAACTACTTCGATGAAAGAATACAAGGCTAATTGTTTTGCTGCATCTTACATATTTTTGAAACACATTATAGGACATGCGATACTCACCTATGTCATTGGAGCAGATTTGATTGTTCACTTGATGCTTGTATGCACCTGGAAAATGGTGGTCTAATTACTTGGAGGTATAAGCACTTTCATGATTCCTTGATGAAGCATCTCCTTGATGTACATTTTCATTATGTTGTTATGTACTTTGATGATATATATTTTGTATTCATGATGTTTTGAATAATGCATACAAGAAAATGGGATCCAGGAACTATGAATTGGAGAGCACTTCTAATTGTTGGAGTGCAATACAAGTAATGGGACCCTGGGATAATTCTTAGTCTCATTGGGTTCAATTTTTTGGGGAAACAAGTTGTATGGGGGATGGATTCCCCACTCAATAAAGTGATTTTAATCAGAGTAGTGTAGTAGCAAGCATGGTGGTTCCTCTCTAAAATATTCATGGAAGCTCGAAGCCTCAAAGTTGGGCAATTTAGTGGCAACTTCAAAGAATTATACATGAAGCAGGTTCTTCAACACCCATGCTTGAAATTGCTTGCGGACAAGTAATATTGGGAAGGGAGGATTTTTCATGTCCCAAATTTTGCACTGGGTCACAATTTCCTAATCACATTGGTTCATTAGAGTTTGTCAAATTGATGCTAAGGGTCAAATAATTGCCAAGGAGGAAAATTACTAGTTTCCTAGGTTTGGGGTGGAAGCTTTGAGATTTGGAATAAGGGGAATAATAAATGATGTTTGAAAATTAGAATGGAATAAATATTTAATAAAGGATCTAAATAAATATATACAAGTGAAAATCAAAGTGGCATTTGATCATGAAGACACATGGAGGAAGGGGACCCACATATGGCTAGATTTCCCCACTACACTTGGCATCATTCTCTCACCAATTTGAATTCAAGGTGAAGGGTAACATATTTGGGGGAGTTCAAAAGGTATTATTCATTGCATGAATAATCCAAGGTCGAAATGTAGAGGAAGAGTAACTCCCATGGAAGAGGAAGAGGCAATTTGGAGCTAGTGAGACACTTGGGCTAGATTCCCTAGCTCTATGACAACAATGATGAAGATGCTATGACACCTATGACACAAATCAGACCTAAAGGATGAAATATGACATATATTACATGGCAGGGATAAAACTAGCCTCCAATAGGACGCTCAAGGGAGTTAGGGCAGCTAAGATGCTTCCACATGTGATTTGGTGGAAGTGGGAGACTAGGAATTGTTGTACAAGTGGTGTTCTTTGGAATCTCTTCCCAACTTGAGTTGGAATGAGTCTCTTGGAAGGAATTCGACCCATGGAGGAAATTAGAAGTTTATAAATGTCAATAACAAATAATAAAACCATCTTTTGATGATTTGAGAAAAATTGCATTTGTGAAGAGAGAGCTAGTGGATGACTAGTTTCTTGCCTTAGCCAATTTCGAGGGTGAAAGATTCCCATCCAAGTTGGTGTTTGGAGAGGCCAATTAGGTATTTCATGGAGCTTTAATGGAGTTTTATTTTTAGGTATCAAATATAGGGAAGCTCGTGGTTTTGTTTAGTGCAACACCATCTCTCAACCATTCCAGTTTTGAAGGCATATTCATGCTCCTTGAGGGAGGGCATTTTTTGTGAGCTCTTGTACTTCTTGGGAGAGCTTGTCATGATGTATTTATGATTTTAATAAGAATTATATACTATGTTCTTCATCTTGAGAAAGTATCAGGTCGAAATACTAAGTGGTTGTATGTAAAAATGAAGAATAATGAGCAAACAATGTCCATTTCCCCACTACATTGATGTATGCCATTATAATGATGACGATTTCGAATAAAGGAATGTTTATCTGATATATTTGTGATAAATGGACTTTCATTGATGTTTATTACAAGTTTCATATTCAGTAATTGAGCATTTGAAGCCATTATACTCAGTTTATTTGCATTTGAAGAAGATTTGGTGCCATTTCCCCAAGGGTCGAATTAGTGTTTTTTGCTGTTGTTTGGGAGGGGTTTGGAACAGACTTAATGATTAATGAATGGTTCATTTTGGATCTTAATAACATCCTTGAGACATCCCCTACCTATTTTTAGAAATTTGAGTGGGTTGGGAGGCATTTGGAAGCCATTTTCAGTACTTACCCCAGGGGGATTTGAACCCCAATTTACTAGTAAAATTGCATACTTGGTCCATAATCTTAAGAGAGTTTGTAGAGGTCTTTTGGTGGACATATATCATCCTTCAAAATCATATTCAAGTCCTAACATCAGTCACGTACCTCCTCAGAATATTTGGGAGCATTTGGGGCAAATTGGAGACCTAGGCATCAAAACTAGTCAAAGGTCGAATTTGGAGAAAAAGAGAAAAATTCATCATTTTAATAAGATTATTAAAAAGGGACATTACATTTTCAAATACCAACTGCAATTTTATGATATTAAATCCCTTGGAGTATATGATCCCCTCTAATGCTAATTTCAGGGTTTCTCTCTTTAGGTCATGAGAGACTTTAGAAAATAGATTCATCATCTTTCTCTCCATCGATGTATTTTACATCTTCATCTACCTTTCCACCATAATGAATGTCATTATCATCTATAGCACTATTATGTTGAACATCATCTTTGGAAGTACTTCATTGATGCTTGGAATCTCTGTTTCCTCTGACTCTTTGTAGTCTTCCTTTATTCTCCATATCTTTCCATGAGGTACCCTGCTTACTGACTTTATTTGCTTCTTGGATTATGTACTTTGGTCTTTTCCCTTGGTTCTTCAATTAGCAGCCTTGTGACCAAACTTGTGACAACAGTGACAATATCCATAGAACCTTCCTTTATATTTGAGGAATCTTTGATCTTTCTGCTTCACAACTTCCATCTTCTTCCATCCCTTCCTTTGTTCTTAGAATTTTATTGAAGCATTCTTCCTCAACTTACATTCTCTAGCCATATGTCCAAAATTATTGCATGAGTAGCAATGACCAAAAAAGATCGGCTGGACTCTGCTTGTCATTGGTATTTTAGGTATCACAACAGTTTTTTCTTTTCTCCATCTTTACTGATCTCTTCATCTTTACTATCTTCCATGGAATAGAAGAATTTATTCCTGTCATTAAATTTTTTCTTGTATATAGTTTTGTTCTTTTGATCTTCCTTATGGTTGCAAGTTTCTTCATCATCATTCTTGAAAATAGCAAGGTCTGCTTTTACTATTTCTTTGGCTGAATAAAGCTTCTCTCGTTTGACCCAAAGTTCCTTAGCTAAGATGCATTGTCCTATATTTTCTTTGATGGGTTGACATAGTCCTCTTAGCATTGTTATTGAGTATGCACTCATTAGTAAGTATGCACCCCATCCTAATGATTGTAAGTATGCACTCATTCTTTCTCTCCAATATGCATAGTATTCTTTATCAAGTACTAGAGCTCCGTGGGATGCAATATCTTCTTGTTGATCCATAGTGGTTTTTAATAGGATCTTCCTTCCAATGGTTTAGACTGTAGTGAATGATCATGCTCTGGTACCAATTGTTGGAATATTGGTCAATATTGAGAGGGGGGGGGTGAATCAATATTGTTAAATAATTCAAGCAAGGAACAGCTCTATGTCACCCTATTAATTTTATTAACACAAGGACACCTTCTTGTAGGCATTTCCAATTGACCTTTTTAGTTGCTGATTTGACACTTAGACAAATTCTGAAACCCTTGGTCAACATGATGAGATTTTTATTTTCATCCAATTTGAAGTGTGAGATAACCAATGGGTAGATTCCAACAAGGTGATTCCATCAAGACCACTTTCATCCTCTGAAGCTGCTTTCTCTCTCCTCGACGAGCATTTTTTAGGAGCAGTGCAAATCAAGCTGGGAGGCATTTTTGGCAAATCAATATTGTCTCCTATAGAGACTTTTTGGACAAACCAATGATATGGTTGGATGAACCAATCAACACTCTAGAGACCCATACCCTCAGAATAATTTAATCAATCAACTATTGGAAATGGTGGGCATTTTACTAAGGTAACTTAGGCATTTTTACCAATATTTTTATACTTAGACAATTTGTGCAATTTCTAAGGTGGATTTTTTATTTCATCGAAATCTTGAACCAATGCCACTAGATGATGTAGTATACCTCACTGAGAACACCCAAGTTGATTTAAATCTCAGACTCATCTTCAGTTTCCCTAGGTGGGCATTTTACTGAACTTGGTGCAAAACTGCCTAAAACCCTGTTTCAATTAGAGAAATTTTGAGGTCAAAAATTGGCCTCAAAACAAAGAAAATGCACTATAAAATACAACCAATCACATTCTAGTAGATGACATCATCCCCCTTGGTGAGGTGGCATTGCATGAGTTAAGAATGCTTATTTGTCAAATTTTCTATGGTGGATGAAAACACATAGTTAACCAAGGTAGTGGTGTAAGTACTTTTAAGTCATAAAGTAAAGTACTCATAATGATAGTCTTTTCATAAAATAATATTATTGTCGTTTTCAAGTAAAATACTCATAATGAATGTATTTTCACACTTTCTCATAAAATAATATTATTGTCATTTTCAAGTGAAGTACTCTTAATTCATAAAGAAAGTCCTTTCACATTTTTTTATAAAATAATATATTATCATTTTTATGTTTTTAATTTTAAATTATATATTCATTCCATTCTATTTAATAACATAATGTCAAACTAATAAATAATAATAATGGATTTAATAAATAATAATGCAATGTGGATTATAATAATATTATTGACATTTTACATGTAAATAAATTCTCAATTAAATTACATTATTAAATTAATGAGAAAAGTACTAAATATAAAAAGTCAACATAAAATTAAAAAATAGCTCTTAAAATGTTTTTTATTATTTAATTTCATTTTCAAGTTCAAGACAAATAAATGCTAAAGGACAATAAATTTTTGGGAATTTACAATGAATCTTAGTCACATCAATGTAGATTTATTTTCTTAATTTTATTTCTAGTGAATTTTGAAAACTAACTCAACCATGGTTATTTATATTGTGCATAGAAAATAGTGTGGGAGGTGACTTGTCATATATACCTACCCCATAAAACCCCCAATTCATAATATTTTAATATATCTCATATTTTTGTAGTACATCTCTTAGGAGGCCATTTTTTGACCTCAAAATCTCTCTAATGAGTGACAGACCTATAAATTTTTCCTCAGACACTCTCAAGACAAAATACGGCCATGGTCAGGTAGACAAATTAACAAGCTATATCCGAAACATATGGTGCATGCATTTACTTTAACTTATGATTTATGGTGTGCATTTTCTTGAGGCTACTTAGGCAGTTTTACTACCTCTGGTGCAAAACATCCTGAAACCCTATTTTGTCAGGCCTTTAACTTTGTCATCAAAGACCCTCTTTGAGAGCTGAGACTATGGTAATATAGCCCCTTAAAAAAGCTACAAAATGATAGTTTCAGATAATTTTTACCATTCACCTATGAGGTACGATGTGCATTTCCCCAAGGCTATTTGGACCAATTTTCCAACACAGCCTTTTTTCAGAATATCTAAAAGTGCTTGAACCCTTGTTTTGGCAGATCTATAACTTTGTCATAAAGCACTATTTTGAAGAAATGAGACCATGGTTAGATAGCCTATTCAACAAGGTATATCCTGATATGATGGTGCAGGAATTTTATTCAAACCATGAATTATGGCGAGCATTCTCTTAGAGCAGTTTTGACCAATTTTTCAACACTTAGCCATTTTTCAGAATGTCTAAAATGGCTTGAACCCTTGTTTTGGCAGATCTATAACTTTTTCACAAAACACTCTTTTGAAGAAATGAGACCATGGTTAGATAGCCTATTCAACAAGGTATATCCTGATATGATGGTGTGGGCATTTTCCTCAAACAGTGAATTATGGTGGGAATTCTCTTAGAGCAGTTTTGACTAATTTTTCCATACTTAGTCAAATTCCAAAGTTTCACAAACTTGCCATACTTCTCCAGAATTATGTCAGATTACAACATTGACTTCATGATAGCACCATAACTTAGCCTCTACGGGCTTAATATCAGCCCTTGCGAGCTTAACTTCACCCTCTGCAGGCATCCCTAAGCCCCTGTGGGCATCCTTAATCCCCTGCGGGCTTAACTTCACTCCCTGCGTTCATTCCAAAGCCTCTGTGGGATTAACCTCATCCCCCGCAGGCATAGATAAACCCTTGCGGGCATATTTTATCCCTTGTGGGAATTTCAGTTAGCCCCTGCGGGCATAATGGAGCTTTTAACCCTTAAGCCTTTTTATAAATAATCAAGTTTTTCTCTGCTTTTGGGAGATCAATAGCTCGCACGTGAGAGCACCAAGGAGGGAACTGATACCACATCTGGATGGCCAAATCACCAAGGAACATGCCCATGTCATCTGGAAAAATTATCAGCACAAGGGCACTCTTTGGAGGGAATTTCCAAATGCCTTTTCAACTTTCTGATCTTAACACTTAGGCAATTTTTCTTTAGTTCTTAATATGCAAAATAATATTTTTCCTACTTTTGGCAGATTGATCTTTTGCATATATGACCATCATAAGCCAAACTGAAAGTACTCTTTTGAAGAAATGAGACCATGGTTGGATAGCTTATTCAACAAGGTACATCAGAGACTTTTTGGATAGCCTATTCGAACCCTAGCAGCCAATATCTCCAATCAGTGACTTCAAAGGTCGGTCAGGGTAAGCTCTTGCACATGGTCTCCGACAGGGTAAGGTCTCGAGTCTCTACTCTTGCATAAGGTCTCTGACTAGTAATGTCATATAACCCTCTTTGAAGTACTTTAATTTGATCTTTAATTTAGAGGCTTGTGTATATTTCTACCGATATGTTCAGGGTTTTTTGTTGATTTTCGCTCCTTTAAATTGCTTCTGCACCTGTTCCTTGGTTTTTTCCCAAAATGCTGTCTCAAATAGCCCTGTCTTCTGCGGTTTTTCCCTCCACTGGCCCTCCTCATCGTTTGGTTGTTGAAACTTCAGAAAAGGGCAGGTGCCGGATTCTGACCAATGCTCTGGTTATTGGCGGCGAGCTTTTGTACGAGAAGATTTGTTACAACAATTATTCAAAGCTAGCTCCATGTTATATAATGGCAGAAGGTAGCAGTTGTGGCCCTGCTGGAAGGACTAGCGTCACTGATGCATTCACCCGAAGAATGGATAAGTTAGAAAAGGAGATAGAAGAGCTTCGACAAAAGCTGGAGGGGAAATGTGACAAAGAGGACCTAGAGTCCTTGAAGAAGTCGATTGAGGATACCATGGACCGGAAGTTCGCAGATAACAATGTCGAACTGATCGAACAGATGCGGAGGCTCCTTTAGGAACAACGCGAAGCCAATCAACCTCGTGACGGCGAGGAGAGCCCAACGACTTCTGTAGGTTTTGGGAAGTCCACTCTAGGTGACAGGTTTCCTTCCTCAGAGGAAAAGTATATGGATATTGGCTAAGGGAACCATGTGGCCCACCCACCATGGTCTCTTGATATTTACTTGTCTGATTAGGTTTACTTGTTTCGTTTTCTGTTAGTTTTCCAAGGCCCTTTTGTTCGTCTATATTAATTTTTGGTATGCACACTATTATCCTTTTTGTAAAATAGAAGCTCATGTTATTGAAGTTCTAGGGAGTAGGATTCTATCGTATTAGTGATATAAACATTTGATGTAATCAACAACAAATATTGGTCTATTTTGGTATATAGTTGTTGATCGACAATTGTAATCGAAAATATTGACGAAGATATATTAATGGATATAAGATTTGTGTAAATTCCCCTGACATTTAAATCTATTTCTAAAAATTCTAGATATATCAATGGATATAAGATCTGTGTATATTCCTTGGGAATTTAAATCTATTTCTATAAGTATTAAAACACTTTGGCCCTGCAAGTAGAACGCTTTGGTTAAACTTCTTCCTTGTGGTAATTTGTAGGATTACTTATTTCTTCCACTTCTCACTTTGCTACAAAGGCGAAGAAGTAAAGCATGACTAGTTTCATAGTTTGCACTTGAGCTGTTGGTTCAAGAAGAAAGCCTCTTTGAAAGCCAATTTGTGACAAATGGATACTTCTATTGAAATATTGCATTATGAATTCTCAATATTCAAATGACTATAAGACTAGTAACTATTTGTTGGGCTTGTGATTTGGTTTCTTAAATATGTAGTGCAATATTATTTTATATTCTGTTAATTGTAATGTTGTGATTTCTTTGTTATTTGATTCTATAGTATGTATGTTTGACTATTCAAATTTAAAGCACATTACTAATTATATAATAAATTCATTATGGTTCTATAAGTAAATTATCATCTTGTTGGAACAATTTCACGACTACTCTATACAACACATCTCTCGTTCTTTCAATCATAGAGCTGATTTATTGTCAAAGAAGGGATTACATTTGGTAGATGGTATTCTTTAGGCTACCCCTTTCACTGATCACCATCCAGGGGAAATGTTTTATGTTTGTCTTTATTAATTAGGCTAGCCTTTATGATCCATTTTGTAAATTATATGCACCCGCTTTAGGGGCTTTTTGGTTAAGATTTCCTCTGTATCTGTGTTATTTTTATGATGTTATCAATAGCTATGGTTATGATGGTATATTACTGAATAGTGGCAAGCATTATTGGATTTATTGTAAAAGACTGCATAGTCTGTTTTCAAATATTCTATCCCTGGGATAGGTTTTATTGTAGTTTCTTTGATTCACTTAATGAATAACAAGGAACTTTTTTTTCGTTGAAAAAAAAAGTGCTATAAGTAAATTAATCCTGAATTAATATGCTAACTCTTAACTCTTAGATCAAACAATCAATAAAGTCATTTTGGTTCTTTTCATGATTGAGCTTCATGATTGCACGTAGACAGGGTTGGAATTTCATTTTATCTTTACCCTTCAAATCAAATTTTTATGACATTTTGAACTCTTATTTTCTTATATTAAGAGAGAATCCATGTTTTATTTAGTTAATCTTAGATTCTAAATATTAAGACTCATGCATGCAAGATGGATTCTCTCATTGACACTAATTTAGTTGAAGAAAAAAAACAATTCAAAAATACACCATAAGAAGGCAACTTCCCTTCCAAACAAACTTCGAATGACAAATCATCCAAAAAAATTATATTAAAGAAAAGCTATATATTGAAAAAAAGCTATGCATTTTTAAAGAAGAAGAATTAACTTCCTCGTTGTTTGGAGACATCTTGGGCTCCGTCAATTACCCTATTTTAAAAATTACTTTAAATTGAATATTCACATATTTAGTTTCTATATTTATTGTTTATAATTAAACAAAAAATTACATTCATTTTATTCTTGAGTTAGTTAATCGAAACTTTTACCACCCAACTAATATGATCTAAAGATGGAACTGCATCAACTGCTGCTATTGAAGTGACATCAATGACAACCACACTCAACAATAATATTTCAGGTGGAGGATTTACACACCTGACCATTAACTCATTCGCAATAAAAGGTCTATGTCCAAGAAGATAATGGCCTGCCAAAACATCCAATCAACAATAGCTTTTTAAACTACCAATTCAACACTAACACAAAATTGTCAAACCCTAGGTCAAAATGAGGATATTTTTATTTTCATCAACTTGGAAGTATTATACACCCAATGGATAGAGGCCAACAAGGTGATTCCATCTAGACCAATTTCATTATTTGAGACCTCTTTCTCTCTCCTCGGTGGGAATTTTTCTGGAGCGGTGCAAATCAAGCTAGGACACACTTTTGGCAGATCAATATCTTCACCTACAGAGACTCTTTGGACAAACCAATGATATGTTTGGATGCACCAATCAACACCCTAGAGACCCATATCCTCAAAATATTTTAAGAAATCAACCACAGGAAATGGTGGGCATTTTACTGAGGTCACTCAGGATATGCCAAAATAGTGTTCCATGCATATTGGACCAGTCTAGGAAAGTGCACAAATTGTCTAAGTATAGAATCAATAGAAATGCCTGAGTGACCTTAGTAAAATGCCTGCCATGTCTTGTGGTTGGTGTCTAAAATTATTTTGAGAGTATCGGTCTCTAGAATTTTGTTTGGTGCATCCAACTATATCATTGGTGAAGAGTTGGAGTCTCCGAGGAAGAATATATTGATCTGACAAAAGTGCTTCTTATCTCGATTTGCACTACTCCAGTAAAATGCCCGTTGAGGAGACAGAAAGAGGTCTCAAAGGATGAAATTGGTCTGGATGGAATCACCTTGTTGGCCTCTATCCATTGGGTGTCTCACACTTTTAGCAGGAAACAACCTGCCCTACTTCCACCCTTCCACCCTTTTCTGATTTCTTTTCTTCAATTCTGGAATTTCATTTGTCTTGGCATGTTCTTGTTGCTACTGCAACTTGGACACCCAAGATACACTTCTTCCTTCTAAAATGTGTGAATATATATTAAATAATTCACCCTTCAATCATTTCAACTCTTCAAACTGCCCTTATACCTTTTCATCATCGTGCCTCTTCAAAATTAATTTTCAGTTTATTAAATTAAAACATGACTCATGATTTTTCTTCGTTTTGGCAGATCAATATTTCGCACGTGCGAGTACCCGGAAGGGAACTGATACCAAAAATGGATAACCATATCATCAAGGAGTATTCCCATGTCATCTGGAAAAATTATTAGCGCAAGGATCCTATTTGTCGGGCATTTCCAAAATGCCTTTTCAATTTTCTAATAGCTAATTTTCCCCTGTTTGATATGAAAAATGATATTTTTCCTATTTTTGGCAAATATATTTTTTGCATATATGACCATCATGAGGAAAACTAAAAGTATGTCTGGATAGCCATTTCAATAAGGAATAGATCCATGTTACTTTTCAAATTTTCTGAAACACACACATCCTCTAGCGGGCATTTGAAAATGGCCTTCTAACCTGTTAATTCAACACTTAGATTGTCAAACCCTAGGTCAACATGATGAAATTTTTATTTTCATCAAATCTGAAGTGTGAGACACCCAATGGGTAGAGGCCAACAAGGTGAATCCATAAAGACCAAAGGAGTCCAAACTAGGCTAAGTAGCAATTTTGGCAGATCCATATCTTCTTCCCCAGAGTCTCTTTGGAAAAACTGACACCATGGTTGGGTAGAAAAAACACCAACCTACAATATGCCCATATGGTGCGGGCATTTTCTTCAATCCACAATTTATGGCGGGCATTTCCCTGAGGTCACTTGAGACAGTTTTTCCAACACTCAAGTCATTTTCAGGAAATTCTTCAAGGTTTATCCTGAAACCCTGTTTTGGTAGGCTTATATCTTTCTCCTAAAAAATTATTAAGGCTAACTAAGACCATGACTATATAGCCACTTTAACAAGCTATAGCCTGGTATGATGGTGTGGGAATTATCTTCAAACCATGAATTATGGTGGGAATTCTCTTAGGCAAGTTTTGACTAATTTTCCCATACTTAGTTGTAACATCCCTCCATTTTAGCCTTAGTAAATTTTATAAATGTATATTGTAACTTTGATTATGGCCCTGGTGAGGAGCTCAAGGCCAAGGCCCCACCAGTGGGCCTTGAAAAGTATTGTTGTGATTTACTCTTAAGTGGTAAATTGAAGACGGACGCAGCTTAGTGACAGGCAAGTGAAGCCACTAAGGAAGAAGGTGTGGAAACTAAAGCATGAGTAGATGACGGGTGTCATCTTAGTATCTCAAGCACTTACTTGATAACCTTAAGTTATTCATAGTATCGTCCTAAGTAGATGATCGACGATAGTGATTATTTAATTACACAACTATTATTTTAAATTCCTATTACCTTTTAGTATCAAAAGGCCAACTATTGTCCTTATGGACTATATTAATCATACCCCTATGAGAGGATGTTAGAGAAAACTCCTAAAAACTAAAAGAATCTTAACATATTGAATAAGTGTTATCGCTAGATATTATGAACTCTGACAAGAGTGTCGAAAAAGTATCCTTATTAACCCTAAAGGGTATGAAACTAAGTTTTCATTATATATATATTTATATATATAAATATAACCTTGAGATTAAGGTGGAAAGAAGATATTTTATACAATTTTTAAGAAAGATATTACACCTATGAATTTTCTTATATTAAGATGGATGACACATTTTCTTGGAAGATGAAATTTTATATATATGAGCCTTAATTGTTCAAATATTTGAGCTCCTATTAAACTTTTTAAAGAGTATTCTTGTGAAACTTATATATATATATATATATATATATATATATATGTGTGTGTGTGTGTGTGTGTGTGTGTGTGTGTGTGTGTGTGTGTTCTTATATGCGTATAAGTATACATATAAAGGTGGTTCATTAAATGCATATATAAGTATACATATACATGCATAGCAATGGTGAAGCCACATTGTAAATGGAAACATTATGGTAAAAGTATGAATAAGAACTATACATATGAAATTATACCTTAAATGAAGGAGTATGCTATGAAGGCAATTAATCATATGCCTTAAGGACTAAAACCCTTATAAAATATAAGAGACTATTAGTAGGAATAAATACTCATTGGTTTTTAATGAATAAAATAAGTATATATATATATGTATTTCACAAAATAAATCTTTAAACGATAGAGTGCGAGATTCCTTTTTGTTTCGCATCACTTAAGTGGAGGAATAACTACATTACTCTTGGAACCTCACCATTATTAATTTAATATAATTGTTCCTGTTTACAAACAAGAAGTGGAGGTTTCCAATTAATGGAGCACGCGTCTCTCTCTCTTCCTCTGAGAGAAGGTCGCGGATCTTATGAGAGCAGTATGATGGTCTTTTGCAACAACGAATTCAGGTAATTAAGCATAGGGTTCACCACTACCTGTTTTAACTGACCTCGACTCTTGATGATAGCCAGATGTCTATTTGAAAAATGACGGTTGGGAAACCATTAAGCCATTTGTCCAAAACTTTGAGTATGGGGATTTCCCTCATGAACATGGCTGGGCGGGAGAGTTATGGCATCTTGGTGTAAAACACAGGCAAGCTCGACGTTATATTAAATTTAGCTCTGTGTTGGTTGAACGGATTGACACTGGGGGGGTATGCATCTATTTCTCCGCGGTAAAGGTGTTTGATTATGCTTTTAGTGGGTAGATATGCTAGTAAGGTTTTTTGGGCGATAAGAGTAGGAAGGATTTTCACTAAGTGGGAAGCTCTGCCTTGGTTTTTACGTATTCCCTGCGTTGAGGTAGTGTACTTCGGTGCTTGGATATTTTTTTGGTGTCTTTGCGTTTGAGGGTTATAGTCTATTATGAAGGATGCGATTTGAGGTTGTTGTTTGTTGTTTTGTTGGAATCGCAGTTTCCATTTGAAATTATAGTTGATTGTTGCAATTTCGTTTGGAATATTTGAATGCTGAAATCGTAGTAGTTTTCCATTTGAAACTATAGTTGATTGCTGCAAATATGTCTGGAATGTGTGAATGTTGAAATCGCCTTACCTAGTGATTTCTGGTTGATAACAAACAAGTTCTTTACTTCGCGTTTGAATGGGTGGGTTAGTTCTCTGCAGTAAGATGAAAGATATTTTCAGATTAGGTATTCTTTCCTTTTTAATACCCTCTGCATTTTGTTATTAGTTGAACGCTACATAAATCGCACCAACTTAGGTTTGATATACGTAGAATATAATATATTTATGTAGCTGGAAGTGTAAGGCTATCATTGAAACTCTAGTTATATTTTACTTTCTGCATGTATATTTCTTTTATATACCGTTGATAGAAAGATGCAATATAGAAATTGCTTAGTATAGATATTGCTATTTTATTTTTTTAACTAGACCAGAGTTGGGCTCTAAAGAAATATGTGTTTGATCTCCACATGCTGCTACCCCAGCCTAGTTTGATTACTGATGAAATTTAATTTCGTTTACTCTGTGTCGTGATGTGATCATAACCGAAAACGATACACAGTTTCACAACTATGTTTTCTCTGCTAGAGATTGCGCAAAGAGGTTCCCAAACAAAGATACCTATATGTTGATAGCATTGTCCTTATGATGGAAGATCTCCATTTAAATAGATGTTACCTTGTTTTTAGACCCCGAACTCAGGTCGAACTTGGATCGATATATTTTTGTTTACCTTACTGTCTCTGCTTTTGCTGGATCAAATGGTAGTTTTACTTGTATGCTGTCGTTTATCTCTTTATGAATGTTGCAGCGTAGATATCTGTCTCCTTTGGTAGATCGAAATCGCTTTTGCGAGATCATATGTTAGTCTTTTTCCTGTATGATATCTTTGGTAGAAAGCAACTGGATCGATCCGTGCAATCGAAATTCAATCGTTGACAGAGTTTGGAAATACTCTGTAGATTTCGATCTGAATCCATCGTTTTCAGAGTTGAAATACTCCACAGAATTCTACATAGAAACTTGTGCTGATAGAACTAAAACACTACATAGAATGCGAGCTAAATTCACTGTGGATAGATTAATAATTTTCTGAATAAGTATGATCTATGAAAGAGTTGTATTTTGGTTAGGTTGCACAAATTTATAGCAAACACGATCTGCACACTTTTATCTTGACGCAGTCTGTATCCCAGTTGTTATACATATCTGTAAGAATGCGGTTTAGAAATTTTATAGTGAACTAAGTTAGAGACTAATCTATGATTTGGCTCTAGATGGGATCTCTGGCAGAAGCGTGTCTTAGACATGTTTTCTGAGTTTTAATTATTCCTTCTCTTCTGTAAATTTTAGAAGGATGTGAGCATAAATTACTTTTTTGCACACATAAAGGTTAAATATGTATGTTAAAGGATATTAATATATTCAATTAGACCTCGTATTAAAATAGAGATATGAAGTTTTATACTGGTATGTACTATTCGAAAGAGGTAGGAGAGACACATAGAGTTTTATAATATATCTATATGTGAATCCATGCATATTATAGGTTTATGCTAGGTTGAATGTAATACCCCATTTTGACCCTTAGGATATATTAGCTTTTAATGTAAATAATGTATACATGTGATGTATGTTTTTCTAGCATGGCGCTCAAGGCCAAGGCCTCGCTAGTGGAAGCTTGAATTTTATTTAAAAGGAAAGTATTAGATATTATGTTACCCATGTGCTATTTAGCCATGTAACATTGTAAAAATAATGTAAATAAACATCATGCAATAAAATACCAAAACTGACTATGGAAGCAACTAATGAAAAGGGGCCATGTGTATCCACTAGGGAGTGGTGAGGGGGTTGTGGGACTGAACCATAGGCTACCAAATGTCATCTTGAGAACCCATTTGAATTTCTTTGCTGGCATTTAATTATGTGTAAGAAAGTGGTTGAAGAAATCAGTCCATGGCTTCAATGGAGCATGGGCATCCCATAAATTCGTATGGCAGGGTATGGGCTCTGTTTCCTTGACCCAAAAGCAACTCTACTTCATGGGGAGGGGGGTTCTTACTCATTCCCATTCCCTGGGGGAAGAAACTAGCATCATTTTGCATCCATTATGAATTCCCAACAGCGAGCAAAACCAGAAATCGCAACTTTGCAATAACCCATGTTTTGAAGAGCCATAAACGCCCAGAATTGGTATTTGATAGTGAAATCCAATGGGGGATCCATAGATATGAACCTTGGGGTGAAATTGAGAGGATTAGATACCCCGAAACCCATTGGAAAACCCAGTTTTTATAGCCCAGAAGTTCAGTTACGAGATTGAGTTATTTGATGACAAAATTGTGAGAAACCTAAGTGTGAATGTTTGAACAGAGAATTAGATTGCTTGAATTTAGCTTGAGATGTCTGTAGCTCTATGGTTGAGCTTACTGGCTTAGCCTCCTCCTCCTTTTCTTATTGCATGCTTGGTAAACCCAACTGTGTGTTGGCTTAGCATGACTGTTTGAGTGAAACTATGGCTGTGAGTGAGCATGTTTAGTTCCTCCTTAGTGGATACACAACCCAGCTCGAGGGTGATCTCTCAGCTGAAAGAATACATGCTGGACAGAGATCTATGGTTGGGTGGAACTTTGCTCTCACATAGCCAGTTGTTTGGACAGATTCATCTCAAAGATAAGTAGTCTCCGTGGTTAAATTATGGTCATTATGTGTTTTGTTTTGAATGTTAATTGTTCATGTTAATGAACTGAAATGATTATCTTAATGAAATTGATATGAAATCTGTGCATAACATGAGAATGGGATTGATTATTGTATGATTGTTTCATCATTCCGCCTGGAAGAAATAGGCTGATGTATTCCAGTCTGTGTGTGTGTTAATATGTTTTGATTCCATTGTGTAAATTCAGTAGGCATTTGTGTTTATATTGAGTATGATTCTGCACTACATTTCAAGATAAGTATTCGTGTGGGTTGAGTTATGTTGATTCTATGCTCTACAAGGTTTTAATTAATGACCGTTGTTTATATGTTGAATGCATGATGAAATGGTGCGTAGATAGTGTTTAATTCCGTTGTGTTTATTAAGAATGAATTTGTACACAGAAGTTTTTATTTATCCATGAATTTCTTACTAACGAATGGGGCCGAGATTGTCAAATAAGCCCGGTATGTTTGGTCATGTTTCCTTCCTTGCATTGGATTGATGGAAGGGGACGTGACAGAGTCTCCTCCTAGCCTTATACCTTGTTACGGCTATATCTGCCACCATGAAATTAATCTGGATCCAATCTAGGATCTCTTATTTATATTGTTTTTATACATGTAAAAGCTCTAGGTGTTAGAGGCTTAGTGAAAATAGAGGGAGAATGTTGCAACAACCATGTTGCTGGATGTAATCCTTGGAATCTATTTTAATAATAAAGCAACATTTCTTTGTGGACGTAGCCCTAGATTGGGTGAACCACGTTAAAAATGGTCTCCCTCTGATGTGTCACTTTTTATGTGTGGCTTATGTGTCTCAATGTTATTTTTCACTTATGTGTACCTTATGTTTCAATTATTGATCACTATGATGCATTTAGTTGATGTGTTCCTTATATATATTGAATGCATTGTTCTTTATGTGTATTTTAATGCATTTAGTTAATGTGTTTCTTATGTATATTTTAATGCATTGTTCCTTGTGTGTATCTAAAGGCATTGGTTAATTTAACCATGATGGTTTTGTAGGCTATATATCATTATGCAATATATACAAATTCATAAGAATGATAGTCTATACTTGGTCTCCTTCACATGCATGATCTTGGTTAGACGTTGGTTTCAAACTAGATGAATTGTATACGTCTTTTCATCTCACTTTATTTAAGTAATTATCTAGGTTTGCTTAACTAAATCTTTCATGGATAACTATGTTGATCTTATGATGTTATATAGATGTACTTAAGGGTTTTGGTAGGCACAATTATTAAACATAGCATAAAATGGTAATGTTTTTCCTTAGATAATAATGCCTCAAAAGAGTTGTAAACGTATTACTTAAATTGTTCGATAAAGATTAGTATAAATATTCGGAGTGTCAATTCATATGCATAAGTAAGTAAAGAAAGAATGTTAGTTATGCATGATGTTTTGTTATTTTCATTTTGTTATTTTTTTACAATGGTCGTTGTTCTTATCACGTCTAATTTTCAATGAAATGATATTAATGTTTTATTAAAAGTTTTAAAATTTCACCAATTTTACTAACTCTAAAAATTGGGTTTGTGACATATGGTATCAGAGTGCTAGGTTACAGCACTCAGGCCTAATGGGCTCAACATGAAATGAGGTTGATAAACTAATCAATCAAGTTTTGTTTTGGATGCATGGACTGGGATGGATGAGGGGTTAATGTCATCCGAGTTAAACTTCAAGTTCTCCAAAAGGAGTAAAGATAAGTATTTTCAACATTGCTTTTCTTTACCAAATTATGAGTCAGGTATGTTTTCCTTTGTCGTGATATTTTCCTTGCTCACATTGATAAATGGTATTGTAAGTGGTATTTTGTTTAAATTTCAGTATATGTATAAAGGATTATGAACATGCGGATTAACATAATAGGAAATTTCAAATTTCACAAGAGTATCAAGTAGATTCTCATTTTCTTTTAGAGCACCACATATGAGCTTAAATAGATTAGAGAGTAGTATTACTAGTATATTCCAAAGAAGTAAGCTTGCTTTGTTAGGAAAAGTCCCTTAATTTTAAAATATTACTTATTATTGCATAGTAATTACGACAATTTCATAGATTGCTATATCAAAAAATATAGCCTCATAGATGAAGTTATGTTGATGTATATGTAACTTCGGAATGTATTTCACATATATGTATATTGTATTCCTATAGAGATGGTATTATTCCTCTATAAGGAAGTGTCGTCATTTATATTGTAAGTGTCGTAACTTATACTTGATGGGTTATTAGACCACCTTATTTGGGGTCGGCCCTGTATAAGTCATGTGGGTCAAAGGGTTATTAGACCACCCTATTGGGGGTCGGCCATGTGGGTCAAAGGGTTATTAGACCACCCTATTGGGGGTCGGCCCACTCAGCATTATGTTATGTGGTAAAGTTCGAGCCTACATGAGTTAGGTAAAAAGGCAAGTCAAGTCAAGTATAAATAGAGTGCGGGAGGCACTCTATTTACTCATTTCACTTCTCACATATGCACTCAAGGAGGAGTGGCGCACTTATGGAGGAGGAGGATCTGCTGCTAGGTTATGGCTATCTCTCTTGGTTGGTTGTATCATTGCTCTATCTATCTCTGAGGAAGTTATTGGGGTTTTTCACCTTTATGGTTTTCCCCAAGTAAATCTTTGTGTCTCTTGTGTGCTTGCATTATTGTCTCCATGATTGATATGCTGTAGCTATGCTGTACATGTTGTTCTCTCAGTGAAGATCCTAGATCAGATTGAAGTAAATTCTGAAAATTTAACATGGTATCAGAGCTAGCCTGAAAGAAGGCATGATATGGCATGTATGACACTTGTTGCACTTATGAGGCTAGGGCTTGATATAGCAAAAAACAGTCATCATAGCACTTTCGCTATAAATCCGTTTTGGCGAAGTTTTCGGATCTGAAATTGTTACAGGCCGAAGCTAAGATCTCCAGGTACCTTGTGTCCAAAGGACAACCTCTAATTCGTTGTACTTTGTGATTTATGATATGTACAATATAGGGTTTCTGCCTCTTCCAGATCTGAGTCAAAATCAGGTGACCTTGGGAAAAAGGTCATATCTTGGGCTAGGAAGCTCCAAATGAAATTTCGTAAAAAGTGACAGGTAGTACACAGTCTGTACTATCTCAGAAAACGTTTTCAGAGGCCGAAGTTGAACTAGTGACACGTGGCACTCCGTACAAGTTCGCTGTCCTGTATTACCCTATAAACAGGTCACGTTGCGACACTTGGCATAACTCTCTCTTAGAGAGTCCAATTGAGGTCAGACCTATCAGGATGGAAATATAACAGGCCGAGCTATCTCAGAAAACGTTTTCAGAGGCCGAAGTTCAAACAGTGACACGTGGCATGCCGTACAAGTTCTCTCTTCTATTTTATCCCAAAACAGGTCACGTTGCGACATTTGGCATAACTCTCTCTCAGAGAATCCAATTGAGGTCAGACCTGTCAGGATGGAAAGATAACAGGTCAGGCTATCTCAGGAAACTTTTTCAGACCCTGTGGATCAAAAATTTCAGAGTTACACCAGAAACAATCAGGTACATATTTCTGTCAAAACAGAATTATTTTTTGGTACCTTCATTCATGGCTTCCGGAATTTAGGGCTTTGAAGAAAGTTGAAATTTTTGTAATCGGAGACCACGGCTGGATGCTACTCATCAAAATAGAAATTTAGAGACCAAAATCAGAATTTTTGGTTGGGCAGAAGGCCGGGCTTGATCAGACCCTAGTTCAAGACTTTGATCAGGAAAGTGGAAAATTAGGGCTTCTGTAAAAATGAGAATTTTTGAAATCTGAGACCACGGCTGGAAGCTCCTCAGAAAAATAGAAGCTTAGAGCTTTGGATCAAACCTTTTGATCGGGAAAAAGAGTGGGATTCATCAAACCCCAGTTCAGGGTCACGTCCAGTGAATCCGGAAGTTTCAAAGGCAAAATTGAGGAGTGAAACTTTGCAGTTTTCAAATTATGAATATACCAATTTGATCAGCTCATCAAGGCGCATATTTCTATCCTTTCGGAAGTTTGAAATTCAAAGTTTGAATTTTTGGGGTTTCTCTGACAAACCCATATCCAGCTCCAGGTCCAGTTCTTGCACATCAAGTGGATTGGGCTAATCCTAGAAGAAAATGGATTGGTCACCTACATAGGTGAAGAAGTTCCTGTTTCAGAGGGAGATGAGGCTAAGGCCTTACATAAGAAGATTACAAGCGATCTCGACAGGTATGACTCATCGAGGTATGTTTTGATATTTGTCCATGATTAAGTTTATGGTATGTTTGTCTTCATGTTATTACAGTTAAGTACAATTTTGTTTTTAGATTTGTCGTATCACCTTAACAAAATTATGAATGCATGATAGAAGATATTCATTATTTAGGTTGTTGACACTTATGATTGTACTAATGCATTATGGTGTTGTATGAGGTTTATGTTGTCTACTAACATGAAAGGTACACCAAGAAAGACAAATCATGTTCCAGTTCAAGAACATATGATCATGATGACATGAGGACAAAGATTCATCCATTGTCATGGATCTCATAGAAGATCCATTTACGAGGTATGTATAACTTGATTTTGTAATAGTTAACCTATGAGATATACAGGTTACTAGCACAAGTCATTGAAGAAGAACAAGAAGACATCATGTGAGTATGTTAGACATAAATAGCTAGCATGCTAATCCAGGTATGTTTTTCCTATATCAAGATAGAATCCTACCTTGTGTTAGGATCTTATACTGTTGTTGATAATGATTATTCATAAAGTCATAGGTTCGAATAATCATGATTGTATGCATATTATGTTTCTTACCATAATTGATGATATAACTAACCAGAAGAATCATGATGGTATAGGTTTGAATAATCACAGGTTTTATGCATTTTATATCTCTTATCTTGATTGATGATTCAACTAATCTGAAGAGTCATAGGTTTGAGTAATTATAGGTTTAGACATGTTATGTTTCTTATGATTTGACTAACCTTAAGAATCCTACATAAACCTTGAATGCTAATGCTTACTATTTTCTGTTTGAAATGATCATGACTATACATGCTTGAGATTATTGTGTTTTAATATTATACTAATGAATGTATGATTTTATATGAGATCACAAGGATAACTCAATCATTATACTAATAAGCATGCATAGGGACCAAGGATGAATATGAGTTGAAGAACAAGTAATACAGGAAGTAAAGATCAAGAGGGAGCACACTCCAGTTGTTCCTGCAATAAATCAAATGAGCACACTTCAGTAGTTTCTGCAAGGATGCAGATATTCAGAGGGAGTTGACCATCTCTCTACATTCCACAACAGAAAGGTGTAGAAGAAGCTACTTCAGATTAGGACTCTAGCAGCTCCTGCAAGGAAGCAAAGACTCAGAGGGAGTCCACCCAACGAACAAAGAAAGATAAGTATTTTAATCATCATTTCTTGCATATTTGTTTGTTTAACTAAAATTGTTCAAAGATGTATATGCTCATGTTCCTAGACTTAGGATATGTATTGTGCATATTAGAATAGTTGCATTGATGAATAGTATACTACTAATATACATGGGTAAGTGGCCTATGGCACTGTACAACATTCCATTGCTACTTATCTAGAATGAAACCTCTTTGCTGACATGTTGAGAGTTGTGCACACTCTTAACAATGTTCTGGTAGAGATTGGAAGGCATCTAGAAAGTTACGAGATATGGATAAATGTTGTATTGAAGCATTGGCTAAGATAATTGCATGACTGTATGACATATTTCTTTATGTGTAAGAATTTGTTCTGAAAATTATGAGATGTTTCTAATCATGCAATTTAACCTGTTTTGTAGGAAAGACCGTATATCTTTACCTACAAAAGGACTACAACATTTGTTCCAGCAACAAAGATATCTATTGAAGATATTGAAGTTCCCAAGATCTGGGATGAAGAAATGGAATGCCATGATCCGTCGATCATGAAGAATGATGTTTGGGTTGCAGTGCCAAGACATGAAGGGAAGTTTGTTATGACTTCCAAATGGAACTATTTGATCAAGCATATTGCAGATGGCAGCATTGAGAAATATAAAAGTGATGAAATAGAAGATGCACCAGATGGATTTTAAGACAGCATGGTGTAGTCAGATATGTGTGCAAAACTTGGTATGGTAGGATAGATAGCTTTCTATCCAGTTTGGGCTTTACCCAGAATAAAGCGGATTCCAACCTTTTCTACAAGGTTGAGGAAGGAAATCTAGTGATACTACTTTTGTATGCAGATAACCTGTTTGTTACAGGTGAAAATAGATTGATTGCCGACACGCAGCGGAAGCTTACTACCGAGTTCGAGATGAAGAACTTGGGAATGATGCACTATTTGTTTTTGGCATGGAGGTGTGGCAGAGTGATGGAATCTTCCTTGGACAAGGGAAGTATGCAGTAGAGATCCTGAAGAGGTTCGGGATGATGGAATACAAGGCTATGGCCACACCTATGGCATCGAATATGAAGCTTCTATGTGATGCTTCATCTGAGCTGGTTGATGTCTCCATGTATCGTCAGATGATTGGGTCCTTGATGTACCTGATGAACACGAGACCAGATATTTGCTTTGCTGTGAACACATTGAGCCAGTTCCTGACGGATCCGAGGAGTGTTCACCTGGTTACTGTAAAGCATGTTCTGAGGTACCTGAAGGGTACAGTGGATTATGGGCTCAGGTATGAGGTGAATCAAAAGTTTAACATGCAGGGTTATGTTGATTCAGATTGGGCGGGCAGTGCTGCAGATAGGATGAGCACATCTGGGTGTTGCTTCAGTATGGGATCAAGTGTGATCTCTTGGTTTAGCAGGAAGCAGTCCTGTGTAGCACTGAGCACAACTGAGGCAGAGTATGTTGCAGCCTGTTCAGCTAGTTGTGAGGCAGTATGGCTACGGAAGCTACTGTCTGAGTTATTTGATCTCCCGTTGGAGGCTACTGGTATCTTCAGTGATAACCAGAGTTGTGTGAAGCTGTCCGAGAACCCAGTGTTTCATGACAGGTCGAAACACATAGAGATCAAATATCACTATATCAGGGATATGGTGCAGAGAGGAGCTGTGAAGCTCCTGTATGTTGCGATGGACGAGCTGATTGCAGATGTGCTGACGAAGCCACTAGCCAGGGTGAAGTTCGAGTACTTCAGAGAGAGGCTTGGTGTTCTCCAGATCAAGGACACTTCGAGGAAGAAGTGATGGACACATTTGCTGAAGCCATTCCAAGCATGTTGGAAGAAGGATCCTTCACATGGCTGTGGATGTAAGCGCTGGATGATGAGCATCAGGATGATGTTCTGGTTTCTGCTTGGATATGATCAGTTGGATCATTTTTATGTATGTATGTACGCATCATGTGGATGCTGGATATGATCAGTTGGATCATTTTATGTATGTATGTACACATCATGTGGATGCTGGATATGATCAGTTGGATCATTTTATGTAGGTATGTATGCATCATGTTGGATGCTTGGACCATGTATCCATATATGTATCAGGTGGATACATTGTATGATCAGGTAGATCATGTATGGTGATATGTATCATGCATTTGTATTTGTATCAGGTGGATACATTGATGATCAGGAGGATCATGTATGATGATATGTATCAGGTAGATACTTGGTATGCATCAGGTAGATGCATTAATGATCAGGAGGATCATGTATGATGATATGTATCAGGTAGATACGTGGTATGCATCAGGTAGATGCATTGATGATCAGGAGGATCATGTATGATGATATGTATCAGGTAGATACGTGGTATGCATCAGGTAGATGCATTGATGATCAGGAGGATCATGTATGATGATATGTATCATGTATTTGTATCAGGTGGATACATTGATGATCAGGAGGATCATGTATGATACTTGGTATGCATCAGGTAGATGCATTGATGATCAGGATGATCATAGATGACGAGCTTCAGGATGTTGCTCCGGATGACATGCAGCAGGACGTTGCAGTGATGATGATCAGGATGATCATGGATACATCAGGATGATGTATGGTGAGTATCAGGTTGATACTCTATGGCCGTGGATCAGGTTGTGCAGATGAGCATGTCTGGGAGATCCTATAGGTCGGAGTTGTGTACCCGTAACAGCCTGGGATGCTCTTTCGAGACATTGCTCTGGGAGGACATGTAATAGCGCCCTGGGAGATCTCAGGTCGGAGTTGTGTACCCGTAACATCCTAAGATGCTCTTGCGAGGTTTTGTCCTATGGCATGTAATTTGGGCCCTGGGAGATTTCAGGTCGGAGTTGTGTACCCGTAACATCCTGAGATGCTCTTTCGAGGTTTTGCCATGACCACATGTAATAGCGCCCTGGGAGATTTCAGGTTGGAGTTGTGTACCCGTAACATCCTGAGATGCTCTTGCGAGGTTTTGTGGTGGACCACATGTAATTTGTGCCCTGGGAGATTTCAGGTCGGAGTTGTGTACCCGTAACATCCTGAGATGCTCTTGCGAGGTTTTGTGGTGGGGTCACATGTAATAGCGCCCTGGGAGATCCTACAGGTCGGAGTTGTGTACCCGTAACATCCTGGGATGCTCTTTTGAGGTTTTGTGACGCACGTAATAAGTCCTGAGGATTCCACAGTATGGCCAGTGATGACGAAGACCTGCAGGTGGTGGGCCTACATCCAGTATGAAAAAGGACTGGCTCTATAGAACTTCCTATGACGAGTAGATTCAGAGATTGATTGAGATAGCAGCAGCAGTGACGATGATGATGACTCGATGACGATTATCTAGTGACGATGATCTAGAGAAGATGACTTGTGCTAGAAGAACTGTGCTGAGAAATACCTTCCTAGTTAAGAGGGAGTGTTGATGTATATGTAACTTCGGAATGTATTTCACATATATGTATATTGTATTCCTATAGAGATGGTATTATTCCTCTATAAGGAAGTGTCGTCATTTATATTGTAAGTGTCGTAACTTATACTTGATGGGTTATTAGACCACCTTATTTGGGGTCGGCCCTGTATAAGTCATGTGGGTCAAAGGGTTATTAGACCACCCTATTGGGGGTCGGCCATGTGGGTCAAAGGGTTATTAGACCACCCTATTGGGGGTCGGCCCACTCAGCATTATGTTATGTGGTAAAGTTCGAGCCTACATGAGTTAGGTAAAAAGGCAAGTCAAGTCAAGTATAAATAGAGTGCGGGAGGCACTCTATTTACTCATTTCACTTCTCACATATGCACTCAAGGAGGAGTGGCGCACTTATGGAGGAGGAGGATCTGCTGCTAGGTTATGGCTATCTCTCTTGGTTGGTTGTATCATTGCTCTATCTATCTCTGAGGAAGTTATTGGGGTTTTTCACCTTTATGGTTTTCCCCAAGTAAATCTTTGTGTCTCTTGTGTGCTTGCATTATTGTCTCCATGATTGATATGCTGTAGCTATGCTGTACATGTTGTTCTCTCAGTGAAGATCCTAGATCAGATTGAAGTAAATTCTGAAAATATAACAAGTTATAGTTACTTTTAGCGAAATAAAAAGTTGGTTCTCAAGTATGAAAGTAAGAATGTACTTTGTTTTACTTAGATCTTGGTAGTATGTTTATTGCAAAATATATGTTGACTCTCTTCCATTTTCTTTCATAAAATATAGCATAAGTAATTGTTACTCTTGAGTATTTTTAACAAGAATGAATTTAACATACTAGGTTAGGGGTGAAAGGTATGAATGAATTTATGTGGCAAGATGGCTGGTGTGTTTGAATATTATTTTTCATATATGAAAAATCGTCATTTTGTTAAATGATAAGATTTTATTATTTAACATAAATTGTGTTTCAGTTTAGAACTTCCTATGATTATTAGACTTGTAAGTATAAGCTTAAAAGTGTATTACTGTATGGGAATTGCAAGAAGTATTCTTAGGAGTTTAAAATGATTTTAGTGGAAAGCAATATGATTCTAAATATTTCTTCAATAGGGTTTGCTATATCTTTAAACAAAGATTGATGTGCATCAAGTTAAATGATCTTGTTAATAGTAGAGAGTTTGATTATAGGAATAGAAGAATCCTAAAATTTTGCTATGGTCGATTGATTATTTTGAAAGAGTATCAAAAGGGTATCGAAATATTATCCTTAGATGATGAGTCTCAAATTGAAATGAATCTATATGTAACTAAATTATGATACTAACCAGGGTATTTTTAAGGATTATAAAAGTATACTTAAGTATAGTATTCTAGGCGATTATTATGGAATACAAAAAACATATATATAGATTGGTAAGCGAATATTAAAGATGAAACATACAATTTACTACCAAAATACGTAAATTTTGGCGATTATTATGATAAAAAAAACATATTTACGTAAATATAGGCGATATTAGAGACTAAAAATGACCAAATAACGAATTTATTTTTTGGAAACCCCCCAAAAAATAGCCAATTGGCTAAATTTCGCCCCTAAAAATTTCTCTGATACTAACATGTTTGTTTGTGAGCAGATTTGACCTCAGATTCACAATAAGAATATTGAAGAGTTTACATTCATACATCAGGGTGAATTGAAAAATGATACACAAGTTAATTGAATGAGCATGTGTGTAATGCTATGGAATTAATGTGTTCACTTGCTAAACAATTGAAACAAATAAAATTTTCTTTTATACTAACATTTCAGGGAGTAATCATAACTATGACTGATGACATGATCAAAGAGGAACGTTGATTATAAAACTTATATAGAAAAGTTAAGATATAACGCTCAAGAGTAAGTAATGATTTACTTTACATCTTATTTGGATTACAAGATTGTATGAATCACGATTGGCGATAAAACTTATGATTTATGATGTGTAATCATCAAAATACATAGAATGTGATATACAAAGAGGTGAAGATAATTGTTGTTATTATGATGCATGTGGCATATAGAATGATTGTTATTATGTAAATTTCCTGGACTCAAACAAGAATGTTTGAGTGGAAAAGAGAATTTCCTGGACTCAAACGAGAAGGTTTGAGTGGAAAAGAATAAAATTCTCTACTCAAACATAGCAGAAAGGAGGCACCTACATTCACTTACTAGCCGTTGTAGGAGGCAACTTCCCTAAGAAAAATGTGGTCATGTTCCCCACAGAAGTGGAACAGAGCAGGTGGCTCATTGAAAGTTATACTGACCCAAAAGACCTAGGCAATCTTTATATCCATTGAATTGAGCAGGTGGCTCACTATGTTTTTCCTTGTGGCAATTCCTAAAACAAGAAAGTGGGGGAATGCACAAGAGATTCGATGAGGGGAAGGCTATGGAGTGAATGGTAGAGGTAGTATGATATCTGAGCTAGTACTACAAAATGTAGAGCTCAATATTGCTAAAGGCAGAAGTATTACTATTGAGTACAATAAGTATTAATGCTGAGTTGCAGAGGTCATACTACTGATTACAGAAAATATCATTGCTGAGTTCATAGAGATTATTATTAATTGCAAGTTTTATGACAAATTATGACAAAATCCTAGTTAAATTAAATTAGATTACATTAAATTAAAAACATAGAGTTGTTTAACTAAAATTAATTTAAAATGCAACAAAATATAAAATATGAAAATAAAAAAAAACCCAAAATAATCTAAACAATAAATAAATATGCAAATAAAAAAACAAAGCAAAACACAAAATATAAAATATGCAAATAAAAAAACAAAAAAAGATAGAGGGAAAAGACTCCTGCGCACTAGCTCATTAGCAACATCCAGAGAAAAACAACAAAGAACAAGTTCACTTCCACACACTAGTTCATTAGCAGCATACAGAGCACTAGTAATTTGATGAGCAGAGCAGTGGTAAATCGAGGAGCAGGGGATACCAGTCCAAAGGATACCGAAGTTCCTAGGGGAGGAAATCCGACAGCAGTCCAGAGGATAAAAAAGGGCCCAATGAATTTGGTAATCCATTCAACCCTAGCAGCGTAGGAATTTGGGAAAAATCCCACGGTTTTGACTGGTTCCACACTAAATATAGATGTTTCATTGTTTAATTCATTTTTTCTGAGGGTTTATATGAAATATAGGCCATATTTGAGGAGCAAAATGACCCATGACGGGCATTTTTCCTATCAAATTCCAGCCCTGAACCCATCCATCACCCGTTTGATAGAGAACGGGCTTGGACCCTACCATTACGACCAAACAAATTCAGGATTTCCGTGTTGCAGAACACTGTAGCAATGGTAAGAAAATGGTCTTATGTAATGTAAGACGATTCAGGGTTGTGATAAGATGATTTAGGATCCAACATCACCCTATCTGCGTCCATGTGCAAAACCACTCAAAACTACCTAAAACTGGTCTAAATTTGGTGACATTTCACCATCTTATCATATTTAAAAAAAATCAGGCATGGGGGCATGGAGGGAGGGAAAAATGATGCTTGGGTTGAGGAGGATACTTCATGGAGGTTGGTGATGGAACCCCAAATTAAATCCCCAACATGATCTATATGAGGGGGAACCCCATACCTCTTTGCATGCATTAACTAGTCAAGTGGCCCAAGAAACACACTTCTATATCCATGTTGTGAACAAATTCCAAATCAAATCAAATCGCGTCTTATACTTAAAAATAATTCAAATATAAATAACTCTAAAAGAAATTACACCTTTGAGAGAAAAATAGATTTTGATAAATTTTTTTGGAAGAGAAAACTTTTGATATTAGAACATTACAAGTAAATATATTTGCACGCTAAATTATATCCTCTTGGTAACTTATATTCTTGTTTTATCGAGTGTAGGTACCACCAAATAGCTATCTGTCAGATCTATCTTCCTCGAGTGATGATGAAGATATACTCGGAGAGGTTGAAAGTGAGACGTGTTGCACTAGATCTATCGGTTCTATATCAACTAGATCTGAAAAGGTAAGGAAAAGATTTCGTAGACGCATGCAATATTTTATTTCCAACGGAGGGTCATGTAATTATGATGCTGAGAGCATATTTGTATGTGCAGCAAAAACAATACTTCTAGGTGAAGAGTTGTTGATCGATTACAAATTAAATCGAATAGATGTAGCTTCCACGGTCCAGGGTAACCATGGAAGGTCACACGTTATGCCTCATCAGGTAAATGCTAAATATAGTAACTAAACATGACTACAATAACTACATGTTTCGATTTTTTCTGTTACATTTGATTTGCACCGAGGACATTTGCTTTTTTCGTGCTTATTATGAATATTTCTATGTGATAACATGCTTATTACACTGTTATGGTTATCTCATTTTTGTTTATGTTACAATTATTGACTCAACTTTAACTGATTGATTTATTTTGTCAAGGTGGCAGCAGTGGAAAGCCACATTCTGCTTCCACAGTCCAAGGTGATCGTGGAAGGTCACAATCTATGCCTCGTGAGGTAAATGTTAAATATAGTAAATAAATATGACTACAATAACAAAATGTTTCGATTTTTTTTGGTTAACATTCGATTTTCACTGTTACCATTCGCATTTTTTGTGCTTATTGTGAATATTTCCATATGATAACATGCTTATTACACTATGGAAGGGGTCTACTCATCACCATGGAGCATAACATCTATGTTCTCCTTCGGAGGTAAAAGTAAATATTATTGCAATATCTCATTTTTGTTTATGTTACAATTATTGACTCAACTAAATATAGTATCTAAATATGACTACAATAACTAGAAACTCCAACCCCAGAAGATTTCCATGTGACAACATGCTTATTACACTGTGGTAAAGGACTGCCCATGTTCGTTATGAAACATAATGCATGTCCTCTACTTCTGAGGTAAAATAAATATTATTGCAATATCTCATTTTCTATTATGTTACAATTATTTTCATAATGTTTAGTTATTGATTTATTGTGTCAGGGTGGTGACAGTGGAAAAGCACCCATTGCTTCCATGGTCCAGGGTGGCCGTGGAATGTCACACTCTATGCCCTGTCAGGTAAGTGTTAAATATAATAACTAAATGTTTTGATTTTTTTTGTTAAAATTTGATTTCCACGGTTGACAGTCGCATTTTTCTGTGCTTATGATGAATTATTGATTGATTTATCGTGTCAAGGTGAGGATCGTGGGAAGTCAAGGACTACAACACTGCATCAGGTAAGTGTTAGTTCTTAATAGTAACTAAATTTCATTACAATAACAATGTTTGAATGATGTTAAAATTATTTTGCTTAATTTTATTGTTTGATGAATTTAGTCTAGTGCACTTGATCTGGGTGATGAGGAGCTTGAGGATGAAATTTACTATCCATAGACCCAATGGAAACTATGAAGAAGGTGCTGAAAAAGGAAAACATATAAATGCTTTCCTTGGCTCACATAATGCCCATGACTCATGATATCAGGGAAAGGATTGAAGAGCTGAAAGAATGAATAAAATATTATGGGGTAAGTGGCATCTTCACGTCTTTTTTTAAGCTATGACATGATTTCATATTTGATATTATGTTTTCTATTTTTCCAAGTGATCTGATAAAGTAAAGTTTTTCGTTTGTAGGAGTTTTTACAACCCCTAATTGGAGAAATTGCCGAGACAGGTATAGGTAGCAGTGATGCTCCAATGCAAAAACAATATCGACAAAGCAATGTACCAATGGGGCTTTTTGACACTCCTACGGTTGGCCTCTAATACATTGATGAGGGCACTGATTTTGATTGGCATGACATCCCAGAGCATGATGAGATGGAGCCTAGGACTCCACGTGACTCCGGAGATGAACATAGTGTAGATGACCAGGAAACTTTTCCTAGAGTAGCACGAGTTAAAAGCACCGAATCGCTAGATCTCACCTTTCTGGTGGATGATGCTTGTGTTCCGATCAAGATTCAAAAGATTGCAAGTATTTATTAATTAATTTATTCATTTTAATCATGAAATTGAAATGGACATACGTTGAAATTATTAAAAATTAATGGATTGCACGTTTCTGCAGGAAATAATGTTTTCTACAGGAATTTGAATGATAAAGCATTGGAGCTGTTTGGCACCACCATTCGAACACGGTAGAATAGCCAAGATATCGAAAAGAGAGATGAATTGACAGACCACATGGTAAACTTATTTGGCAATACATTCAACAAGAAAACGGTTGCAAAGTTAGCCGGAGAGAATTTAAAATATACCAAGGCCCAATATAGGGATAAATTGCAACTTGACCTCAAGCATGAGTGCCCTCCCATGGTTCTGGAGAAAGAATGGAAGGCACTCATACAGGATGCAAAGGAGAACTTGATAAAAAGATAAGGAAAACAACCACGGCCTGGAAAAGTAAGGTACAACACATATCAACTTTTTAGTGAAATATGCGCATTTATTTTTTTCTTTTTTGTTTTAAGTAAGAATTCTGATATCTAACGTTTTTGAAAATTTTCATATATAGGCTACCTAGCACCTCCAAAGCAACCAAGGCTAGAGTGGAAAAGCATGGGCAGCATAGACTGGGCCAGGGTGGCTATAGAAAACTAAGAGCCGGAATCGTAAGAATTAAATGATTAACTGTGGGGAATATGTATTTGACAGTAGCGAACAAATATATGTTTTTGATACTGGAAATGAGAATGTGTTATGCATTGCAGGGAAATACGTTCCAAGATGCTTCCACCGAGGAAAACCTAAAGCTTGGTTTCAAGTATGGTTTTAAAAGTGTGATTGAATATCAGAAAAGCTTGGGGCAGACTCCAATCTCCCCAATGACGCAGATGCAGGTAAATAAAATGAATAAGGACATCATTGTAGTATACTATTAAAGTATATTCAGTTTTGTTTATATCACCCATAGCTAAATATTTTTGTTTTCTTTTAAGCAACAATGCAACCGCAACAGTGAATCTAGCGCTACTCAGCATGTACCAGCTGATGTTGGGTTGTGCATGTACCATGATAGTGGGGAGCAGAGTAGCCATTCTGGTATGTGTGCTTTGGAAATAGAATGATCTACTGTGATTATATATATTTATTTCCTGACGTATACTTATAAATTTTCTTATTTCAATGTAAGACCATGTAGCTCAGGAGGGTGAACCGCAAGAGGAATTAGCAAGTAGAGAAACAATTAACACACCAGTTTTCATAGCTACACAGACAGGTAAAGAGAAATATTGTAATTTTAATCAAAATAATGAACTATTAATTTCAATAATATTTCAACATATCGATATGCCCATTTTCGTTGTTGCAGTTCACGCCCCTTCAGAACTGCTTCCATGCCCTACTCAACGACGTACACGAAGTATGATAATGAGGGCATGGAAACACAAATACTAGCAGGACATGGCTTTGTAGATATTCCACCAAATGATGATGATAATACCCCAATCGTTAGTTTTTACAATGAAAAAAAACATAAATCAAAGAAAAAGTAGATGTATAAATTCATGACTTGTATTTGGATGTATATCGATGTTGTTAGTTTGAAACATTGTTTATATGAATTATCTCATTATGCTTCAATGTTTTTATGTTTATATGTTTTGATGACTAGCCTAGTTATGCATGAATGTTTATCTGTTTTCTATGTAAACAACATCATTTATTGGGTATGGGGAATTGAGAGTGATGTGAGAGGGGGGGGGTGGGCCAATTGAGCTTCCACCTTCACGTGGTTGTCCCTGTTCAGTAGAGAATATAAAACCATTCTCGAAACAGAGAGGAGCTCAATAAGGTATAAATACTCTTTTATTACTATGTATTAAAGATGGTTGTAAATTTTTAAATGCATGTCTATTTCTTAAAATATTGTTAATAAATTTAACATTTCACGGTTCATTGATTTTTGCAAGACTTTGTAGCAGGATTTAAATGACTTTATATTTGCTTATATATTATTTACTGATATAAAAATTCTGTCTTTGATGATTTATGCGGGTCTTGGTGATGGAAATGCATCTCGTGGACAACTCTTATCAAGTTGTATGGGCAAATGGATATGGCGAAAGGACAATGATAAGGTAAGGGTTTTGACGTGTTCTTTATCCTTAATGTGTTTGTCGTTATCCATAAATTCTATTTCATTCTATTAAGATACATACATAAATAACATCTTAGCCAAAGGAAATTGCTTGCATTATGTGGTTTCTCTTCTTCCTTTAACTTTGATTTAAATTAGAAAAGTATTATATTTAGCTTAAGTTCAACACCACAAGAAGCCATCAAATCAACCTACTTAAAAAATTATAAAAAGGGAATATTGGGAGAGTATCATCAAGTTTGGTGTTTCTATTTCTCTCCTGAAGCTCAGTACACGCCTTAGGAAATTAAAAACAAAATAAGAAAGATATGAGAACTGCAGGTCAGAATCCAAGAGCTCATAACTCATTATCTGATTTTTTTGTCTTCTTGCTGGTTGATACCTCTACCTAAGAATGTCTACCCTTCAACTACCCCCAATTAGGATTGAAGGCTTGGTGATTGTCCATTGCATTGGTAGATTGCTACTTTGGAATAGCTGATTCATCTCATATACAATTGCCTCTCTTATTCACCATAACATTATCCATGGCAACCTGTTATCTGTGTAACTTTAGCATCATGTCAAGGATGTACTTGATTTCCTTCCAACCCTTATTTTCTCCATCCTTCCCACTTTAATCCTACTAAGTTTTATCTCAATCATTTGTCTATGACAGGAAAGATTTGATGTGAAAGTTAATATCTGAGTACAAGGAAGGTTCTTCCCATCAGGTATGTCATCGGATATGATTTTGACATGTTTGTTCTGCAATTTTGCTGCGTTGTTTGTTGTTTAATGGCGCATAAAATATTTAATGGTAGTCTTGTAGCATGGTACGTCTTGGTAGGTGGTAGTATGATTCCTTGTTATTGGTTTCTAATTTTTCGGGTGCTAAGAAATTTGTATATAAAATACTAAGGTTCCCACATTCTTCATCAATGTACAACACTTGATTCATGGGTGCTCCATTTAAACACATAGTTTTCATCTCTTTCAACTTTAACACAATGACCTCTTGTCCATTGGGAGTATTAAGGTTGAAAGAGATGAACATTATGTTTTGATGGAGTAGTTGAAAGAGATGAACATTATGCGAGTTGAAAGAGTTGATGGAGTAGTTGATGGAGCAGAACCTAAATTAAGACGAGAGGATCACATTTTCCAAGTTGAACCCTTCCTATACAGTGATGATAAACTTTCAGTTGTTGCATGGAACATATGTGGACCATAAATTGATATGTATATATCTTCAAAGGTAGCAGATAAAGCGATGTTATTACATGAGGAGTGTCTCCAAGGAAATTATGATATGGTTTCTCAACTACAAATTGCATGCTCGACTGTGCAACCTACTTCTTAGTGCCAAAATGTAATTTATGATGATTTTTTTGCTACATGTGATCATTCCCAGTAATATAATAGAAATAAGTTGTCAATTGTTTGTTGATTAAGATATCCCTTTCCCATCATGTGCTCAAGGGACTGTTTTTATCTTATGGGCATATTTGATACTAACTTGACCAATTTTGGCCATGCTTGAGAAGGTTGCATAGAAGGATCAAATTTTCATATTATGATGAATATGGTTGTCATTGATGACAACACATTAATGACAAAGACTAAATGACATGGAAACCATGAGATGATAACAAGGACCTTCATGACATGACAGATGACATGGAGCATTTGATGACAAGGAATTTTGGAGAGCTGTGGGCTTCTTAGTGCTCTTGCGGGCATCTAAGCAAATGCCTTTGCAGGCATTTGAAAGACCTTGTTGTGGTCATTTTTGAAGCACCTGCAGGCATGTTGATAAGGAGTTGCGGGCATAAATCATATCCTTGCAGGCATATTTAAAAAGCCAGCTTCGGGCATTTTTGAAGAGTCATATGGGCATCTTGGATGGCCCCATTGCGAGCATTGGTTGGAAGGTCTTATTGGCCCATTGCGGGCATCTCCATGAGGGTGTGCGGGCATTTTATTCAAGGCCTTCGGGAATTTTTAAATAGCCCATTTCGGGCATTTTCAGAGTGATCATGAAGAGCAGTGCGGGCATTTTGAGAGGAGACTGTGGGCATTTTGTAATGACCCTTGCGGGCATAATAGTGGGGTCCATGCGGGCATAAAAATGGAAACCATGTGGGAATGAAGACTGATGATGTGGCTAAAAGACCAAATATATATTTATATATATTTGTTGAAGATAAAATGGAATGAAAAAATATATTTGAATTAAATGTAATAAAAATGACAAGTCAGCCTCCTAATATCATGGATAAGACAAGTATAAATAAAAATCAAATCGTTGATTTGAATGAAATTGTGTGGAATATTTTAGATGAGTGTGAGTGAGATCTAAATTTCGGGGGTTAGGATGAGAACAATTTCGGTGGTGGAGCAGCAGTAGCAGTAAAACATTTTTTTTGTTTATCTCTTATTTCTGGGTTGGCTGATTGCTGAAGACATGATGCTTGGTTGATGATATAGCAGTAGCATGATGAAGACTTATTTTATATCGGATTTCTGGGTAGCAGTAAGGGCAGTTTGATGTGCATTATATAAATGGAAAGAATGAGAAGATGTTGGGCATGATGAAGCTTGTGCAGACTGATTGTGATGATTATTTGATGTGGATGTAGATAGTGTAAAGTGTATGGACAGAATTAAGATGAACCTACAGGACCCCTCTCAGTGAGCCATTGTGTCCAAAACCCTCTTCCAATAATGAGAAACAACAAAACAACTTACCACCAGTTGGAACTACAAAGATCCTACACATATTTTCCAGGTGAACAACTACCCTTTTTCCCTAGGGGTTGAGTTATTTATTTATTTTTCAATAAAGACAAATTGAGTGCACCTTATGTTTTTTGTAGTATGATGAATTCTGGCTAGTAGCTCTTCACATGTAGTAGAGCAAGTGATGCTATTTAACGAGGATAATATAAAACTATTCTTGAAGCAAAGAGGAGCTTAATAAGGTATAAATACTCTTTTATTCCTATGTATTAAAGATGGTTGTAAATTTTTAAATGCATGTCTAATTCTTAAAATATTGTTAATAAATTTAACATTTCAGGGTTCATTGATTTCTACAAGACTTTATAGTAGGATTTAAATGATTGTTTATTTGCTTATATATTATTTACTCATATAAAAATTATGTCCTTGATGATTTATGTGTGTCTTGGTGATGGACATGCATCTCGTGGACAACTCTTATCAAGTTGTATGGGTGAATGGATACAGCGAAAGGAAAATGATAAGGTAAGCGTTTTGACGTGTTTTTTAAAGTGGGTTTTGACATGGGTTTCTCCTTTTTCTTTCCAAGTTCTCCGGTTATTTTAGTGCTTAGAAGATCTGTCTTGAAATGCATCAAATATATAATTATTTTATGTTTGGGGATCATAATCAGCATTTTGAATTTTGGTTTATATTTTTTAATTGATGCTTACTAGTGAAGGATAATAGGCATCCATTGTGTTGAAATACTACTCTTAGGTCAAGACCATAGTCATCACACACCAAGACAAAATTATTAGTGAAATCTGACATGGTGAAAATTAGTTGTACCACTATGGAGAAAGGGTTCTCTAGGAACCAATATTTTTCTAGTGCAAGGAGTAATCAAATCAATAAGGTCTTATATTAACAAGAATGGATTAACAATTTCATGGCCTAGCACAACCAAGGACTCCATACTCCAAATCGTGGATCCCTCCCTCAGAGAATAAGATGAACTGGAATCCCTTGGAAACCCAAGGTTGTTTCCCGTAACAATGTTGCAGAAGGACATTCAAGTACTAAGTAGCAGGGGTAGTCCTAATGGGAAGGGAATCCTCCTCATGTATTTTAGTCTTAGTGTAAACTCATACTCTTCCAAAGATGCGATGATCAAGTATGAATCTGACTACAATGCCCACAATTATCACCCATTTCCCATGGTATTTTCTCATGCGAAGGATTTACATGTAAGGGACCTAGAAGGTCACAAATACTCAATCAACATCATGTCACCAAGTTGTTAATAACTCAGTGAAGCCCCAAAAATCAAAGATACAAAGATAATTTCATTCTGCTGTACTTGTCTTCCTCAATCATTATGTTGTTGCTATATCATCATCCAAACATCATTTAACCAACCCAGAAATAAGAGATAAACAAGAATGTTTTACTGCTGCTTTTGCTGCTTCTCCACCCATACTGTCTTCACTGTCCTCATCTTCTCCAAACCCCGAAATCAGAGCTACTGTCCCTCCGAATTATTCCACTAAAAAATCCACACTCAAATAAAATTGGTCTTCTATATTTATACTTTTCATATCCTTGAATTTTTTGAAGGCCAACTTGTCTTTGGTTATTTTATTTTATCAAATAATATTTAATTTCCATAGTGTCTTCATCAAATATATATATATATATATATATATAATATTTTTGCCACATTGGCATAGTGGGCTTGTCACCATTTTAACCCTTCTTACTTAACCTTCTAGTATGCACGCAATGCTTCATTGTCATGCCCTCATGGACTCCACAATTTATGCCCGCAAGGGCCATTAACTTCTCGCAGGCATGTCCAAAATGTTCGCAGCGGCCTTATTAAAATGCCCGCATGGATTCATAACAATGCCCTGCAATACTAAATGCCGACATGGGCCGTTATGTATGCCCGTAGTGGGCTCCACTTTGATACCCGCAACATCACTTAAAAATGCCCGCAACAGTGCTTGAAGTATGCCTGCAAGAGGCCTTTAAGATGCCCGCAACGGGTTCCAGATTGTTGGTAATAAGCATTTACGGTTATTTTTTTTTAAACTTCCAGGTATCATCGATATAGAGACGAATTTGTGTCGCAAGTATAGCAAAACCATCGGACGTTCTACCTTCGTTTGGTCTGTTCGAGCACGTTCGTCGATACTTGCGATGGAACGTCGTCGCAAGTATAACAAAACCATTGCAGGGTCTGCCTTCTTTTGGTCTATTCGCCGAACATGCGTTGATACTTGTGATGGCATATTGTCACAAGTATAGCAAAACTCTCTCTTTGTTTCGACGAAAAACCGTCACTAGAGAGATGGTGTTTCGTGGAAGAAAATTAGCAAAACCGTCGGACGTTCTACCTTTGTTTGTTTTGTTCAATGACAAACCGTCGATAGAGGGACAATGTTTTGTGGAAGCAATTTCCTGTGCAACGCCTTTGCGACAACTTTTCGTCTTTATAGGGATGCGGTTTTGTCGACCTACGGATGATTTGTAGAAAATGAATAAAAAAATCAATTTCAAGGCCACCTTGTAGAAGACACGTGGCCAACATTTTTCGTCTTTATTGCGATGAATTTTCACGTTCATCATTATATCCACGAAATAGGTTCCACGAACAAACAAGACCATGATCGTCAAACTTGAGACGAAAAAACGTGGAAATAACAACTAAAAACCATGGCAAATTTGCTCATATGTATTAGTGTATGTTGTATTGGTTGTTGGTTCTATCGAGTCTATTTCTAGTTTGCATGGATATTTGATGTCCTATTTTTATTTATTTTTTAGCAAGTGACTCTAAGCTACTCAAATTTGTGACTAAATTACATTAGGGAATTCCTTTATTTTTGGATTTTTCTGTTCTGTGACCCACTCTGGCTCATGGAGAAGCTAGAATTTTGTACTACACATTGATTTCAACATTATCAATACAATGGAACTATTAATGGCATACATTTGTTTTTACAAAAGAAAAGAAAATCACATTTTCTACTCCAGCAAATAACAAAAAATACATTCCAAAGGTGTTACAGGAACTATAACACTGCAATAGAGAACCAGAGCTCTTCATAATCATTCAATTTTTTTATATAGAAAGTCTGCATTTAATAGGTTCATAAATCTACATATGGCTTGCAAAATAAAGATTACATAGACATGTAATAGAAGCTGTAATATTTACAAAAATAAACTTTGAGACATGAAGTATATCAACACTGACTATCATTAAAACAAACCAAATATTTCATCTAGCTAAGAGCTCAAACCCAACTTGTTGACAGTGACTTGTCCATCCAACATTTCTTCAATGACAACCTACCCCATAGGGGGAAGAAGGCATTCCTTTTATAAAGCATCTCCCAAGGAATTGTGCTCTCAAAATATGTAAATCATTGAAATCATTATATTGGTTTGTGATCAAACCAAAATAGAGCTTCCATCCAAATAAGACCTCAAAGCCTAGTTATTGTCAATGACATGTGCATCCAGTATTTATTCAATGGCAACCTGCTTAATTTTGACGTTGGATAGACAGGATCATAATCATAAAAACTACCAAATAATCATTAAGCAACCGATCCTTCTGCAACCAAACTTTGATATCCCAAATAATGCAATTATAGGGTTTGATAATCAAACCAAATAGTAGGAAGGACGAAGTCATGATGATACAAAAAATAAAATGATGGTCCTATACATATATCATAAATGATAATGGTTATCAAAGATTTGTGAATGGATTGAAATGACATGATTTATATGTTAGATAAAAAAGTGTAGATGTATTAATTCGTGTATCAAATCCAAGCTAGGATAGCCACCCGATGTTTATATGATTTTGATTTCATGTAAATAATCCATCATAGTTTAGGAATATCTCAAACATGTGAATCATATTGTTTATTTAAGCCTAGACTTATGGTTTTATTTATATACAAATACATAGATATAGTTTAAAAGATTGTAATGTTTTAAACATATTTGTAAGGGTTATAATATAAAATGAAACAAACCTGTTAACCCAAACAATATATATTAAAACATAAAAATTAATGATAAGTACTTTGTCTAGCATTTCAAATTATATCACTAAAATCTTAATGAAAATTCGAAGAATTCATGTGAAAGATGAGAAATTGGATAAGCTAATTCGATTGAATTAAAAGATAATTTAAACAAGTTGTTGATCAAAATAAGATATATATTCAGAATATATAGTGATGAAGAATTGATTACATATAAATTCAAATTTAACAGCTTCTAATTGTATTAACTTTATAAGAACTAACTTAGACCAAAATGCCCTCTTAAATTCTAACTTGATCAATAATTTTCCCTACTTGAGAATACCTTCAGAATCAAAGATTCTGAAGGCATTCTTTAATAATTTTCAAAAATTGATTAAAGAAAGGAGCTGATAAAATTTTATTAAATGAAAACAAAAATAAAAATTGAGAAAGTTCTTGCCTACCAACAGGGTTGTTGGTGTCCAATATTGTCACCATTTTTTATCATTTAATTTACTCAAAGTGGCGTTATTTCTATCATTTTTTTGCTATAGTAAGTTGTTTCTTAGCCATTCAGCCCATCAAATAGTCCAGGTATGCACAAATTAATTTACCACGCAAATCTTGTTATATTTCGTATACTATGGTTTATTTATGATTTAAATGATGTTTTTGGGGATAATTAACACTTATGATTTTGATTGACAGGTTACGATTTGCAAGCTATGCATCATTCAGCCCATGCGCTATGTGCTCAACCTAAAATGCTTTCAGCTCATCATTTAGCCCTCCATTCAGCCCGTGAAATCCGTGGCTGATGCATCTCAAGTCATTGAATAAAAAGGAGGACACGTGGGTTCTGTTTGCCATGTGGCACCGATGGTTAAATGAACTATTGTTCCAGAAGATTCAACCTTAGGTTCGCCAAGCTTGACAATGCACTCTAGATTCACATCAACGCTCCAAGCCCCGATTCGTCTACACATTCAGCCTGGAATCACGCATGTCTGATCAACTCTCGCTCACGCCATCGTTTTGGAAGGAGTCGGCCTGTTCACACTCAGTTGGCCGACATAACTCCCAGGTCCATGCTCAACATTCTCACGTAACTCCTGTGCCCACGTCAACACTCCAGCATATGCTTCTACTCCCGATTTGAGGGAATGAATGCTCAATTGTTCGAATTGGAAAGGATTGACACCGAGGATATGGGTAGATTCCCCCTGCACTATTATGTATCATTTAATCAATAGTTACAGACATTAAACACCTCTATTATTAGAGAGGTCGACTCTGTTGACTCTCTCAACCATTGTAACTTATAAATAGTTTCCTCTGTGATTGAGACGAGTTAGTCTCTTGTAGTATGTTGGAGTTCTTTTGATTCTTTGAGTTTTATCTTTAGTTCTTTGAATTTACGATGGTTTCCAGTCTCATTCCAAGCGTTTCCAGTCGTAGATAGTTTGCAGATAGACTCTGTAATTTTCCTCAAGTTAATGGAAGCAACAACTTGTTGATGTTTTACTGGTAGTCGTTTAAGTTGAGCTAGTTCAGCCTCCGATTACTGGGAAGGGCCCCTCATCAACTGGAGGTTTTAGTTACATTTTCTACATTTCTTTTCTTTCAATTAGCTAGTTTATTTCTTGTATATGTAATTAATTCATTTTCCTGTGTGATTATCTTCATCTTTCTTTAATTGATATTTTGTTGCCAATACAATCTCCCTTCTTCCTAGTAGAATGGTCGACCAATAGTTCAGTAGTTTGATAATTTGTAGTTTGTGTTTCAGTCCCTCTTTCATCATAGATAGATATTTCCTTTAAATTCTTCCATAATTAGCATTCCTTTCCTTCTTCTCTTCTCTGTTAGTTTTTCTTCCTGTTTTCTGTAGGTTAACTCTTCTTTCTTCTATTCCAGCCTTCTCCTTTCTTCTATTCCCAACCTTCTTCCTACTTCTCATAGAATCATTCTTTTCTTTAGGTAATGATTTGCATAGATAACTTCTTAGCCTCCAATCATCTTTCTCTTGCTTCCTGTGCACTGTAGGATCATTTGCATAAATCCAGTTGGTGATTAAATCATTCAAAAACTCTTCTTTTCATCACTTTAAACCATTTTCCTCCATTTGGATCGTCAACTAGACCGCCTTTCAGACCGACGTTCGGATCGTCATTAGAACCTGTGTGTTTTCTGCATTATTTTAGGCCTTTTTCCGAATCTAATTGCTTCTGCCTCTTAATCATCATTCTCTTTATTCCTCCTTAATAATTTGAGATGTAATTTAATCTTGTTTTGTGTTATTTAGAGTTTTCAATCCAATTGTCATCATTATTTCCTCCATTTGTACTTCTTCTTTATCCTCTTCTCCTCTTTCTTGTAGACTTTAGTTCTTTAATCGGTTATGTTACTTGGTTATTGTTCAGAATGTGTGAACGTTGTTCCTAAGTAGTTTATTTTCAAGTGGTAGTTGATAATTCCATTTCATTAAGTTGTTTTAGTTTGTTAATCCTAAGACTGGTTTCTATTTAATGAAGATGTTCATGTTGTAAGATTTGGATTAATAATAAAATATGTTTATGAAGTTTTCTACTTGCTTCCAAATCTAATATAGTTCAGTTTAACATCTTTGTTAAGTCTTTCGGTTGCTTTTCCTTACATTAGTTTCATGTTGTTCACATATGGATAGACAGTAGTTCATAATGTTTAAGATTAGTAGTAGTTTGTTGATTTTCAATTTACATTTGTTTATAGAAGTTAAGTTAGATTTACTTTCCTTTAGCTTCCTCATTACATTTGAAATTCATTATGATACATTTACTCCGGTTCCTATTACATTTGATGTACGTAATCAAGAAGAGTGGAATTAGATGGTTTAGTCTAAATTTATGTACATTTACAAGTTCTCCCTATTAAACATCTAACATTCGTAGCTCTGATTTTGTCCATAATTGTCATTTGGAAGTTGAATTTGGTAGTTTCTTTACTTTTCTAGAGTAGTTTGTGTTCCAGTATTTGTTTCCATCTTTCTTATTAATTAACCATAGAGGTAGAGTAGTATGATCTAGTCCTATTCTGATCTGTGATTTTAATGTATTCTTAAATATTTAACTCCGTTTTTCATTTTGAAAGATCTTTCGATCTTTTTCCTTGCTAAAACATTTTTAGGTTTGACAAACCTGAAACTGTAGAACCTTTTCTACCTTGGCATATATTTTGCTTTCAACTCTAAGTTTACTGATCCTGGTTGATAATTAATCTTAGGTGTTGTTTTTAATTTGAGATAGCTCACACACCCAACATTTTGGCGACGTTGCGGGGGAATTGAAATAGGTAGAATTCAGTTGAAATAGGTAGAATTTCTCTTCCAAGACTTACATTAGGCTGGTGGCGGGTGAGCAGTAAGACGAGAGGTAAGAACCTGCGCATCTGTTATAATGGGCATCCCCAAAACCCAGCAATAGTAGTTATGCAGTCAAAGTTTCTTTCAGTCAAAATTTGTTTTCATGAATAGGTCTAGAGATTCACAAGGTAGATTTATTAAAACTCAAATTCCTACTAAAATCCCTACTAACCTATACAGGGGACATACCACCCCAACTATTAACTCAATAGAAAGGTATCAGAAGACACCTAAAGGGGATAGTCCAACTTGAAAGGCTAGAGAAACCTTCTCTGGAAACATCTTAAAGGAAATCATAGGGACAACAGAACAGTCTGTTCATAAAAAAAATTCACTAGAAGAGCCTCAAGCTCATATTAAGACTAAACTCAGACAAGAAGAAGCTCAGAAGGATAAAATTTCAGAACCTCTTAACCCTCTGTTAGTCCAAAAGCCTAAAGATACTGCTTTTTCAATAATAGGTGGTCCAGATTTGGTAGATTTTGTCAATCCTGCACAAGTAGATGCTCTTTTTGGGAGTTCTACAAATATCGTCATCTCACAGATTGACACAGCAACAATATAACCTCCTAGACTAAATTCCCACATAGCTGATCATTCTCCTCCTAAAAAGAAGAATATCTTTCCTGGAAAAGAACGTTGGGATATCCCATATTCACCAAGAAAGGAGCCACCTAGATTTTCTCTCTTTGGTAATAGAGTCTTCATGGAGGATGAACATGAAGATCGTGTCCGACAAGATGAAGAAGATGGAGAATCTAGAATTGAAGGTACCTTCGGGTTTCCCATATTAGACACTGCACAAGATGTTACTATGAAAACAATCCCTCCTTCCTCACTTCCAACCTTCTATGGGAAAAGTAGTGAGGATTCGAACACATTCTTATTTGAGTTTGACATTTTGTGTAGGAGTTATAATTACCTATAAGATGGCCAAAAAATAAAAAAATTTCTTGCCACATTAAAAGATTTCTCTCTTCAATGGTTCATGGGACTGGGAGAATCTAGTATTAAATCTTGGGAAGACATGAAGAATGCATTTCTTCGGAAATATCAGGATTACTGTAGACCAAAAGACTCTCACAATGATAATTTTAAAATTCAACAGCTTGAAGACGAGAGCCTGGAGGACTACCTCAAAAGATTTAACTATGTGTTGCACAAGTCTAAATATAGTGATCTTCGAGAAGTTGTAGTAAGAACACTCTTCCTTAAGGGAATCCTAGAAGAATTCTTGGATAACCTTAATCTCATAGCAGCAAGAGATATTTCTCATAAATCTTTTTCAGAGATTTGTGAACTATGTAGGAATTACTCTAGGAGCGGAGGGAAAGGTGGAAGACACTTTTGAGAACCTTATGTTAGAAATCCAAAAGGAAACACATCTGATCCTGGTGGAGTTACAAGGGTGGAGATAGAGAACCTGTTAGAAAATTTCAAAACAGATATTTTAGGGGCTATGGGTTCTCAGTTAGATTCCTTACAAGCTAAAAAGAGATAGGATGAAGAGCATGCAGCAATGAGTATTTTCTGCCCTAGTTGTATATAAACATCCTCAAAGAGAATGTCCATTAAATAATGTTTATGTTTGTCACCTTTGTACAAAAGAGCATCCCATTGATAGTTGTCCATTGTTTCCTGGGTTGCAAGCTGTATACAAGAGTGGAAGTTTTGGTGAGCTATCTAGGAGGCCTTGGCAGCCTAGGGATCAACCTTCGGGTCAGAACCCATCATTCCAATTTCCACCTTACTACCATCCTTATCAACCTCCGCAACAATGGAACACTTCAAGTTGGCAGAATTGGTCACCGCAGTACCCTCCTCAAAATGCTCAACAACAGCAATGGCCTCATGGATGGAGAGGACAAGCTTTTGCCCAGCCATCTCCTCCTATGCCTAACTATCCTTACCCACCTAATGTTCATCAATTTTTACCTGGTTATGCACCTCCTTCACTACCCCCTATCCCAAATCAACCTCCTCATTTCCAAAACATGAACCCTCCAAGACCCACAATATTACCCACACAACTGATACTGAATCCTAACAACAAACCAACCCAAGCTCTCAATAGCATTGGGCTGTTACCTCTTCCATCATATGCTATTTCGTTTGCACCAATACATGAAGTTCAATTGCGGTCTGGAAGGGTCTTGCAAGATCATCCTAAGTCGTGAGGTGTTATTCAAGAAGAAAATGCACCTAATGAAATTTTAAATGGTGTCATTCTTGAAAATGTGTTCATTCCTAAATCCTCAACACATAACCTTCCTCGTAAATAAGTAATATTGAGAAATAAATCACCTCCACATCTGGAGCGTCTAATAATATAAAAACCTGTAACTTACCCAGAATATAACATCATTAATGAATTGAAAAATATTTACATTAAGATTCCTTTATTACAAGCCATTAAAGATATACCAATCTTCAGTAAAGTAATAAAAGAACTCTACATTAAGAGACCAGGTAAGAAACAAAAAGACCCTCCAACAATACATGTCATAGGTGAAATCTCAGAGTGTATAGCAGAACAGCCTAGAATTCCGAAGTATACAAATCTAGGGAATCCTATAGTAACTATTCTCATTAACAACACTGCTATAGGGAACACTCTCATTGATCTAGGGGCTGCTATTAACCTCACAACTACTACAGTTTTAGAAGATCTCCAATTAGGACCATTCCTCCGCCCTACTCCAACAATGTTAGAACTAGCAGATCGTACTATGGTGCAACCTACTGGGATATTAGACGATATTATGGTATCAGTAGCTTCATGGGAATATCCTGTGGATTTCACGGTTATTCAATCAAAAGATCCATCTAGGGGGCATCCTATTATTTTAGGAAGACCCTGGCTGGCTACTGCTAATGCATTCATAGGATGGAGGGATGGAGAGATGGTAATCTTTGATGGGTTATCTACAAGAAAACTAGCTTTATACCCACTAGCACAACCCGTAGCTGAGAGCTTATTTTGGATAGATTGTCCTTTTGGAGAAGAAAACCTAGAAGAACTTTCCCTTGTTAGTGATCTCTCCTGGGCACTTCACGAACAAAATATTGAAAATGTGTTGAATCAATTTATTTCTTCCACCACATGTATCAACTTTCCTCAGTCTTTTTCCCAACTTGACCAGATGTTTGGAAACGAATTTCAAGAAAAAATGAGTCTCTCAACCTTTACAAGTACACCTTGTGTATTTTCAATTGAGGAACAACTAGGATCTTATACCATACCATGTGAGGTTAGTTCCGAAAAATTCCTACATATAAATGCAGGTTTAGATGAGAGTCAGCAAAAGCAACTGTTAAAAGTTCTCAAAAGTCAAAATGGAGCTTTCGCTTGGGAATACACAGATACGAAGGGTATACACCTAGATACATGTATTCACCACATTTATACAGACACAAATATAACTCCTGTTAGACAATCCTAGAGGAGAATGAACCCAGCTCTCAAAGTTATAGTAAAATAAGAATTGCAAAAACTTCTTAACGCTGGATTCATTTTCCCAATTTCCAATAGTAAGTGGGTGTCTCCTCTGGTAGTAGTTCCAAAGAAAGTCACAGGGAAGTGGCGTATCTGTGTTGATTTTCGAGAATTGAACAAGGCCACTCTTAAATACTATTTCCCTCTACCTTTTATAGATCAGGTGTTAGATACCCTATTAGGGAAACAATACTTTTCTTTCCTAGATGGGTATAGTGGATACAACCAGATATTAATAGCACCTGAAGACCAAGGTAATACTACCTTTACTTGCTCTTGGGGGACTTATGCCTATCGAGTGTTGCCTTTTGGCCTTTGTAATGCACCTGCTACTTTTTAATGTGCAGTTCTATGTATCTTTGCTGACCTTATACATGATTGTGTAGAGGTCTACATGGACGATTTTACAGTTTATGGTAATACCTTCCAAGAGGCCCTCGACAACCTCGAAATAGTTCTTATTCGATGTCGGGATACAAACTTGGCCCTTAGTCATGAAAAGTGCAAGATTTTATTAACCGAGGGCATAGTTCTAGGACATCATGTCTCTCTTCAAGGTATTAAGGTGGATCCTTCCAAGATAGAGATAATTGTCAATCTTCCTCCTCCAAAGACTCCGAAGGAAGTTAGAAGCTTTCTTGGCCATGCGGGTTATTATAGGCGGTTTATAGAAAATTTTACTAAGATAGCCGCACCTATGTTTAAACTACCCATGAAGGACACATAATTTCAATGGACTGAACCTTGTCAACAAGCTTTCAAAACTTTAAAAGCAAAGTTATCAGTAGAACTAGTACTTAGGGCCCTAATTGGTCCCTTCCTTTTCATATTTCTACTGATGCATCTGACATAGCTATAGGGGCATTCTTAGGTCAAAAAGAGGAAAATTTATCTTATGCCATCTATTTTGCCAGTAAAAATTTGACTCCTGCAAAATCAAAATACACTGTTATTGAAAAAGAGTTCCTTGCAGTAGTCTATTCCATCAATAAGTTTCGTCATTATATCACAGGATATGAAATTTTCATACATACTGATCATTCTTCTATCATATTTTTGATGAACAAACCAGTCACCAATGGCAGGGTGACTCGGTGGCTTCTTCTGTTACAAGAGTTTAATATTACCATTGTTGACTGTCCTGGTTGAGAGGATGTATTAGTAGACTTTCTCTCCCGTATTCAAATTGACAATGATGATAGTCCTGTTGATGATAGTTTCCTAGATGAAAATTTATTTTCTATATCTATTCGAACCCCATGGTTCGCAGACATAGCCAATTATTTGGCAACTGGAAAGCTACCAAACCATCTCTCTCAACCCGAAAAACGTAGAATCATAGTTCAAAGTTCTAACTATTCTTGGGTGGATAACGATCTTTTTCATACCGGTCCTAACCTTATTAATATTAGAAGATGTGTACGAGAGGATGAGATGGCAAAGATTCTTCATGCATGTCATGGTGGACCTTGCGCTGGACACTTTTCTGATAAAAGAACAACATATAAGGTTTTACATTCTGGATATTATTGGCCAAGCATCTTCAAGGATGCTGCCTAATATGTCAAAGGATGTGATAGTTTCCAAAGAATGGGTAGACCTACGCCATCTGATGAGATGCCTTTGCAACCTCAAGTTATGATTGAGCCTTTTGAAAAATGGGCTCTAGATTTTGTTGGACCAATTTCCCCTATGTATCGTAAGAAAAAGTACATTCTAGTCTGTGCAGATTATGTCACCAAGTGGGTAGAAGCCAAAGCTTTATTCCGAGACACATAGAAATTAGTGGTAGAGTTTATGTATGAAGAGATATTTACTCGATTTGGTGTACCTAGGGAAATTGTAACCGATCAAGGATCTCAATTCACTTCCAAGTTAATGAAGGAACTTACTAATAAATATGGTATTAGACATTGCAAATCTTCACCATATCATCCTCAGGAAAATGGTCAAGTAGAAAGAACAAACAAGGTATTGGAAGCTATCACGATAAAGACCATTCAGTTACACCACAAGGACTGGGAAGATAGGCTCCCATAAGCCTTGTGGGCTTATAGAATAACTTGGAGAAACACCACTGGCCACACACCTTATGAACTTGTTTATGGAAAACAGGTTCTCCTATCCATTGAATTCCAGGTTAAGACATTTCGTATGGCTGATCAGTTAGGAATGGATTTAGAAGAAGCACAGAAACAACGAATCCTACAAATAAATGAATTAGACGAGATTAGACAGGATGCTATCCAATGAACAATCTTAATACATAATCAACGTAAAAAATGGCATGACAGATACATTAAACAAAATCAATTTAAAACAGGAGACTGAGCATTACTTTTCGATTCGAGATATAAAAATTTTAAAGGTAAATTAACTACTCGTTGGATGGGTCCTTATGAAATTGTTACAGCTTTCGATAATGGATCCGTTAGAATTAAAACAATTGATGATTCTCAAACTTCCTCTGTTGTAAATGGCCATAGACTTAGACTGTATCACCAACCTATATCTAAACAAGACTTTGTAAAGAATGCCTTACAACAACAGGAGATGGAACTGGTATAAGAGGAAATCATTCCTCCTCCTCCTAGTCCCTGAAATTTCTAAAGGATTGTCTTTATTTGTACATATGTAAATATATTGTGTTTTTGTTTTAATTATAATAATGAAGAGTTGTTTCTGAAAAGCTGATTGTATTTATACAGGGAATTTCATTTGTATGACCAGCTTATGAAATTTTTGCCATTAAAAAAAAGGAAAACTTTTCTCCCTTTTTAGATTTCTTAAGGATTTTATTTTTATTTTATTTTATTTATTTATTTATTATTTGTTTATTTATTTATTTTTTAATTTTAATTTTAATTTATTTATTTTTTAATTTTATTTTATTTTATTTATTTATTTATTTTCATATGTTTTGTTTTGAATAAATCAAAATCATCTAACAACGGTTTTGCAGCTTAATTACAAGGACCTTATCCGCTCATACAATATTATTGAAAGGGAAGCACTTAAAAGAATTTTTTTACCCTAATCCCTTCTTTTCTTTTATTGTTGAAATTGACATTTTCAGCAAAAGATAAAGTGTTCTTTATATTATCTTGCAGCCATTGCATTCATGATTTTGAATATGGTATTTGATTTAGGCATGCACATTTCTGATTATCGTTTAGAACTGTTGCTTAAAAGACCTATCTTAATTGCTATGATCTTAACAATATATATATATATATATATATATATATATATATATATATATATATCTTACACCTATGGTTCATTGGCTTATCCTAGACTCATTATCAAAACTTGTCTCTTAAAGCATCTTTTAAAGGTAACTTAGAAGTGAATGTTATTTTCATTCTTGTGGGGAACAATACTGAATTTTTATGAAGAAGATTGATATAGATCAAAGAACAGCTTTAGGTTATTATTTTTTGACATGATCTTTAACTTTGGCTATTATAAGTAAAAGTTGTTCATAAAGGTTCATTCTAATATTTCGAATTATGTGTTTAGAAGGCCTAGCACACTCTAGTGCCAACCGGATTCCTTAAATATATATATATATATATACATACATATATACATCATTATATGAAGCAAACCCATCAGGGTACTGAACAGGCCTGTTGGCAGCGGGTCCATGCTAAGTAAAATCTCAAGCAAGGAAGCTAGGTACATGCAAGTAAACCCGCTAGGGTACTGAACAGGCTCGCTGGAAGTGGGACTATGCTTGCATGGCACCAAGATAAACCTGCCGGGGTACTGAACAGGCCTGCTGGCAGCAGGTCAATATCGGGTAAAATAGATCGATTAATGCATTACTATGCACATGATTCATATATAAGAAACCTGAGTATACAAACACATGTTTTGGCCAATCATCTATACTGTCATTATAGAATAATTGTAAGTTGAACTTGGACCTTGTCATCTAATTCAAACATTATCTAGGATGTTATTATCCTAGAAATGGGACCCATAATTATGAAAATCTCACAAGATTTATGGTACACCTTATCTATATCTTGGGATGACAAGAAATCTTTTGAGTCATGGATGGCTAGTTATCCTGTGGCATCTTTCATATCAAATTATATTATCATTCTTCATATGGTTCTTTTAAGCATTGTTCTATTCCTTATGATAAATGTACATCTATGAATCATCTACATGTTTAGTTATATTTCATTTTCTTGAGAAAAGTATTATAACATTCTTCAGCTATTGATAAAATAATTGAATATCTATTGCCCTTTTTGTTGGCTTGAGTACACGCCATATCTTTGGTTTGGGGGAAAGGATTAGGATCATAACTGTTTTAAACTATTATTATCTATTTATTTTTATTATAGAAAAATTTTTATTTATCTCTGAAAGTGATAGATGTTTGCAGGTGAATGCAAAAGCAGAAGGCGAATTGTTTTAATTAAAGACAAACAAAAAGGGGACATGACTTAAAAAGTTCAGAAATCAAAGTTTACAGCATTTTCTGTGCACTAATAGCATTAAAAATTCTTTGCAAAAATCAGTTCCAATTGGCTTCAGCAATAAAAGTTTGTATGGACAAAAGTCTGTATGAAAGGTTGAATGATGGATCGAATGCCAATCCAAATGAAGTGACGAATGTAACAAATAAGCAACGTTTTTGAATAAAAGCGCTGGATAAATTTTAGATTATATATTTCAAATAGCATGATAGATATTTTTGAAAATTCTGACTAACCAATGATGATAGGGATCAGTCAAATGTCAAATCTCGCACGTGGTTTTATTTCCGTATTCATCTCATTTATTAAATGAATGAATCTTGTGTCATTTTGAATCATTGTATGACCACTATGGCCTTACCTTTCGTATAGATTGCCAGCATATGGATTGGATCCTTGCGATCTTCCACGTGTAGAATATCCCATTACGTGAATTTCGTTCAATCTGTCCAAAGCTTGGCTTTGGACATGGTTGAATTTGCTATATCAAACATGCATCTACCAGATTCATGCACTTCAATACTGGAAATTAAATCAAGATATTCAAAGTACAAGTGTGATCTTTCAAAACACGCTTTACCTATGACCATTCAACCATCCAAACAGACTTCAATTTAACTGATGGCTACGTAAAATTCTACTTCATTCTGTTCACCCTTTATTTCTCTCTCTGCGAGCTACGTTCTCTAAAAGTTCCTTGTATCCCCTGCATTTATCTGTTGTTTTCTCCTGTCCTCTATCAACAACGTCTAACTGTTGTAAGCCAAGTAGATACCAAGATCTTCTTCATATCCCTGAGTTTAAAAGATGCCGTGAGTTATTCTCTCAAGCAGGTTGGAATCCGTTTCTCCACCGCCTTGATGGTCACGACCATGAAATTTCATTGTTGTTTTCCAAAGGTTTCGATGGAAAAACAGCCAAGGTTGGCCATCTTGTTTTCTCCGTGACAAAAGAGTCAATAGCATTAGCTACAAAGATCCTTAGAGAAGGTTCCCGATGGCACAAGCATTTGTTTCTTCCACGAGAAGCTCATCAGTTCGCTCTTAAGCCCGATTTTCAACACATTACTAGCACCAAAAGTTTTCATAGAGAATGGATCAAGCCAGAGTACTTGGATCTTTTGACCATTATCATTCACTTAGTCACCTGCGAGGGTAAGTTCACTGTTTTTAAAGCTTGCCACGTCAGACTGCTAACTCATTTTGTCAATAATCAGACCTTAAATTTCCCATTCTACTTTCTAAAGAGCTTGGAAAATATGTCGAGTCAAGTTAGAAAGAATATCATTAACCCTTATGGCAGCTTATATCACCATTGTCTCATAAATCTTTTAATCATTCATCATCCAGAAGAGAGAGGTCGGACTTGGGACCATTTTGTTTTTGAGATATTAAACCCCCATTTATCGACTGTCAAATCTTCCCCTTCTCAAGAACACCTTCACAACCAAGAGGAACCAAACACTAAACGTGTACGATTTGATGAGAGTTCCTTACATGATATGCACTCTGTCCATTCAATACATTCTCCTATTGAACCTAGAGAGACAAATCATGACCATTCCATTGATCAGCCTGACATTCAGATCAACAGTCAGCCCTCATGCTCAAATATTTAGTTGGACGATCATACTTTGGAATCCTCCCTCCTCACACTATCTAATGCATCCATTCAGATGAGTGAAGCTTGTGCTGCTAGAAGCCCTCCTGCATGTAATAAAGATAAAATATCTAAAGAACAGACTATTAACGTTGAAACACCTCCAAAAGAGAAGAGTCATCAAATGGATTTGGAGCATGGTATAGAACAACCATTTTGAGTCAGCAAAACTGGGATCAGTTGACCCAAAAGATAGCACAATCAACAGAACAAAGTCAAAGCTATGTGGAGACAATCTCTGAGCTCCTTGAAGAGAATAAGATGTTTCGTACACAGTTGAAAAGCACTGAATGCTCGGTTAACGCCAAAATAACGTCCAATGCTATTCTCAGAGTAAAGTATAATTCCTTAAGGAGTCATTTCAAGAAGCTCCAAGCCAAGCATGCATCTCCATCATTCGAGTCAAAGACCGTTGCTACCGCAACTCGGCCTTCTTCCTAAATTACTTTTTGTTTTGCTCAGTGGGACCTGGCATGACTCCGGTTTGGGGGAATGTTGGTGTCCAATATTGTCACCATTTTTTATCATTTAATTTACTCGAAGTGGCATTATTTCTATTGTTTTTTTTTCTATAGTAAGTTGTTTCTTAGCCATTCATCCCATCAAATAGTACAGGTATGCACAAATTCATTTACCACGCAAATCTTGTTATATTTCGTATACTATAGTTTATTTATGATTTAAATGATGTTTTTGGGGATAATTAACACTTATGGTTTTGATTGACAGGTTACGATTTGCAAGTTATCCATCATTCAGCCCATGGGCTACGTGCTTAGCCTAAAGTGCTTTCAGCTCACCATTCAGCCCATGGGCTACGTGCTCAGCCTAAAATGCTTTCAGCTCATCATTCAGCCCTCCGTTCAGCCCGCGAAATCTGTGGCTGATGCATCTTAGGTCGTTGAATAAAAGGAGGACATGTGGGTTCTGTTTTCCATGTGGCACTGATGGTTAAATGAACTATTGTTCCAGAAGGTTTGAACTTAGGCTCACCAAGCCTGACAGTGCACTCTACGTTCACATCAACGCTCCAAGCCCCGATTCGTCTACGTATTCAGCCTGGAATCATGCACGTCTGCTCAGCTCTTGCTCACGCCATCGTTCTGGAAGGAGTCAGCCTGTTCACACTCAGTTGGCCGACATAACTCCCACGTCCACGCTCAACATGCTCACGTAACTCCTGTGCCCACGTCGATGCTCCAGCATATGTTTCTGCTCACGATTTGAGGGAACAAATGCTCAGCTATTCAAATTGGAAAGGATTGACACCGAGGAGATGGGTAGATGCCCCTTGCACTGTTATGTATCATTTAATCAGCAGTTACAGACATTAAACACCTCTATTATTAGAGAGGTCGACTCTGTCGATCCTCTCAACCATTTTAACTTATAAATAGTCACCTCTGTGATTGAGACGAGTTAGTCTTTTGTAGTCTTTTGGAGTTCTTTTGAGTCTTTGAGTTTTATCTTTAGTTCTCTGAAATTACGATGGTTTCTAGTCTCAGTCCAAGCGTTTACAGTCGTAGATAGTTTGAAGACAGACTCTATAATTTTCCTCAAGTTAATGGAAGTAGCAGCTTGTTGATGTTTTAATGGTAGTCATTTAAGTTGAGCTAGTTCACCCTCCGATTGTTGGGAATGGCCCATCATCAACTGGAGGTTTTATTTACATTTTCTGCATTTCTTTTCTTGCAATTACCTAGTTTATTTCTTGTATATGTAATTAATTCATTTTCTTGTGTGATTATCTTCATCTTTCTGTAATTGATATTCTATTGTCAATACAATCTCCCTTCTTCTGGGTAGAATGGTTGACCAATAGTTCAGTAGTTTGATAATTTGTAGTTTGTTTTTCAGTCTCTCTTTCATCATAGATAGATATTTCCTCTAACTTCTTCCATAATTAGCATTCCTTTCCTTCTTCTCTTCTCTGTTAGTTTTTCTTCCTATTTTCTAGAGGTTAACTCTTCTTTCTTCTATTCCAGCCTTCTCCTTTCTTCTATTCCCAACCTTCTTCCTACTTCTCATAGAATCATTCTTTTCTTTAGGTAATGATTTGCATAGATAACTTCTTAGCCTCCAATCATCTCTCTCTTGCTTCCTGTGCACTGTAGGATCATTTGCATAAATCCAGCTGGTGATTAAATCATTCAAAAACTCTTCTTTTCCTCACTTTAAGCCATTTTCCTCCATTCGGATCGTCATTCAGACCGCCTTTCAGACCGGCGTTCAGATCGTCATTAGGACCTATGTGTTTTCTGCATTATTTTAGGCCTTTTTCCGAATCTAATTTCTTCTGCCTCTTAATCATCATTCTCCTTATTCCTCCTTAATAATTTGAGATGTAATTTAATCTTGTTTTGTGTTATTTAGAGTTTTCAATCCAATTGTCATCATTATTTCCTCCCTTCCTACTTCTTCTTTATCCTCTTCTCCTCTTTCTTCCAGACTTTAGTTCTTTAATTGGTTCTATTACTTGGTTACTATTCAGAATGTGTGAACATTGTTCCTAAGTAGTTTATTTTCAAGTGGTAGTTGATAATTCCATTTCATTAAGTTGTTTTAGTTTGTTAATCCTAAGACTGGTTTCTATTTAATGAAGATGTTCATGTTGTAAGATCTGGATTAATAATAAAATATCTTTATGAAGTTTTCTACTTACTTCCAAATCTAATATAGTTCAGTTTAACATCTTTGTTAAGTCTTTCGGTTGCTTCTCCTTACATTAGTTTCATGTTGTTCACATATGGATAGACAGTAGTTCATAATGTTCAAGATTAGTAGTAGTTTGTTGATTTTCAGTTTACATTTGTTTATAGAAGTTAAGTTAGATTTACTTCCGTTTAGCTTCCTCATTACATGTGAAAGTCCTTACGATACATTTACTACGGTTCCTATTACATTTGATGTATGTAATAAAGAAGAGTGGAATTAGATGGTTTAGTCTAAATTTATGCACATTTACAAGTTCTCCCTATTAAACATCTAACATCTGTAGCTCTGATTCTATTCATAATTGTCATCTGGAAGTTGAATTTGGTAGTTTCTTACTTTTCTAGAGTAGTTTGTGTTCCAGTATTTGTTTCCATCTTTCTTATTAATTAACCATAGAGGTAGAGTAGTATGATCTAGTACTATTCTGATATGTGATTTTAATGTATTCTTAAATATTTAACTCGGTTTTTCATTTTGAAAGATCTTTCGATCTTTTTCTTTGCTAAAACATTTTTAGGTTTGACAAACTTGAGACTGTAGAACCTTTTCTACCTTGGCATATATTTTGCTTTCAACTCTAAGTTTACTGATCCTGGTTGATAATTAATCTTAGGTGTTGTTTTTAGTTTGAGATAGCTCACACACCCAATAAGGGATGAAGTGGGTTGTCCATTAATCATTTTGCAAATAGATAGTGGCATAATGTTAGATGAAGCGCCAAAGTCTACCAAGCAATTATGCACATTATAATTGAATATTTAAAAATTCAAAAGGAAAGGAAGAGTTTGCGATCTTGATTTTCAACCTATACTTGCTTCGTTAATATTGGTATCAGAATCAACCCTTTGTGACTGTTTGTCTATTGTGCTTCTTTATTTTACATCAAAATCTTTGAATAAATTTTTCCTCTATTGTGGCAGGTTACACAGTTCAAACAAAGATATATTTTTCTTGTTTTTTTTGATATCTTCTACAATGTCATATCCCATATTGTGATTTCCCCCAGTTTTTCCACCATCAGATTTGTTGACTACGGAGCTTCCTTTCTTACTAATTAACGGATTTGTTTCTTTTACAACCCTGTATTTACTTCTGGTTGGGATTGATTCATACTGTTATTCTTTTTCGTGTTTTCTTTAGCTTCCTTCATTTTGGGTAAGACCATACTTTGATCCTCTATTGGTCCCTTACTTCTGGTAACAGAAGCTACAAATGATATTTGTACTTCTTCCACCTTTTCTTCTTCATCTAAACCCAAAGTTGGCGCCCAATCCCATAATACCAATGTGGTTTCTTCATTTTGTTCTTCTGGTTCATTAGGTTGGTTTTCTTCCCAATCTTCATGATCTGTTAGTTGCGTATCCAATAATTGATTCATTACCAGAGTCATTGTATTAATCCATTGTGGGAATTTTTTTTTGGAATGGTGCTCTTGATGAAATGTGAAAAACTGATCCATGCCAACTTCATTCAAATTAAAAACAACAGAATTGTTTGATGGTGGTTGTGGTTGTGTGCTTTCTTCTCTTTTTTTATAGAAAGGTTTAAATGGTTTTCTTGCTGAAGAACTAGCACCCTTATCCTTTTCCAAATCTACTATTTTGTTGGATAAATTTTGAATGATTTTGACCACATTTTCCAATTCATTTGCAGAATCTTCTTTAGGTCTGGTCAATATCAAAGGATTCTTATTTACTGCAGGTTTTACTTCCAAATCCAGAGAATGTTTGATGATATTGTCTATGTCATCTTCTACTTTCTTTGTCTCATCATCATTTTATGTTAGAGTAGTTTTAACAACTCTTTTGACAAACATGGCTATGGATGGGAGAAGCGTTGTAGTATAATATTATACCAAGGATTCTTCAGCACGTTTACTTGCAGTGCTCAAACTATTTAAAATAGTAGTAAATATCTAATTAAATTCTTGTACTTTATCCTTATTTTCCATCCTCGTAGACAATAATTTTTTCATAAGTGAAGCCACAATTTTTGGGTTACCAAACTTATTTAGAAAGACCTTTTCAAAAATTTCCTAGTCTGCTATAGAATTAGCCTGCAAGTTGAAATACCGGGATGATGCTCTAGGTTCAAAAGTATAAGGAAAATATATACACACTACATCCTCGTGTTCCACATTTAAAATATTTAATGCCAAATAAAATATCTTAAGGTGATCTTCAACATAGATTCTTTTTCCAGGATCAATCTTAGGTAGTACTCGCTCTAGATGTTTAGGTAAATCATGTAAAAGAGCAACTAGGTTGAGTGGTCCTCTGGCTCTCTAAGCAGGTGGTTGATTGGCATTGTTATCCATGTTAGAAATACGCATAGGAGAATGTGGAGGTGTATGGGGTGGTGTATGAGTCTATGTACGTGGAGTAGTGTTTGTTTCCGGAGAATTAGGCCTCAATTTATTAATGGGATTTGGTATATCTTGTAATGATAAATCAACTAATTCTTCCAAAGATTCCACAAGCACAGAATCCCTAGTTTGCACAACTTGTATTCTAGGAGCTTTCCTTATGGGTAGTAAAGGTACCACTGATAATCCTCCAAGTTTCCTCACGTAAATCTAGTATGTCTCCTAAAGTTATCTACTTTTGTGTGAGGAACAACATATAAACATTTAGTATGATTAGTTTCAGAATCCAACTTTTCTTGATAATCAGTTTCAGAAATTAACTCTTCTGGTTGGTTTGTTTCCAATGGATACCCAGAGAAATTTCCTCTTGCAAACGAATTTCCTCCGCTGGCCATGCAATGGTGTCCCTCCTTCTAGCGCCAAAACTATTGATGCCCGAAAAATCCTAGCGTCGACAGTAGGGATTCTCCCCAATGAATAATCCCAATTATATCAGTCACTGTTTGGTATGGGGAATCCCTCCGGTTAACGGAACGACTACCATAGGTGTGTATGTTTAAATTATGTACCGGTTGCGGCCTGACCCACAGTTTCTATTTTATATTTAAGGGTATGAATATGCAAGTGATTCTAATATAACTAATGCATTTAATTTATAATTGACAGGAAGAAACCATACAAGTGATGCATAGGTTCTTACCTCCTGTCTTACCGCTTCTACCTTATCAATTATCTAACTCTACTCTAAAATAAATAAACTATCCTTGCAAGGAGAAAATTTAAATAAGAGTAATAATCTGAAAATGATCATACAAACCCAACATATAGCTATTAAGATAAAGTATGCACATTCACAATAGAAATTTAGCAAAGATAGCTTTGATTTTAATTAACACAATTTATTACTCTGTTGACACATAGACATTTGCATAGATAAAGAAATCGTTCACCATCACTGAAATAGTTCAACAAAAACAGAAAGATATCACATCGTTAACATAAACAAAAGAAGAAATAGTTATGCTTTGTCAGCCACAACTTTTCACGTGAAAGTAGTGCCAGATTTTCCCAACGAGCAGTTCTTTCCTCATTAGTAGAAAAATAGTTCTCTTACACAATGTATCCAGGCTCTAATTCACTAGCAAAAGTCCCTTTCTAGTATCCCTACCCTTATATTTATATTACAATAGACTTTGTCTCTACATGACCAATCACTTCAGCTACCCCTGACCTTTGGATTGCCAAAATTTGTCCTTTAGTGTTTTCACATCAAAATAGACAATTAATTACAATTTAAATTTAACTTTTTGGTGGGTCCTCCACGCTGGAAATATAATTATCCCATAAGTTCATTTCCTGAAATATGATATTACATTGGATAGGCTCTAATAATTTTAAATACACTTCATGAACAAATAATTCTTTTTCCACACTTATCACTCCTTCAGTAGCATCTTTATAGCTCTCTCCCAGGAAATAAGCATTTATAGACGCCTGTCCAATGTACTGATTGAGGTATTCCTCATTTAACACATCTTTCCTGATATATTTCATATCCTCTTTTAGGCCATTTATCAATTCCATTAAGCGCCGATACTTAGTGGGAAACTTGTACATATCTTGTGCCATTGGGATGTGACATTTCTCATATATTTGATAAATTCCTTTGTAAAATTCCTCACACTTTTTGATAGATTTTGGTATTTCCACATGCATCTTCCTAGAAGCCTTTCTGCAACTTTCTATGAGTGCTATGTCGAGATTGAGTTCAGCAGCCCTTTTGTGTGGTAGATGATCGGGGAGGATTGGATTGCTTCCTCTCTAGGTCATCAACCTTTTCAAATTTTTAAAAGTATCAACTAACTTTTGTCTTATTGACAAAGTACCTGCAAAGATCTCTTTCATCCTATCTATCATACGTTTCATTTTATAAATTTCTTCAGTTAATAATTCCTATGAGTGGCATATCTGTTCCTATATATTACATGCCTGCTCATGAAAAGGAGTCATACCCTTCTTCTGATTCTGAGCCACATTGACCTACTCCAATAGATATTCCTTATCTTTGACCAGCTCGTCCATCTGAGACTGCACAACTTCCACTTGTTGATTTGATATCATTTCTTTTCCTTCCAATTCCTTAATGCAGGAGTATAAATCACTTCTCTCACCTTCCATAATTACAAGCTATAGGTTCAAAGCATCCCTTTCGTTTTCTAGATTCTGATAATCAGACATTAATCTATTTTTTTAATCTATTACTGAATCATGTTATCTTTTCAATTCCATCCCTTCACCTCTCTCTTTGACTAGTTTGTCTTTTAGCTTTAGCATTTTTTCCTTGTTGCGTTCTAGGTCGTTCATCACCTTATCAACATTGTCAGCACTTTCTTGATCATCTACTATATTTACTATTGTCGTGAACTTGGGATCTTTATGGGTTCCTTCCACTATGGTGCTTTCTTGAATGGCCACCACATCTGGCTGTGTGCTCACTTTCAGTATTTTCTCTATTCTCCTTTTTATTGTCTTCCTTGTGGAGTCAAATACTGTCGTATCTAGTTTCGCCACTGAATGTTGCTTTGAAGGGGTAAAAGGAGTGAGACCAAGCTCGACAAACGGGATATGTCCTCCTATAAGTGTGATTCCAAACACATCCGGTGGGTCTATGACCATTTCTTGGAGATTTTGACCTCCCTTTTGGACTTCTTATTCTTCCACAGCTTTCTTGAGCCTGTATTCTTCTTCCCTTTGCCTTTCCAACTCTACTGCTTTCTCTGCCATTTCTTGCTCTTCTTTCTTCTGTCTTTTTGCTTCTTCTTTTCTTCTTTTATCTTCATCTTCTCTTCTTTGTTTTTATGTTTCCTCTGCCTGTAGCTTTTATGCTTCTTCTCTTCATTGTCTTTCTGCTTCTTTGGTAGTATCCATAGCATGACTAGGACCTACGCCACTCTTCCGACCAAAATGTTTATTCAAATCTGTCATGTTATTGGCCCTCCGATATACTTCATCATCCTTAAGGAAGAGGTTTGTGTATTCAAAGTGAATTTTACATGATGCACAATGTTGGGCGGCCTTCCGTAGTTTGTCATTCATTACAAAGATCTTCTCCCCAAAATGAAATGCCTCTAAGTCTTTTATAAAAGCTTCTTCTCCTTTCACCTTAGGAAATTTATATGCCCCAATGACAAAGGGAAATGGTGGATATGAGGCCTTCTTATGTTCATTTAAAAAATTACCTACCCCGTTGATGAAGACCTGTCTTACTGCCTCTTTGTGCACCACATAATGAGTTGCGTACCTTGACATTAGAGACGAGACTTTGGTATCTCCATACATTATGATATAAGTGCCTTCTCGGGTAAAGTAGAAATATCCATATTCGTAGATGACGGCCATTGCATTATTCGATAAGCAGTTGGATTCTTCATTAAATATCAGCCAATATAGAGGAATTATGAATTCCTCACAGATAAGCTTATAGAAGCTTGCATACTTGTGTGCCCACATTATTTGGTAAGCCACATATAATGGGGTCTCAGTTGGGACCTAATAGCACCCCAATTTGTGGGATGGATGTCTAATCAAAATACAACCAATCAGGTAGGAAGACATGTAAAAATCAACTTTCTTCTGGGTAATACCTCCTAGGGGCACTGTTATCGTTGATGCCATACTTTCTGATATATTGTCTTCCCAATTGAATATGGTACCGTGGGGGTGATGTGATACATGAGGGGCACCCAACTGAGCTTATAGATATTCCCATTCTCCTTGCCGAATATTGTTCTTAACATTAAGGCTATGATTCTGAATGGTGTCTTTAGATTTTGGCTTTCATGTTCTCCACTTTCCCTTTGTCTCAGCTGCTTTCCAGGAACCATCATTTTCTTAGCGTACTCAAAGTGATCTATGTTGATTCCCTTTACCCATTCATCTGTCATCATCACTTTGGGAGGTGGCAATTTGTAAGCTACGCTAATATGACCGTGTTGTAATGAAGCAATCTCTTCTCCATTTTTCCAAGTTATGATCCATGTGCCAACGTCTACATGAGGTAGAATCCAGCCAATGACTTCGGAGCATGGGAAAATCTATGGTCAGGTGGAAAATTTATGGAGACAGGATCTTTTAATATTTTGATACACCATCATCTCCTCAATGGATGCATCTTGTACGTTCATATCTCGAAGGAGGTGATATAGTTCACCCCATTTGTATTTAGGGATGATCCTCGTCAATGCTTTGGTGTCTTCAAATAATGTCTCCATTGGATTTTCTGTAACAACTTCAACGTTATAATCTAATTCTGCTACCTTGTATTTTTTATTGGAAGCTCTTCTTTGCATATCTAAGTCCTAAAGAAACAACAAAGTCAATGTATCATAATAATTCCACTTTAAAGCAACAATTTTTTTAAGCAATATGCAGAGTTATAATTTAGCAATATTATTTACAAAAAAGAAAACAAAAGTTGGGAAATTCATACTTCCATGATATTAGGTATGTTTAATGTTGGTTATGGTTTATCACAACATTGTCAAATTAGTTGACAAGTGAACACCTATGTGCAATGACCAATGTATAAATGGAGTTTATTTGGATTAATCTAGATTCTCTAATGCACCATTGGCCAAAAGAAAGAAAAATCGCCAAAGTGTGTTCAAATTTTCTACAGAATCATAGACGGTCCCATCATCACCTTCTCATATTATTGATTAGGATTCCAGATAGAAAAAATCTTAACTAATATTTTATTTAAGAGCTCCATCGATGGGGTATATAACAGTGTAGCATGCTCATTTTTTAAAAGAAAAAAATAACAAAACAAATGCAATATCTGGACTTTCTCTTCAAATAGAACCACATGTTTCACTTGTTTATGAGACCCGAGGCAATTCAAGGTTCTCGATGAACTTTAAGAATTTCCCTAGCTATTTCACAATGGAGCTTCATACCCAAAGGAATCTAGGTTTCCTTGGCGAGTATATGCTCGAAATCCCTGATTTTCTCATGTTCTAACCTAACAAGTTTCATCTCTTTGGTGAAGTACGAGGAGGCAAAAAAAAGGGAAGGACATTAAATGAGAATACATCCCGGTGCTAGGGGTGTTCGTTGTAGGGGGTTATGTAAATTTTATCACATTTATCCAATGGAGCCCTAGTCAGGGAAAATTTTCAAAGAAAGCATAAGCTATGGAGATGCAGCGGTCACTTTATGGGAATTCCCCCAAGTTTGAAACATCCTAGACCCAATTCCATCTACAGCTATCAACACAAAGTTTTACCTTACTGAAAAACAAACTTCTTTAGGGGTTTTTTAAAGAAACTAAGCCCGCCCTTATACTCTCTCAAGTTTAACAATTTAACCTAATTCAGGCACCAATGACATATTTAGAAGATCCTATGTCAAAACATCGTTCTATAAAAGAAAGTAAAAGGATAAACAACCTACCTGGCAACGAGGAGTTCGTCCAAATGCAAAGCTCAACGACGTCGAGTGAATTTCGTCTTCCAATGATTTCTCCAAAATGTCGTTACAAGCAATGTGACGGGAAAAGACTTTAAATCATATATGTATGTCCACACTAACCCTAGCATTAAATGCATCAATGGGGTCAAATCATGCCCTTTTTTGGGTTACTTTCTATTTTATGCCGCAAGAGTTTCAGAGTATTTCCCGTTCAACACTGATTTTGTTTCGGCGGTCATTTCCTTTTGGCACCAATGCATTTCGGCGCAATATACCATTTGTCACCGATGTGTTTCGGAGAAATATACCTTTTTACGCTGATTCTAATATGAACCCTTTTTAACTTCGCGTCAATACCATTTCAGAGCGTCTTTTTCCTTTTATGCCAATATCCCTTTTATAACCATGTCGGAGCACTTTTCATTCAAACAGCGACAAGCATCGGTGAACTTTTCTTTTGGTAGCGACGTGTTTCGGCGTTGTTTTCAATTTTACGTTGATTTTCATTTGCACAGTGAAAGTTTTGGAGTATTTTCATTTTGTGAGCGAAACGTTTCAGCAAACTTTTCAATTTTACGCCAATCTGTTTCAGCATGAAACCGATACATCCTTTGACCGTGCCCATTTTCCTTTACCCTCTGATGTGTTCGGCGTAAATTCGGATTTTCTCTGAAACACAAATTTCAACAACAAAACCTAAGTGTTTCGGCACCCTTTCGTAACCCTTTCGACGGAGAATGGAATGCTACTCCGACCATTTTGGTGGAAAAATGCAAGTTTTTCCGATTCAAAATTTTCCTTTTCTTTTGTTTTCAAGAAAAATTCTAAGTGTCAAAATTAAGCATATCAGAGACGTACTAATGACTTAACTAACTAATGTATTAATGGATTAATGCACCAATAATGGATAGTGGACCGGTGAGATTACAATTCTTAACATACCCCCTTAATCTCAACCTAGACAATATTCAATACTATCAATGCCTTAACACTTAGGCATTGTGCATGCTGGTCTATGTCTCAACTAGGCATACATTTCATTCAAATAAATTTAAGCTTTACTTTCTTCCTTGATGTGTACTTGGACTGCTTCTTCTTTGTCTTCTTGAACTTGATGCTAAGTAGGTGTTCTTCAGCATATTCTTTTTCTTCTGCACAATAAATAGTGTTATTGCTTTTCATTGGTCCTAGAACATAGTGCAAGTCTGCTTCTTCTTATGTTTCAACATATTTTATGTTTCTGTACATTTTACCTACACACTCAAAAAATTTCATAGAAAAAAGATGAATATATTTCAGCTCTTCTTGGAGGGAATTCACATCTTCCTCTTCTCTTGTTTCAATGATTTTCAGCTCTTCTTGGATAGCAATCACTTCTTCGTGTTCCTCATCTTTGTTTTCTTCATCTTGCTCATCTTTGTGTTCTTCATCTTCCTCATCTTCCTCTTCTATTGTTTCATCTTCTTCTACATCAAATTCCTCTTCACTAAAATCTGATTTCAATATATCCCATGCTTCTTTGGGAGTAGAAGCTTCTGAAATGTAATGAAAGATGGAATAATCTATACCATTTTGTATGATACTTAAGGCAACAAATTTCCTTCTTTCCTTTTGATACTTTGTCAAATTTTCAAATGCTTCTAGATCACTAGGATCCACTTCAGCTACAAAATGCCGCAAATCTTGTGACCTTAACAAATTCCTTATTTTGAAAGACCATACTTCATAATTGTCTCCATCAAAGGTTTGCCATGAACCTATTGAAGTTAATAGATTTATTACCTCTTCGATTTCTTCTGGTAGCTCTTCTAGCACCATCTTCAAGATTCGATCTTCACGCTTCCAAAGAAAAAAGAAAAAAAATTGATGTGGCCCCAAAGCTGTGAAGCTACTCCTCCACGTCAATGTTCTTCGTCTTGATCTACACTTGTGTGTTTTCCACTATGTGAAAAGGCTTACCCAACAACAACAAGTATGGATCAGGCCATACGCTCTGATACCGTGATAAAGTGTGCAGAGACACAGAATAGAGCAGAAACATAAACGGGCATATTGATTGTCTTCTCATTATTAAACACACATATATATAGTTTCACATAACACTAAAACCACTGGCTAATACTATGGGCCAGTGTATACCATGGGTCGACTAATGACCTAGTCAACAACTAACTCAACTAACTTAGGATCATTGACTCAACTAACTAACCAACTTAGGACCATTGAGATTACAACTCTTAACATTTTTGTGTGACTCGTTGATTTATGGTTAATGTTTATAGCATTTGAATTTACAAATTCTTCTTTCAAAATCTTGATAGACTATTAAAATATCTTTACACTATTACCAGATGGTAATTATTCAAATCTAAGAATCCTTTGTGATCCTTTCTTCGCTGTTGGTATGAAAATTTCTATGGTTTTACGGAAATTACCAATGACATGGCATTTATTTAAAAGTGTATAACAAAAATTAGTTTTACTTAAAATTAGTGAAATTTAGTTGCAAGTAAAATTCCTTCTTTTGTATTATTTTCTTTTATAAAAAGTAAATACTATTCACATTTTTTTCCCGCGAAAAAAAGTATACTATTGTTATTCAAAAAGATGAATCAAATAGTACATGATTGGGTCTATCAGAACCAGATTGTCCCAAGAACATCTCTATGAAAGAGAGTCTCAATTTTACAAAATTTACACCATACGGATGCCAAATGTCCAAAAACCTAGATAAGCAAATAACCAAATCAGATCAAAATATTATAAGAACCCGAATCAATCAATTGTTTCTCCCAAAATTCCTCCCAAAGCAAATAATCCTCCTTGCCTTCAAGTGCCATCTTTGAAAGACAGTCAACCTGATCATTAAATTCCCGAAAAATATGCTCCAAAGAAAAGGAACTGAAAGAACGAAGTTCATCCTTGATTCTCCTGCACCAACTGACTAGATCCAAAACTTTAATATCATATTCACCTCTGGCCCATTTGATAGTCACACGTGAATCCCCAAAACTCTTCACACTTACAAGCCCGAAGAGATTTGCAACTCTGACAACACACCACAAGGCCAAGAGTTCTGCCTTCATGTTAGAGCCTCTGCCACATTTTAGACAAAGAGAATAATAATGAGAATGATTTATAAAAATCACTCCACCGGCACCACAATTTCCAAAATTGGCAGCACCATCAAAAAATAGAACAGGCTCCTTGATATTGAAGTGAAATTCCCCAATATTTCTTTGAACAGAAACTGATAAATCTGTCTGATATTGCAGAAAGTGTGAGAGAATAAAATTGAACAAGCCCTACACATTTGGAATATGATCTTCAAAAGTAACCTTATTCCTGATTGTTATCATTGAGATTACATGGATGTTTTGAGATTGGAATAAAAATATACATTTTCAAAATTAGTTTGTTAGAATATGTTTTAATGAGTAAATTTCGAATATGTTTTAAGTTTTAAGAATCAGTTTAAGTAATTATGAGTTATTTCTTGAAATTAAAGTAAGTTGTATTTTTATAATTATTTTATTAATCAAAACAATTATTTTATTAATTATTCTTTTAACTAAATATTTTTTAAATAAAAATATATTTTTACAATTATTTAATTATTCAAAATAAAAATATATTTTTACAATTATTTAATTATTCAAATAAAAAATAAAATTATTTCTTTTTTAAAATTTTATTTAAAATGTAAACCTTTATAAAATCATGATTTCCACATAATTGATTTATGATTTTTTTATTATCAAATATATATGTTTATTGGCATAATTAATCTTACATATCTTATATTAAAATTCAACAATTTATAAGATAACATGGAGAATTCTAAAAATAGCATTTGCTATTTACAAAATGACATGAAGAATTACCAAAATTAACTTTTATGGATTTCATTTTCTTTCTAAAGGATCTCCCAAAACTTACAATCCCAACTTTGATGTCTTTTTTAATTTTAAAATTTACCTCCTAAGTACAATGTTCTCATTTTTAAAGTATGCTTTGATACTTTTTATATCCTCTTTTTAGGTGGTGTGTAGAAACATCCTTAATATACTCCTTTTGTGTGCACACTCAACAAACTATTTAAGCTACTTTAATATGTATACTTGATTATACATATTTGTATTACTTGTTACTTGTATTGCTAAATACACTCTTAAGCATACTAGATGTATTTTCCTTTCTCTTCTCAACATCCCCTCACGAAACCTTCCCTCTCTTTGGTGCTCTTAGTGTTGGCAAGAATTTTTATTCACAGATATTAAAAGAAGTAGGGAGATCACTGGATAGTTGTGAAACGAAATAGGGTCTTCCCATGTCCAAGATCAACATGGTTTCAAACATGATTGTCTCACATGGTATCATAAATTTTTAGAGGAGAAATTTTGGCCATGGGTAAAATTTGGGGATTTGAAATTTCAATGGGTGAATGTTATATATAAATGGTTTATTAGAGTTAATATTAATTAGCCTAATATTTTTTTTTAAATATCCAAAATATGGTTGTTAGTGTTTGAATCCCGGACTCACTCAATTATAAGCTTGTCTAACTTAGAAAACCAAAATCTTGAATTTGGAGTAGCCAATCATACCCACAACTTCCTTCTCTGTGTGTGCAATCATTACAGAAACTTGTTTCTCAAATAATGTCTTTCTTGTTTCAACCATTTGGTTGAGAACTAAAAAAATTCTTTTAAATATTTTCCTTCATACTACATTGATAGAGACTAGCAAACATAATGGCACTACAAGAAAGGTATGTACATTGAGAAGCACCCTTCCAAACACGACGATGCTTACTATATTCCTAATTATTTGAAATACTTTGATCCCCAAAGTTTCTTTAAATTTAAAGTTTGGTCATAGTCAACAACAAAGTTTGGAAGATGAGATTCCTCCAACACTTTTACCCTAATGGGATACCACTCTAAAGATAATTATGCATGAGAAATTTCTAGTTCTATTAACTTCCTTTTCTCTTGGTTATTCATTGAAACATCACCTCATAGAGTGATGTTTACTAAAAGGATTACTAAAATCTTAAACATGTATTCATGATTAATCTAATCCCACACTTAATGATATAGTTAGACATGTCATCCTCGAACAATTTGTAGCATTAGTATTTGGCCATTTGAGCTTAGAACCAAAGGATTTCGTCAACACTTTTCAAACTTTTATAATTTTCTGAAAAATTCGCCCATGATTTAACAAGATTTTATAATTTTTTAACGCTTCGTCCATATTTTAGAAGATTCTATAATTTCATGAAAGATTTGCCAAAAAATTATATATACATATTATATTAATTATAAAATAGCCTTCATACTTTCCCATATATAATGAATATTTTCCCATTTATTATATACATAAATTTAGAGGGGTTCTTAAGATTTTCCTTGCTCATGGTCAAGCTATGAACTACTTATATTAATTATAAAATAGCCTTCATACTTTCCCATATATGATGAATATTTTCCCATTTATTATATACATAAATTTAGAGGGGTTCTTAAATTTTTCCTTGCTCACAGTCAAGCTATGAACTACTTATACAGGGTGTTATATAAAAACAAAGAGTAAATTTACAAAAATGGGCTTAGTAAAATGCACACCACAGTCCGGTACATTTGTTAATAATTGAAAGAAAAACAACAGGCCTAAAGTTAGTTACATTGTTCCCAAAAACCTCTTTTAGAATCCTAAAATGATGTGTTAGTTTCCCACAATGAATCTTCCATGATGACAAATTTTCAAACAATTTATGCTTAGAGTCAAGCTATGGACTACATAGTAAAATGCACACTACAATCTATACATTAGTCAATATTTATAAATAAAACCATAGGTTTGAAGCTAGTTACAATGTTCACAAAAACCTCTTTCAGATTCGTAAAATGATGTGTTGTTTGCCCCCAATGAATCTCTTAAGATGGCAATTTTCCATACAACTTATGGTCAGAGTCAAGCTATGAACTACTCATATAGCTTGATATGTAAAAACAAATTGTAAATTTACAAAAACAGGCTTAGTAAAATGCACACCATGGTTCGTACGTAGGTAAATATTTAAAAGTAAAACCACAAGGTTGAATATAGTTATGTATTGTTCACAAAAATTTCTTTCATATTCCTAAAGTGATGTTTCATTTGCCCGAAATGAATATGCCAAGATGACAATTTTTCTATTTTGGACCCATCTTTAACCACTTTGGTAAAATGCACGCCCAACCACCATTATTGGGTATTTTTGAGTGTTTTCAACTGAAAGTGATGCGTATTACTATTTTCCACGTTCTTATACATCTATTTTTCCAATTTGGGTTCAAAACATGCATATTTTAAAGAAACTATTTATGGATGTCTTGTATTTATGAAATTCCCACCTAGTTTAATGAAAGTGTAAGCCAAAGCTTCCTATCAAATGTTTACAATAAATGGATTTGAAAATATGATAGCCAGACATCTTGAGAATAATATCCTTGTGTTATTTTTATATAAAGTAACCTCGTATGCTCACGGTCAAGCTATGAACTACTTATATAGAGTGTTATGTAAAGACAATGTGTAAATTTGTAAAAATGGGCTTAGTAAAATGCACACGATAGTTTGTACATTTGTTGAAAATTGAATGAAAAACCACAGGCCTGAAGCTAGTTACATTGTTCATAAAAACCTCTTCCAGATTCCTAAAATGATGTGTCATCTTTAGGAGGAGAGACTTGTTGATTCTTAGATGACCAACGTGAAACTCTGTCAAGATGACAAATTTTCAAACAACTTATGCTCAAAATTAAGCTATGGAATACTTAGTAAAATGCACACCACAGTATGTACATTGGCCAATATTTAAAACTAAAACCAGAGGCCTGAATCTAGTTACATTGTTCACAAAAACATCTTTCAGATTCTTAAAATGATGGGTCATTTTCCCACAATGAATATGCCAAGATGACAATTTTTCAAACAACTTATGCTCCAAGTCAAGCTATGAAATACTTAGTAAAATGCATGCTACAATCTGTACATTGGTCAATAATTGAAAGAAAAACCACAACCCTGAAGCTAGTTACATTGTTCACAAAAACTTATTTCAGATTCCTAAAATGATGTGTCATTTTCCCATAATGAATCTGCCAAGATGGAAAATTTTCAAGCAACTTATGCTCAGAGTCAAGATATGAACTACTTATAGAGTTATTAAAAACAAAGTGTATGTAGCACCCCTCCAGGGATGCCCACTGGATCCACTAAATAAACATGCATATATTTATAAAATAGAAGATCTAGCAATATAACCAATAATTTTTTTTTCTTCCTTTTAATCATAGTATATTAAATCTACCAACAAATCTAACACATAACAACTATATAATAACTGTTAACCAACTGAAATAAAAACATAAATATAATTTTACCAATTTGAACCTTGTTACTATGTGTCGAAGGCTATGGACATTTGACGAAGTCCTACATGCAAATTTCCCTCTAAATGTCAATCGAAGAATGTCCACCAAAAACCACCCTACCACTCCCAAAAAGTACTTTTCTTCCCCTGAGACCCTCGAGCCACAATAGGGCTAAACGCAAGAATTACTAGTGTAGCCAAGGCATGTGGATTACTACCAAGAGGCTCTCAACCTCATTCATACAATGACGAACCACACCTTCCAATAGTCGTTGTGTATACTCAGCATAATATATGTAGTCCAACCATAGGGTAAAAAAAGATGAGAGCCCCATGCCCTCTCTACCTCTTTATAACTTTTATGGGACTTTCCATGTGTCTTATCCATGCACATGCATGACTTTCGAATCATCAATTTAGTTTTCTTTTATTATTTACACTATTTTCTAAGTGTCACTTTTTCTCCTATTTGAGTGTGTGCATAATGTTACTACTTTTCGAAATAAATTAATTCACTTTTCTTTTCTTCAATCACAATTTAATTCCTACCATTATCTATTAGTTTTGTGTGTACATGCCAGTTACTAAAATTGCGGTAATTTAATTCTTTTAAAACACATACGCTTACCCTTTTTAGTGTTTTTATCTTTACTTCCCCACCACGAAAAGAATATTTGAAAGGCATGCACAGCACAAATGGATTTTACCTCCACAAAACATTAAATGCCTGGATCCATCTGGTAATTGGCGGAAACACAGTCATAGATTTGCACGTTGTTTGTTGGGTTGATCTGAGAATCAATAAGTCTCTCCTCCTATTTAACCGGAGTTACTAGTCAAGTCACCCTTAAATAGAGGAGTACGAAATTACGAATGAGGTGTGCCTTGAACTTGACATTTCAATTAATTTTATTTTTAATGTTTTTCGTCGATTAAGTTTATTTATGTTTTTCGTCCTCGTTTGCCATATTCATGTTTCATAATGGTGAAACAAGTAGGAGTGTCTCGCAATTTTCCACTTCGCATAATAATAAAGATGGGTAGCATTTATTCACGAACGAAGCTAATGAAACTATTGATTAATGTAAGAAACTACTCGAAGGCATTCAATGGAGGCGTTGGGGTGATGTAAAGACAAAAGAAATCCAGGAAAGTATAACAATAAATAATTTTCTCTTTCTCTGGAATTTATGTTTCAACAATAAGTTGAAGGTAACGAGGGTAATATCTATGAGAGACTAGCAAAGTGAATCTTAAATTATATAAATTTATTGTGAAGTAAAAACAATAAAAATGTTGAAGATGGTGAAGGAACTCTCTATCTATATTTAACGCATTATAATTTCTGCTTGCTCTCTATCATTTAATGCTACGTGTAACTATTTGAGGATTGTTGGAGTAAGGATAAATATTAGTGTTGGACATAGAAATAATTTAACCTACAACGTCCTCAGTAGTACATATAGATGGTATGGTTAGATTGGTTATGTAATTAAAAGAAAATGTTTATTTTTTTTATTTTATTTTTTGGTTATCAAAATTTGATTTTATGTTTTGTTTTTTTATTTTAAATAATATTTGTTGAAATTGTAATTTTGTATTGATGTTATAGATATTTCTAATTAATAAATGAAATTAATATTCAATATCCTTATTACAATGAAATTGTGTAGTATCAATTTTATATTTACATCAATGCAAAACTATTTTTACTAGAGCCCCTCAATTAAGCTAATATACTTGGTTGTCTAGAAAAACTTTTTTCTTAATGTTGGAATTTGCTGACACTTAAAGTTCGAGTTTCTATCAATCTCAAACTTTGACTTTGTTTCCTCTCCCATTCTTTTGAGCAACTAGAAAAATGGTAATTGCTCATGCATTTAGACTACTTGTTATAATACATATCCACGGAGGTTGTTGATTCCACAAAAGCTTGAACCCCTACTAAGTTTGGTGAAAATGGATGGAAATGAATTTTCCAAGATTTTTGGTCTGCCTTGACTCGACGAATCCAATATTAAATAATTCAACACGACATTGGGATCATAGACTTTATCCAACTTCGAGGGAGTGAAGAGAGAAGAGGGGCGGCCCTATAGCCCAGCTGTGACGACGTAACAAGGACCAAAACCCCCCTCTTACGCCCATGTAAATTAGATGTGTGGTAGCTCGTTGCTGTAAATTTGCAATGAAGTACACGATTCTAATGGTGTTATTAACATAATTTTAAATTTGAAATTATTTGTCGCAATTTTATTGAAGGGTAGTATTGATTTTTCGAGACTGGTACTATTTTTTAAGGATGTTAGGAACAATCTGTAATTATGGTCAGAGGACTTCCATCTGAGCCTCGACTGCACCTCATTTTATAATAATTCCCTCATAATTACACTTTAGCCCGCCTTTATCACACTCTGAGTGCATTTTTCGTTCTCATGCCAGTTGCACGTGCAAGACATCCTTATTACATGCAGCTCCCATGTCGGACGTGAGAAATAGAACGTTTAAACAACTACTGTTGGGCCTGGCCCAAGTGGGGCATTTTTGTGCAAATCAAGTTTTGGTACTGCGAAGTTAAGTGCAATAAGGTTGAAGACTTTTTGAACAAGTCAGTTTTGGGAAGCTGTGAAGTTGAGAGCAGCGCAGCGTCGGAAGAGCTGCGAAGTCCAGTGTTGCGAATGAGTCAACGCTGCGATGAGCCCGATCGACGGAGATCTGGCAAGGTAGAATATTGGAAGGAGGACGACAAGTATTCCGGTTAGACCATCGGTGGTCTATTTTTGGTAAAGATGCTCTAGGATTACCAAGTGGCGGGTAAGGAGTAAAGGGAAAGAAAGCGATCGGTCACACAAGCAAGGAACCATTACATGAACCGGTCGCATAAGGTCGTTAGAGAAGGAACGGTCGAGTGAAAGCAACCTGTTGGCGTGCGCCCGCCAGGGGGGCTGATAGCGATGTGACCATGTGCAGAGGATGGCCACGATGGAAGATTCACTACTAGAAGCCAGCAGTCCGGTTAAGGGAAAACCATGACAATTTTGGGAAACCTTAGGGTTTTTGCTTGCATGTTGTAAAGACATGACCTAGGGGCATGATCTATAAATAGGCACCATTTTGTAAGGGAAAGGTTGGTTGGGTTGTTGATCTCTCATTGTTATTGAATAATCTTCATTGTATATTCTGAGCAAGACCTGTTTCGATTCTACCATTGTAAAGGCTCTGCGAGCTATGTGAGCAGAGGCCTATTGAAAGAGAAGAGAGTCTGCAGCTGAGTGCGCAGACTAGAACTGTTGTACCCTTCCCAAAGACTAATACAACAATAGTTCCTATGGACGTAGCTCCCATCCTGGGGGTGAACCACGTTAAAAACGTAAAACCTGTGTTGTGTGATTGTTTACATGTTTGCATCTGTTATCTGTTTACAATGAATGCTTGAGATCTTGCTTATCAATTTATGTGTTTACTTTTATATGTATCTGCCATGAGGAATGAGATGGGAGTAATATGTTAAGTTTCACACATATGGATGGATGCTAGATGCTTAAGTATTTCTAAGCCTAAGTAAATGTGTAGGCTTGTTGTATAAGAACTTAAGTCAATTGAGTCTGCATCATGTGACTCTGTTGAAGCATAGCACCGAAAGTGCGCAGTACTTTAAAGTTCCTTCACTTTGCATAAGTCATAAGATCAATAATCTAATCCAGTTGATGAATAGGTAAAAAAATAAGTGTTATTTGTTGAAACTGGTTAAGTCTGAAGCGGGAGTGCAGTTATCTGTTGCGATGTCCTGTGTTGAGCTATTTTCAAGCCGCGCAGTCCTTGGATGCGCGAGTTCTACAAGTGTTTGGGCTTGTAGAAGTGTTAGCCATGACGAAGGTGATCGTCGTGCAGTCCTCAGTTCGCAGTGCGCTGCTCGTCAGATCTGCTCAAGCACTCATCACACGGTTGTGGAAACCAGATTCCACAACCCCCCCATAACTTCGCCTCAGGTGAGAACTCAGTATGCTCGCAGATTGTTGCCAAAAGGGCTGGTGAAAAGGGGTTTTGTTGGTTCATTGAAACCGTGAAGAACCTGGGTCTACATTGGAAACCTCTAGAACGGTATAGTAAGCCAACAAATGGTTCTATTGCCATGCTAAGAATCTGTGATGAGTTGTCGCGCTTAAAAGAAGTGATGTGCTCAGAAGAAAAGGTTCTGTTGATTGCATAAATTTGGCATCTGGACAAGAAATAAATCTTGGATTGGTGCGATAAGGCAGAAAGAGACTTTGCTAGGAAAGAAAATAGAGATCCGCGTCTCTCTGACATAGATTGGTTGAACAAATATCTGTGGAAAGATATCCATGAGAATTTCTGGGCATCTTTTGGAAACGAATTGCATGAGTGGTTATTGCAGCTGGCAGACCGCACGAACTATTTCCCACCAGACATACCGATCGAGTGGACTCCAGAGCTCATTGAGAGGCCCAAAGTGACAGATAGTCCATTTTCCAGAGCAGTCAACTTTTGGGTTGACAGTATCCTCGAAGGATTCGTGATAGAGTTCGATGTGGACACCTTGAAGTCTTACAGCACAGTCGAAGCAGAATTTTTCAAAGGATTCAGAGGTAAGTACTTGAACAATTTGAGTTTATACATTAAAATGCTTTTAGCTGAAAAGGGTATTTTAAAAATGCAATAAAGATTCCTAGAAATTTGAATCTGTAATGGTCAATACCATTTATAGTGATTCTGATGAAGAAACGCATAATTTGAGAAGTGGAAAAAGATATAAGTGTACCACTCAGAAGACTGGACTCTGCGTAGATATTGATTTACAAACTCAGCCTGATAGCCAAACCGCACCTCTATCCGCTACCTATCAGCCTATTACAGCACAAAATCCACCCGTTGCAAGTACCCGCGCCTCCTATCTCTCAAAAACCGCCAGTTCAGAACCCTCCTGTTGTTAATATCCCTCATCATCAGAGTGTTGATACTAGTAACATCGTGGTAGTGAGTACTCAGACTTTCTTGACTCAGAATAACCTACTTCAGAACATTTCGCGCAGTACCAATTTCACTTTTGCAGCTCAGAACACTGCACATAATTCTACACAACCTAGGAGAAGGATGACTGATGATATCAAGTTACCAATATTCAAAGGAACGGGTCTAGAAGTGTTGGAATATTCTCCCCATCATTTTTCAGTTTTGCATGCATGCATGCATTCTACATGCATCCAGTCATCTACATGCATCCAGTCATCATCATGGTGGATCTCCCAGCTCCTAGAGCTTCATTCTAGCTCTCCACAGCCTGTCTACAGCCCCCAGGGGGCCTCCTACCTACCAAAGGCTCCCTTCTTCATGCCAATTGCGCCTTTCTCACCTACCACAGCCAGTTAGGCGCCATTCTCACCGACCAGTCAGTTATCGCTCAGTTCTTCCTTGATTTGAGGCTAGATTGACTCCCCCACTGACTGTTTCACTCCGACAGACCTCCAATGAGACTAGTCTGTCCATTTTGACTCCAGTTATCTCCTCGTGTGACCTTCACTAAGCCTCCTTCATTCATTTCATTCCTACCTCACTTAGTTAGACTCCTCATGCGCCCTCCACTGAGCCTCCTTCATTCAGTTAGTACCTACTTCACTCAATTAGACTCAGTTTACTGACTGTTACATCTTATGATTGATACATTGAATGGATGATGACTCCACTATCATTCAAGCCACACTTTGAGTTAGGAATTCGAATGCCCTACTTGGCCTATTCGAATCCTATATTATTCACCTTACTATTCTATTGTATTCATTCACTTACATTCTTATTCATTATATAATACTGAGATTATGTTATATTCTACTGTGTTTATGAGTGATCATTGAGTGTCTCCTTCTCTTCTTCTTTGCAACATATTTGTGAGTTTGATTGTGAGTTGCTACAGTTGTCAGATCATTGCATATTATTACATGGTATCAGAGCAGGAAGCAACTATTTGAATTGCAGTAGTTGCAGCATTTCGTTGAGCAGCTATCTTTCACTTGTGCACCAGAAGCCTCTGAGTTTCCACAGTAAATCCTGGTGCTATTACTTGATTTCATTGGAGAAATCCTTTGAGGTCTAGCTAGGTGTGAAGGACTTAGTCCATGTGCCAAGTGTCCTTAAGGTAGTGTTGAGTCAAAGTGTAGCATTATCCATCAGCACATCTTTTATTGTTTTGCAGGTTCATTCACCTGTTCGGAATCTTCTTCAACTATTGACTTTCTCTGTTCAGATGGATCTAAAGCTTACAGCTTCCAACTATGTTGAGTGGAAAGCCAAGATGGCTCTCTTCATGAGATCCAAGAGCTTCACTCGAATACTCAACGGAACGATGGTAGAACCTCTTAGTGCAGTTGAAAAGTCCAAGTACTTGGATCGGCTTGATGAAGCAATTGGTATCCTCCTTCTCTCAATTTTTGATGAACTACACTTTCATGTCATCGATCTTACATCTCCGAAAGAGGTGTGGGACAAGCTTGAATCTCTCTTTGGGCCAAAAGATGATATGGTAGCACACAAATTGGAGAATGAGCTCACATGTTTGAGTCCTAGCAGCTTCGATTCTGTCAATGCCTTTCTCACCAAGTTCAAAAGCTTGATATCACAGCTGAAAAGGTATGAGATAGTGAAGGAAGATAAGCAGCTTATACTTACCATTCTCTCAAAGTTGGGTGCAAATTTCTTAGTTTTTGTCTCTACTTTCCAGTCAGCTAGGTTGTCAATTCCAAGATGGAAGTTTCCCTCATTTGATGATTTCACACAATCTCTTACCCAAGAGGAAGAGAAGTTGATTTCAATGGGAATTATCATACCCAAATTGGATTCATCCCTTACAGTTGTAGAGAGAGAGAATGATATAGGAAAGATAGAGATTCCTAGTGATACAAGGCCTACACACCAGTCAAATAGAGATTCGAGCTCTAAGAAGGCCAAACATTCTAAAAAGGGAAAAGAAGAATGCAGATACTGTCATAGAGGGCCTCATCCTGAGAGTGCTTACATGCGGAAGACTATAGATTTGATGGAAAAATTACTTGAAGAGAACAACCTTCCTGTACCTACATGTGCAAAGAAGAAAGATCCTAAATCTTCCAGATCCAAAGACAAAGAAAGATGTCATGCCTACATGGCAAGTGCATCAACAGATTCTTCTTTCATCATAGATTCAGGGCCCTCAAGACACATGTCTTCTTCGAAGAACCTCTTCTCAGATTTCGAGAGCTCAGTTGGCCCACCTATCATGATGGGAAATAATGGAGAAGTCTCCTCTCAAGGTATTGGAAAAATCAATCTTGACCATGGCTTTTTTGTTGATGTGCTTTATATTCCTTCTCTTACAGCTAACTTTCTTTCAGTATATCAAATGACTCATATTGGAAACCCCAAAAGGGTGATCTTTTCTCCAAATGAGGTCAAGATACAAGACATGGTCTCAGGTGAGATCATTGCAAAAGGAATTGCAAATCACAACTCCAAGCTATATGAATTCTCACACTTTCTGTCTCTCTCGAAGCAATCAGCCCTCCATACTCATGCAAATGAAGAAAGTAGGTTATGGCATGAAAGGTTTGGGCATCTCAACTACAAATACTTGCATGACATGCATGCAAAGGATATGGTTGATGGGCTACCCAAAATCAAATTTGCCAAAGGTAACTGTCATGGTTGTTTGATGGGAAAGCATCCTGAGAAGAAATTTAAAAAGGGAAAGGCTAGGAGAGCTTCTCAACCCCTTGATCTCATTCATAGTGATGTGGCTAGTCCATTTCTTGATCTGTCTCTAAACAAGGCAAGGTATGTGCTCACTTTTGTTGATGATTATTCCATATTCACTTGGGTATATTTCCTTAGATTGAAATCAGAAGTATTTGGTTTCTTCAAGTTTTTCAAGTCTTCTGTAGAGAAACTTTTAGAAAGGAAGATAAAATCCATTCGCATTGACAATGGTAGTGAGTACATTAAGGGTGAGTTTCAAGATTTCTGTACTGAAGAGGGCATTTAAATGCAACACACTGTTCCCTACACCCCACAACAGAATGGTGTCGCTGAAAGGAAGAACATAACATTGAAAGAGATGGCCACTTGCATGCTAAAGTCAAAGGGATTGCATCCTAGTATTTGGGCAGAAGAGATCAACTGTGCCACTTATCTTCAGAAAAGAGATCCTCACAAGGGACTCAGTGACTCTACTCCTTTTGAAGCATGGATGGGATACAAACCTGATGTATCTCATCTTAAGGTATTTGGATCTAGAGCATGGGAAAGGATTCCGGTTGACAGAAGGAGAGCTCTTGATTCTCAAAGCAGGGAATGCATTATGGTGGGCTATGCATCTAATGCAAAGGCTTACAAGTTACTTTATCCTTCCTCCATGACCAAATTATTGGAGAGAAGTGTTCAGTTTGAGGAATGGCCTCTTCATGACATTCCTTCTATTGAGAAAGAAATCTCACTGAGCACTCCTCCTTTGGTTGGTGAGAGTGATACATCTTCATATGATTCATCAAATACATAATCCAAAAGTGGAGATGATGATAGAATGCTAGATCCAGATCCATAAGAACCTAAAGATCTAGTAACTGATAATGAAGATGAGAGGATGAGAGATCTAGATCCACAAGAACCTGATGCTCCTCCTCTCCCATGATGGGCTTCCATTACACTTCAATCTGCAGGTGATTTGGTTGGTGATCCACATGATGATAGAAGAACTAGAACAGATTTTCAGCATGTAAGGGCTCATCCCCCTCACAATGCAGATCCATTTCAGGTTGATCGAACCTTCCTTGGAAAGGAAGGTCACTTTCCTCCTTCAGGGGTAAGTCATGATATGCTACTTTAGATCCTTTAGTCTATTTTGAAGGAGGGCTTTTTCCCACAAGGTTTTCCCTCTTTCCTCACTTAGTTATTTTAGATTGATTGTACGGGGTGACTTTTGGTCTTAGTTACCAAGGCCCTACTCTTTAGTTATTTCTCATAGTATAGCTTGTGGGGGGGTGTTGGAATATTCTCCCCATCATTTTTTAGTTTTGCATGCATGCATCCAGTCATCATCGTGATGGCCCTCCCAGCTCCTAGAGCTTCATTCTAGCTCTCCACAGCCTGTTTATAGTCCCTAGGGGGCCTCCTACCTACCAAAGGCACCCTTCTTCATTCCAAGTGCTCCTTTCTCACCTACCAAAGCCAGTTAGGCGCCATTCTCACCTACCAGTCAGTTATCACTCAGTTCTTCCTTGATTTGAGGTTAGATTGACTCCCCCACTGACTGTTTCACTCCAATAGACCTCCAGTGAGACTAGTCTGTCCATTTTGACTCCAGTTAGCTCCTCATGCACCCTTCACCGAGCCTCCTTCATTCAGTTCATGCCTACCTCACTCAGTTAGACTCCTCATGCTCCCTCCACTAAGCCTCCTTCATTCAGTTAGTACCTACTTCACTTAGTTAGACTCAATTTACTGACTGTTACATCTGATGACTGATACATTGATTGGATGATGACTCCACTATCATTCAAGCCACACTCTGAGTCAAGAATTCGAATTCCCTACTTGGCCTATTCGAATCCTATATTATGCACCTTACTATGATATTGTATTCGTTCACTTACATTCTTATTCATTGTATAATACAGAAATTATGTTCTATTCTACTGTGTTTATGAGTGATCATTGACTGTCTCCTTCTCTTCTTCTTTGCAACATATTTGTGAGTTTGATTGTGAGTTGCTACAACTGCCAGATCATTGCATATTATTATAGGAAGACCCTGACCAGCACTGGTTTCTATGTGAAGCCGTCTGGAGTGTTAAGCAGGTCCAGGATGATGCTGTGAAGAGAGGCAGCTTGTCGCCACATTTAGAGACAAAGCATTAAACTGGTTCATGAAGTACTCTTAGGGACATAATAGAACCTTAGAAGAAAATAAGAGTGCATTATTGAGTGAATTTAAAAAACGAAAGTCAGAGTCGCAGTGTATCACAGAGTTAAAGGAAATTAAGCAAAAACCTAATGACATTGTCTGGGAATTTGACCAGAAATTTAAGACACTACTAGACCAAGTAAGTTTTTTCATAGCTCCACAACAACACCAGGAATGGTTCGTAGCTACGAGGCTGCCTCATATCAGACTGCTATTGATGTAGCAGAAAGTGTATTCGCAGGAAGAAGCCTTGGAGATAGCGATGAAGCTAGAAGCATCACCAATTGGAGAAACTAGCACTGGGATGTCTCAGATTCAAACCCAGTTAGCTACCCTAACATTACAGCTTTAGGATATGAAGAAAGGAAAACAAGAAAGACAAGAAGTCTAGTGTACAAGATGCAAAGGATAAGGGCACACTAGAAGTCATTGTCGATTATTTCTGGAGTATCTTAATAGTGGAGCACCGAATCCACTTAATTAGAATCAAGCCCCATGGTGTGAAACCTGTAAAACGTGAGGCCATAGGCCTGGAGACTTCTATCTCATACAGAAGTATGTATGCACCCCTAAGAATCTATATTGCAATTTCTATAAATTAGTTGGACATGATGAATCCAATTGTAGGGCATATGAGCTCATGCAGGAGAGGAAGCGAGACATGGATCATATACGCGAGTGGAGTATATAGAGTACAAGAACAAACCCCACCAAAGAAAGATAATGCATAGTATGACCAAGGCGCATATAGAGGCCGTGGAGGATTCCGCGAAAGATGAATAAATACTGGCCCAGGACAAGGAAGGGGAAGAGGCCAGATGATATGTTACAACTGTGGCCAGACAGGTCACCTATCCAAAGATTGTACCAATGAATGTACTACTTTTAATTATTGCAAATATTTTGGTCATGTCATTGAGGCATGTCCATTATTAGCAGCAGAAATGCAAAAAAGAAAGCAAGATGTGCCGAACCCGAACATTCAATTGATCGTAGCAGAGAGAAGGCCTGTAGATCCAAGTATCAATGTAGTGACGCGAAGTGGTGCTACAACAGGGAGAGATAGAGGAGCAGAAGCTTTGGCTTCTGGAGAGTTTGACACTAAACAGACTCCTCTTGAAACAATTTGGATCAGAAAAGCTACTGGAAAGACACCTTCTTTCGATCTAGAGAAAAATAAAGGAGCATTTGAAGAAGCACGAGACATTTTCAAAGGACAAGCACCTACGTCACCAAGAATCCCATTGCGCAGTGAAATACTGTATATTGAGGATATGCCCGCTACTTATGATAAAACATGCCATGCAACAGAGACATGAACCTCTGTTGTGCAGTTCCTAAGGAGCTGCATGAAACTATTAAAAATCCCAGATGCTATCGTAGAATTGTAAAAACTGATAGATCAGTATGAACCATGCAGCGAGATTGAAACTACTGAGAGCACAGTTCATCACATCAGGAAACACAAAAGAATAGGCCAAGAAATGAGACTTAGTGCGCAGATAGGAGACTATGAGATGGATGAGATCATTCTTGATCTAGGATCTGAAGTAAATGTATTAACTAAACAAACATGGAAACAGATGGGGAGACCAAAGCTATTATGGTCACCTATACAGTTGAGAATGGCCAATCAAGAGAAAGTCATACCTTTTGGAAGGTTATCCAATGTTATTATTTACATTGATGGAGTGCGAAGTCATGCCTACTTCGAGGTTATCGAGATTGTGGATGATAGTCAACCTTATCCTGCACTGTTGGGAATTGACTGGGCTATGGATAACCTCGCCATCATAAATTTGAAGACAAAGAAGATGATCTTCGAAGGGAAGCATCTCAGGGTCATCGCACCACTGGACCCTGCAGATGGAGACCGCTATAGTGAGCTAATTCAGAAAGAATCCAGAGTGAAGATCTTGACCGCCTTTACAATATGACTGCAAATCAAGATGACTATATTAATCCCACTACGGATGGAACACTCAGTTGGCATTGCGGCAGTTCTTGTATCTCAGACTCTGATGCCGGATTGGAGAAATGGCAAGGCCATATGCACGAAGTTTCTGTAAGGAGATGTGCGTAGATTACAAAGTCATTGCAATGGATTGGAAAGGAGGTAAGTCCAATTCCTACCTATGATGGTACATCTAATGTTTATTCCTTTATCAAAGAATATACTGCAGCAATTGTCGAAGAACACTGCTTACCAGCGCTAGACATGGCACTGCGCGAGATACCTTCCAGATGGTGGGCTGCGCATAAGCAGACATTGAACACATGGGATCAGTGCAAAATCAAGATGCAAATCATATTCGTTGAGAAGGTTGCGCTAACCTTTGAAAAATATAATGGACAGATAGATCCAGAGCATATTGAAATCTGTTCACAAGCATGGGAGGAGAGACCACACACAGAATGGGTGCATCTGTTTGTGCACACGTTGGAGGAAAAAATTCCAAAGAAGTGGTATCTAGACATGGAGTTGCGTAGAGAAACTATAGATTGGCCTACCTTGACTGCGAACTTTTAGAAGAGCTTCAATTTTGAAGATGACAGCCCTAGCATAAATGATGCTTTGTAGATTATGAAGGAATGAATATTTAGACCAGAATCTCCTCATAGAAACATGTAACATCCCCAAAAATTTACTAAAATTTAAAATTTTTAGGTAGCATGAATTGCTTGTATTGGTTGTGCGGATCATTATTAATGTTAAATTTAATATGCCTAAAAAACAAAGAATTACCTTTGATGACGACGACTTCTATAACTGGTCGTTGGTGATTAAATGTTTGCGACACTTATAAGCAATGATGATTGTTGTAACTGCTATTAGCTTGTCTCACTGTAAGATAGTTATTTAAATGTCGTAATGTCATTAATCGTCATTCAAATGTCAGAAGGTTATATTATTACAAAAGTTTGCTTATGCATTTATTGTTTGATACTTGATTTGACTCTTGTCCAATATTGTAAAATCGATTCTAGAGACTAACTGGTCATCTTATTGTAATGAAGGGGTCCTTGTGTACACCTCGAGGCTTACTTAGCTATTGATAGCTAATGCTCCTAAATTCTAAATGCAGATTACAGGTAAGAAGAGATTACAACTAAAACATACCTTGTGTATGTTAAAAAGACTTTACTTAACTTCTATTTGCCTTGGTATTAAGATGTATAGAGGACTGGACTTATGCAAGGATGTTATCTGCGTTAGTTTCGATCATCGATTTTGAAGGTTCTAACATGTCACCCATACCTTTATATAGTTCGAAAACCAAGTTATGGAATTTTATTAAATCTTGTATACCTCCTTGTATTTTCCAAAGTGTTCATGCTTCTTTAACTATTATCATGCTTGTGTCTCTTTATCTCTTTTATAATAAGTCCTAGGTTAATATATTGCTACATCCCATGTAACTTTCAAAACCTTATACAAGGGATTATTTCTAAGTGTTAACCTATGTGTTAACTATTTGCAACTATATGCCAATATACAAAGATTACATAATATTATCTATATGCACAATACAACTATAAGTAGGATGTCATGTCCCTATAGTGCATTATAATAAATGTTAGTTATTATCAATCTTGTGCATATTATGGTTTTATATGAAGTGCATAGTTTTGACTTAGCCCACGGGCTCTACGTAATACACTATGTATTAAGGCTAAAGTGCATCGACACTTATTATAATAAGTATGATGAAAACCATGTACTTTGAGTTTGATTTTATGCCTAACATGCTACACATCGATACAATAATAATGATCCATGCTAAGCCTTGGTGGATTATGTGCTGGCAGGCACTCAACCGGTAGGTATGTCATTTATGGTTCATTAACTGTGTTTTGGTGGATTGTCTGTTGGTAGCCTTCGTGGCAAGTCTTCGCGTGAAAAATATTGGAAAAGGTGACAACCCTAACTACACTTTGAACTACTCGCAGAGACTTCGACTGGAGCATTCATTTTGCAGTGGGAGTGGGGAAAGAGGCCGACAGGCTCTCTATTTTTTAGGGTTTGTAAACCTTGCCTCCCGAGGGTTCGATACTGAGACCTGTAGCTTAGGCCTCAACACCAACAGTTTAAAATGAGTCGTGCTAATACAAAGTGGTTTAACCCTATGGGTTTTGATAGTGAAACCGTGTTTTCTCCAGTGTTGATGTTGTTGTCGAAGCATTTAGATGTGCAATGAGTGTTGCAGGTAATGTCAAAGTCTAACCCTATTTTCGTTGAGTTTTTAAATATTAATATTGTTTAAGTTTTAAAGTCTGGTAAGAGTTTTAACCACCTTCGTATTCGGTATTTTGGTAGATTTTGTCTTGGCAGATTGCTTGAGATTGGCTAGTCAGAGAGATGAGCTCATAAGGCCTTGGTAAGCCTCGGTGACATCCCAAAGGGTATCCAAAGTACTCCGCAGATTTACTGATGAAACTTTGGCACAAAGCCAGTCTTCGTTTGGCTAGCCAAGATATCAGATTTATTTAAACTTTGATTTATTTCCAGTGGTTAGAAGTTTTATAAGCCGTATGGCCATTTTGGATATAGGGAGGATTTGAACCCTCAACCTGCCTTCGTTGGTTTCTCAACGATTAATGTATTAATACATGTATTTTTATAAAAAATCAGTTTTTATTTCGAAATACGAATTGGTGAGTTTGACTCTTAGTAACATAATGTATTTGCAAATGAGATGCTTTGTTATCTTTGTTAGGGTTTCTAAACCCGGTCTTGTTTTAGTGGATAAAGGTTGCAGGGGAGGTTGAATCCTCAACCCTCTCTTACGTTGCTTCATTTTGTAAAGTATATAAAATGTATGAGGTTTGCAAGTTTTGAGATGAAGTTTGAAAAGCAACTTTGAACGAAAGAACTCTCGACAATCTTTAATAATTGTAGGGTTTGTTAATTGTATTATTGTTTGTGAAACAATATAATATCTCAGAATTAAATGTTCTTTGCAAAGATAGCCGTAAGGCTGGGTTTTAATACCCTACTATAAATATTTATAGTGTTTTGTATATGCTTAAGCTGAGGATTTTGAAACCTTGCACCAGAGTTAAGATGAAACCCTTGCAGGTTGTATTATTAAATTTATAAAAACGTAGTTTGACAGGGTTAACCCTTAGGGTATCAAACCCTGGTTTCATATCTATTCCTTCGTTTTGCTTAAGCATATTCATTGTATATATAGTATTAAAACGTATAGCTAATGACAGGTTTTGAAACCTGGGTCATTCGTCAGATAAAATAGTTGCTATTCGATTTGTATGATTTAAAGTTTAATATCAATTGATAATTAAATGAACTCGTATGTGATAATATTTCACATTACTGGTGTTGCATAATAGATATGTATGGTTTCGATCTACTTTCCTTACAGTAATTTCAATTCATATTTTGTTTATGAAAACCCGTACTATGTGTTTCGACCCTATTAGGGTTTTGTAAAGTCAATGTTTAAACTTAAGAAAATGTTCTCTGTAATGGTTTAAAAGTATAGTTCGATACTGAAATAAGTCATGTTACTATTTAAGAACTGAGTTGTTTTTCATTAATTCTCTATGTTTATTTAAGATTATTTACAATAGGATAAATGCATTGTTTTAGTTTTAAAACCCTAAAACAGATCTTTTTATAAAGATTACAGGTTTACTCTTATGAATAAAACTATTTATGAAAACTTCCAGAACTCTGTCCTATGTATACTGTTTATAGAGTAAGATATATATAAATATAAATCTTACACTATAGAAGTTTACTTAGATGTAAAGAAAGTTAATAGTTCTGTTGTTAATCTATGTGCATAAATAAAATCTATCATTCGAATCTATTTACAGTGCATCAATATTCAAATCTATCTTTAATTACTCTTCCCTGTACTAGAGTACGGCATTGAAATAGTGTGTGGAAAAATGCAGGGAAGCATTGTTATTCTATCATTCACATTTAATGATAAATTTTTACTATCCATTTGCATTTTAACCTAACAGCTGTATGTTCTTTTAGAATAGATAAATTTGCAGAAATAAAATCATTCCTTAGTGGTACAAAATGTCTAAGTTTTAATTGTAAACTGATAACATAATAACATGCAGATCCTTAGTAATACTTTGATAGAAATAAATAAGATAACTCAATTTGAACTTGATAACTGTAGAAGAAACAAACAACCAAAGGAGCCCGTTCCACCCAACCTTCTCCTGAAGACAACCAAGTAACTTGCCTTAGGACCCTCAATCCTGTTCACTAAACCACCAGGACAAAGATGTTGTGTGGAGTAATGGAATAAATTCCTTTGCAAATCAGCAGTAGCACTTGAGAGTAGTACTTCCTGATTTTAGCAATATTGAACTCAGCAATGTGGCTACACTAGTTCAGAATGCAGTCTTAGTTCACTCAATCACTTCTAACCTTCCCCTCATCGAATCTCTTGTGCTCTCTTTTATTTCTGATTCAGAAATTATCACAAGGTAAGAATGAACAACCCCTGCTGAATTCGATGGGTAGATAAGTATCATGCCTAGGTCTTTGGTCATTTTTATTTAGTAAATGAGCCACCTTCTCAATTCCACTTTCTTGGGGAACATGACCATAAAATTAGGGAAGTTGTCTCCTGCAATAGTTAGAAGTGAGTTGAGGATTGTGCCAAGTGTCAGTTTTCTCTCCACCCCAGTCCATTCCTCCTAGTGGGTCAGTGAACACTCATTCAACAGTCTCCTTTGGATCTTTGACTCCACTATTATTTATTAATAATAAAATATTCAAAGTAATTAATTACAGTCATCCTTGACCCCACTTGGTCAATAGTCTTAAAACTTTACAATAAAAATAAAACATAATGTTTTCTTCATAACATAAAATGTTTAGAACTTGGGGTATGTGACAAAACATGACATTAGAGGAATTCTTTAGAGAAGTACCTAAAAACCTACAGCTAGAGTACACGAAACAGATAGAGCATGCCCTTGAATGTTATAACCTTGCTAAAGAGGTTGAAGATAAAGAAGAAAGTGATGAGGAGGACCCGCACAACATAAACATACCTAAGTCTGAAGGTGCGCGCGACGTAGAGGGACGTCCGCTGGAAATTCTAGACATGAGTGGACCTGTGAAAACAAAGAAAGTGAACATTGGCACCAGTGAAGAGCCAAAGTTTGCATCTATTGGAGACTACTGGGATGATCAGATGGTCGCGGAGATGGTAGACCTACTCCATGAAGATCAGGATTTATTCACGACAAATTTTACAGAAATGAAAGGTATTCTACGCGATGTAGGGGTTATGAAGATACCTCTTAAGCCAGGTGCGAAGCGTGTTAAGCAAAGGCCCTATAGACTAAATCCGCAATACAAAGAATGAGTCAGGGAAGAACTTGATAAAATGCTTGATGCGGGGATCATCAAGTCGGTTGAAGAGTCAAAGTGGATCGGCCCGATGGTGATCCAGGACAAGAAAACTAAAGGTGCGATTAGAATCTGCATGGATATCATAAAATTGAATGATGCTTTGATGCATGACATACTTGATAATGTTGGAGGAAATGAGGCATACTCTTTCACTGATGCATTTTCGGGATACCCTTAGATAAGAATTGATCCAATAGATAGACACAAGACAACGTTTTCCACTGAATGGGGGTCGTTCCAGTACACAGTAATGCCTTTTGGTATGAAGAATGCACCTACCATCTTTTCTAGACTTGTGGTCACAACATTTAAATTTTTCATGCATAAGTTTTTAGAAGCCTATTTTGATGATTGGACCATACATAAGTATTTGGGTTGCTGAAGGACCATTGTGCAAACCTCAGATTGATGCTAGAAAAGTGCAAAAAACATCATATATCTTTGAATTTGAAGAAGTGTATCTTTTGTGTACCCTATGGAATCCTATTGGGACACATTGTGTGCAAACAAGGCTTGATGGTTGATCCTGTGAAGATCGCCGTTATTGTAAACTTGTCGACACTGAATTCAGTAAAGAAGCTACGCACCACATTGGGGCATACCGGTTACTACATGAAGTTTATAAAGGGTTATGCGCAGATAACCGCGGCCATGGAGAAGCTGTTGAAGAAAGATGCGCAATTCATCTAGAATGCAGGATGTGAGTTAAGCTTTGACACATTAAAAGAGAAAATGGTAACTGCGCCGATCCTGGTTTTTCCAGACTGGGAGAATCCATTTCATGTCCATGTTGATGCTTCATGTATAGTATTGAGAGTTGTACTAGCACAACCAGGAGAGGGAGGTATTGACCATCCCATTGCATTTTCGAGCAAGAAGCTCTCATCTGTAGAAAAGAATTACATGACTACTGAGAGAGAAGGTCTAGCTATGGTCTACGCACTGCAGAAGTTCACAAACTATTTGCTTGGTGTGCACTTCTCTATGTTCACTGACCATTCTACTTTGAAATACCTAGTCAACAAGCCAATGCTAGGGGGGCAAATCTCCAGGTAGTTGTTACTCTTTCAGGAGTATGACTTTGAAATTATCATTAAGCCGGGAAGATTGAACATAGGACCTGATCATCTGTCAAGGATTGAGTTAGGAGAAGAACCTATGAACCTTGAAGACAATCTGCCTGATGCATAGTTGTTTGTTATTCAAATTGTTAATGGCTACTATAAAGATATCATAGATTTCTTGACTACTGGGTTGGCACCCATTGAGTTCACTACGCAGCAGAAGAAGTAGTTGGTAGTGCGAGCAACAAACTTCACCATAATTGCGGGAAAACTATACAAATTGGGAACGGATGAAGTGCTGCGTAGATGTGTTTTAGAGCACGAGAGGCCATTTTTTTTGGCTGAGGCACATTCAGGTATATCGGGAGGCCACTACGTATAAGATATTGCGAGCAGGGCTATGGTGGCCTACTATTCACAAAGATGCAAAGGAACATTGGCAGAGCTACAATGTTTGTCAAAGGATAGGGAAGCCGTCACAAAAAGATGAGATTCCTTTGAATCCGCAGTTGACGCTTCAGGCATTTGAGAAATAGGCCATTGATTTTGTAGGACCTATAAACCCATCGAGGAAGGGAACTGGTACGAGATATATTATTATTGCTACTGATTATCTCACCAGATGGGCAGAAGCGAAGCCAGTGAAGGACTGTATCGCAGTCACTGCTGCGCAGTTCATTTTTGAGAACATCCTTACAAGGTTTGAATGCCTGAAGATTTTGATGAGTGATCAAGGCACTCATTTTTTGAATAGGACTATTGAGGCATTGACAGAAGAGTTCCACATTCATCATCAGTGAAGTACGCCATATCATTCGCAAGAAAATGGAACTGTGGAAGCTTTCAATAAAGTACTAGAGAATGCGCTAACTAAGATATGAAATGTGAACAGGGATGATTGGGATCTACACATTTCAGCTGTGTTGTGGGAATACAGAACTACTTGCAAGAAATTGACAGGCCATACGCCTTTTAGATTGGTCTATGGACAGGAAGCAGTGATGCCTATGGAGTATATTGTTCCCATCTTGAGAATAGATGCATTCATAGGCATGGAAGATCGCGAGGCACTAGAAGAAAGGCTTCTACACTTGGTTGGTCTGGAGGAAGATCGCTTTATTGCAGGCTTTCACCAACAAGTGCAGAAAGAAACAGAAAAATCATGGCATGATCGCCACATAAAAAACAAGTCCTTTCAGGTAGGTGATCTAGTCCTCCTGTATGATAGCAAATTTATGAAATTTCCTGGAAAGTTTAAGATGCATTGGCTTGGCACATATACTGTTGTACATGTTACTAACGCTGGCCCAGTTCAGTTAGCCATGTTAGCTGGAGATGATCTACCTGGATTAGTCAATGGAAGTAGGCTAAAGCCCTATCATGATAGCCCTACTTTGCAGAACCCTATGTAGAGTAAAAAAAAAAAACAAAGAAAAAGAGAAAAGAGAAAAGAAAAAACAGAAACGTGCAGCACAAAGCTCAAAAAGGTAGCTGCGTAGACCCAATGAAGCAGAGAAGGTTCCAGTTCAGAACCGAGAAGCTTGACATGGTGAAGCAACTGTGCTGGAGCAGTAATGGTCCACCGTGCAGTTTGATGCAACATTCCAGAAAAATAATTGTTAGAATGTCGGTCGCAAATATAGTCGTTATACAATACTTTTGCTAGCGACCGCTCGGGCATTTAACACAAAAATAGTCGTTCTTAATGAGTTAATGAAGGATAGGGCCCAAATATTCATTAGATTTGGCCAATGGATACCGCATTTAATGCTCATATAGCCGTTCAGGGGCGTGAAGGAGGCTAGCTGCACCTATAAATACCGTTGGAGTTGGACTCACGGGCGTTACCGAAACATTTGAATTTTCTTGTGAGCGATACTTTGTGATTGTTTCAGCAAGATCTCAGAAATCCCATCATTCTGTCAAGAACTATCCAGTGAATGTCTGAGAGGTCCTCTATTGAGCAAGAGTTCACGGTCCAGGAGACTGTGAAGGTGTTTAGATACGGGGGAATCGAAGGGTTGATGAGAACCCTCATCAAGAAATTTATAATAGAACAAGGTCAGGCTTCCCAAAGATCACCAAGACATGCTACAACAATGCAAGATAAGGGAAAAGAACCAACGACGCCGAAAATGAATCCAAAAGTGATGAGTTCCACAGTTCCACGAGTTTCGTTGGGCAATAAGGAAATTCCATTGAAGTTAACCCCAGAGTATATCTCACTGTGTGCACAGGACGCACCGGCCATCAAGCTAATGAAGAATGCCAAGTATGAGATTCCGCTCACCTATATTGAAGCATGTCGAAGTGGGAGGAAATCTATTGGGTAATATCCTAGAATGTAAGTGGGAAGATTATGACCTGCTTCAGATGTAGAAGGACCCCTATGAACCCAAGTTTCCAAAGTTCCAGCCAAACAAGTACATGTGCTAGAAGAAAGACGTCAAATGCAATCTACCTTGGTCGTGAAAACTTGGTTATCAGGAGTAGTCAAATCGGGACTGCTCAACTTGCTGAGGCTCCCGCACTTCCACTGTTCACCAGAGCTGAACGCGGTGGTGCGAACCCTTATGCCACGCATTCACCAAGGATATTTGTGGCTTGATCACAATATCGACCTGAACATAGACTTGATCCACCGGATCACTAGATTAAGCAAGAGGGGCGAAGACCCAAAGCAGTTCTTTCAAGGAAAGAGCGGGGACAAAGAGGTTGCTGCGAAGATGAAGAAAAAGAAAACCGTTGTCAAAGGGAAGAGAGGCTTTGTCACGGATGGCATAGACGATGAGGCTACGTGGTTTGTCACACAACTGCTAGCCGAAAAAATTATGAGAAAGGAAATACCATTGGAAGTACTCGTGGGTGCAGTACTGCTTAGTGCAAAAGCCACCGAGGGAGGAAGATTCAATTGGTGTCAGTACTTGTTGAATCAGTTCATGGAGGAACTGAATGACACACAGACCCATGGCGGTAATTTCCATTTTACATGGTTAATAGTACTGATTGCATTCGTAGGATGGAAGGACTTGAAGGATTACATTGGCGTAAAAACCGATAGCAATGATTGCAGAGGATCCTGTTATGCAAACCTTTGGGCGAACTTGAATTCAGAAAGACAACACGCGATAGGTGAGGTCTTCTATACTTACTATGAGCAGTTGCGCGAAGCCATTATCGTCACGCCGTAGATAACAAAAGAGGTAACGGCTAAGTACATTCACACTGTCAATTTTTATGCTGACATGCATTCTATTCACATTTCATCCAAGGCACAGACGACGAACCATGACTGGTTTGCAGGAACCTACCGTATGACCGAAGAAGACATTGATACTATTATGAAGGAATGGCATGTTGAATTTAGAGACAAAGTTGTGGGAATCCAAAGTGATTCCACGGAGAGTAATCCCATTCAGACACTCGTTTTCGAAGAGCCATGGACAGGGACAAGAAAAAGAAAGGATGTTGAGAGCCCTGTACAGCCAAAGATACAAAGAAAGAAGCAGAAAGCCAATAAAGGACAATCTGAAACCACACTCCATGATGACGATTATGAGATGATTGCATCTTCAGTAGTATCGCAGATGGAAGACCTGATGTCCGGAAAAGATAAAAAGAATGAGGCAGTTCAGAAGAGTCTGCAGAAGAATTTGATCATGCTGCAAGGCATTACAGACTTAGAGTCCGAAGGAAAGTCAGGAGGCACTTCGCAGCCGAAGACATCACCTCTCGCCCTCACCTTTCCTACAAAGTCCCGCATTGTGAAGCTTGATCCCTTAAGTGTAAGGCTACCACTTCCAGAATAATTAATCTTGGGCACAAAGGACTTAAAGCACGTGGACCTCGACATTGTGAAAATACCACTGCTCGGTCTACACAATCTGCACTTGCAAGTTGTCGAGGATATTCATGAGCGAAGCATAGACGCTCTGAATCAACACACTAAGATACATGAAAGCTATAATAAGTTGGAGGAATCCAGCTCAAGGAGGGCCATGGAACTGCAAGATGACCACGACCGATGAAGGAGATTAGAATCTACGGTCGCTACGGTTTCCGGGGAGATATCAGAATACGATGAGCAGCAAGAGGCTACGGATACTATTATTAAGATCATCTAGGTGGGTTGCGATCTTAAAGCGAAGATGAAGGATATGGAGGTCATTTACGAAGCTAATATTGCTGCGTTGGAAACACAGACTCAACCGAAGAATCCACCTGATCAGCAACAATTGAGAGCCACAAAAGTGAAAGATGCAGCAGAAAGTATAGCCAACAAAGTGGCTAAGTTCCAAACCTTGTTAGAGGAGGTGACAAAAATGTTTATGGTGCTTGAAGAAGACCAAGAGTTGCAGGAACTCAAGAACGAGTTGAAGGACAAGCAGGAAGCATTAGAACTGCTGGACACAGAGGTCAAGGCTCTGCTGCCAAGGGACCAAATCAAGATATTTTCAGAGGTTAGGGGATTGAAGAAGAAACTGCAAGCATTGCGAGAGAGGGAGACAGAAATCGGAGATAAATCGCAGCCCCTACAAGAGGAAGCCCACGAGCTCACGTAGAAAATTGAAGAAAAGTTGAGAGATCTCCGTGAAGGACACGATTCAGTACAAGAGAAAATGAATGATGAAATCACAGTTGATGTGTTAGAAACCGTCAAACAAATTGAGCACGACACCAAGGAATATGCTGCAAAATTGACTGCAACATACCAAGAGCTCGTTGCGAAGTAAGCTCTGCAGGAGGAAGAACAACTAGGAGAAGTAGAAGTTGAAGGTGGCTCGGGGATGAGCCACATGTAAGTGTTAGGGGCCTGTTGGGCCTGGCCTAAGTGGGGCATTTTTTTGGAAATCAAGTTTTGGTACTGCGAAGTTAAGCGCAGTAAGGTTGAAGAATTTTTGAACAAATCAGTTTTGGGAAGCTGCGAAGTTGAGTGCAGCGCAGCGTCGGAAGAGCTGCAAAGTCTAGCATTGCGTAGGAGTCAGCGCTGCTATGAGCCCGATCCACGGAGATCCGGAAAGGAAGAATATTGGAAGGAAGACGACAAGAATTCCGGTTAGACCATCGGTGGTCTATTTTTGGTAAAGATGCTCCAGGATTACCAAGCGGCGGGTAAGGAGTAAAGGGAAAGAAAGCGACTGATGAGATCCTTAATCCACTTTTAATTAAATTGAAATAGAAAGCTGTGCATAAATTATCAACCCAGGGCCACAAAGGCTTATGAGCTACCTGACAAGGTATATGCCAGACATTGTAACTTTAAATGATTGTTTAATATAGAGGAGGTCTATGGATTACCAAACTAGAATTAAGATGCAACTATTGGTGAATAGACTTCTAGGAAATTGCCAATTACAAAAAGAATCTTGCAATCAAACCAAAGCACTTAACTATCAAACTTAAGAAATGTTCAACTATTCTGCAACGTTCTGCTATGCTACAGAAAGAAATTAACATCTAAATCCAATTTAGCAATTGAGAATTTCCTATGGAAGCAATTCGATAAACCAAAGCTGTAATGAAGGAATTGGATAAACTAATTTAATTCTACAATCTGCGTCTATCATTACGCACTAGCAACAGAATCCTAATAATGAGCTTAATGCATCCATTCACCACAAAAGTAATTCTAACTCAATGTTCATCATCCATACATTCCCATGTATTCACTAATGATAAAAAATGACTATATAATCCAGTCATATCACTACTTAAACATTCACACTCAGCTATGCTTAGCACACCAAATCTGAATACTAAACAATTAAATCAATCAACACTACATCAAGCATTAAATTCATCAACATTAACAAAATGCATAAAGGAAAGAAATCCTAACTATAATAGCACCTGTCACAGAAGGGGGCCCTGCCTTTGGCAATAGGAGCTGAACAACCACTCACTCACATGAAATTGATCAACACATTCGAATCAGGTAAAGCTAGATTTTATAAAAAAAGTCTGATATCAATGTTCAATAGATCTTATGCAAATTGGTGGCTAACCGTTCTGAAGGAGTTTCCATGTTTTTATACATCAATGCTCATGAGAGAAATATGAAAGATCGTGCAGTTACAACAGATTCCCCAATAAGGCCTATCTACGGATCCTCAAAGAAATCTCATGAGCCATTCTAGGAGCCTATATCGTGGAAGGTGGATATGATCCCAGAAATATCGAAGCGGTCAACTATGAGTCATCATAGACCCGAAATACTGAGTTAGGTACAGAATCTCTGATCCTTGGATCAATTGCATCATCATCTATATGCTGGGTAGGTGACCAAAGTGATGTAAAAAATGCATCAGCTGGATACCTATCTATTATAGCTCGAGACTGAGATGCACGTTCTCCAACTCCCATAATTCCTTCATTCTGCAACCTGTAGGTAAAATGATATTGAACCTGAAACACCACTCCTTTAGTAGGAAATAATGGCACCATAACTCTATCCAAATCATCAACAATTGACAAATAACAAAGAGAACGAGATCAATCCTTACCAAGGCCAAAATGTGCCAAATGTAAACAAGAGAGCAAGTGGTAATACCAAATCAGGTCAAAAAGGTTCATAAACAAGGCAAAATAAGGGAACAAAAAGGGTCATATGCACAGCCCGTTAGCGACCGATCACACAAGCAAGGAACCATTACATGAATTGGCTGCATAAGTTCATTAGAGAAGGAACATCTGGGTGAAAGTGACTTGTTGGCGTGCGCGCGATAGGGGGGCTGATAGCGACGTGACCATGCCAAAGGATGGCCACGATGGAAGATTCGCTACCAGAAGCCAATAGTTCGGTTAAGGGAAAACCGTGACAATTTTGGGAAACCTTAGGGTTTTTTCTTGCATATTGTAAATACATGACCTACGGGCATGATCTATAAATAGGAACCATTTTGTAAGGGAAGGGTTGGTTTGGTTGTTGATCTCTCATTGTTATTGAATAATCTTTATTGTATATTCTGAGCAAGATCTGTTTCGAGTCTGCCATTGTAAAGGCTCTGCAAGCTATGTGCGTAGAGGCCTATTGAGAGAGAAGAGAGTCTATAGCTGAGTGCACAAACTAGAACTGTTGTACCCTTCCCAAAGACTAATACAACAACAGTTCCTGTGTACATAGCTCCCATCCTGGGGGTGAACCACGTTAAACCCTGTGTTGTGTGATTGTTTACATGTTTGCATCTATTATCTGTTTACAATGAATGCTTGAGATCTTGCTTATTAGTTTATGTGTTTACTTTTATATGTATTCGCCATGAGGAATGAGATGGGTGTAATATGTTAAGTTTCACACATATGGATGGATGCTAGATGCTTAAGTATTTCTATGTCTAAGTAAATGTGTAGTCCTGTTGTATAAGAACTTAAGTCAATTGATTCTGCGTCGTGTGAATCCGTCGAAGCGCATCACCGGAAGTGTGCAGTACTTTGAAGTTCCTTCACTTTGCATAAGTCATAAGATCAATAATCTAAGGCAATTGATGAATAGGTACAACACTAAGTGTTATTTGTTGAAACTTGTTAAGTTTGAAGCTGGAGCGCAGTTATCTGTTGTGTTGTCCTGTGTTGAGCTATTTTCGAGCTGCGCAGTCCTTGGATGCACGAGTTCTGCAAGTGTTTGGGCTTGTAGAAGTGTTAGCCGCGACGAAGGTGATTGTCGCACAGTCCTCAGTTCACAGCGCAGCTCCATAGCGCCCTGCTCATCAAATCTGCATAAGCACTCATCACACGGTTGTGGAAACTAGATTCCACAACCCCCCCATAACTTCGCCTCGGGTGAGACCTCAATCTTCTCGCAGATTGTTGCCGAAAGGGCCGGTGAAAAGGGGTTTTGTTGGTTCATTGAAACTGCGAAGAACCTGGGTCTACATTGGAAACCTCTAGAATGGTATAGTAAGCCAACAACTACCACATGAGCAGAAAGACCATTTGAATAATCCATGACAACATAAAACATGGTTTGAATAAATCTATTATGACACATAGCATATAGACAATTTGAATTATCTACTATGAAACAACATATAGACCATTTGAATAATCTATCAGCTAACTGGCACACAACAGAAATGTAATCTATCCAAAAAATGGCACATGCATTGGAAGGGGAGACGGCACGACCATGGAACTTGGAACCAAATCACATCTATAAGATAGGCCATAAAATCAACATCAAACGCTGAAATATCTAAATGTCAAAATGAAAATAGATATGCTATAAATCACCATCAACCCATAGTACAATTGATGTTGATAACCATGCGATATAGACCATTTGAATAATGTATCGGCTAACTGGCACACAACAGAAATATAATCTATCGACAAAATGGCACATGCATTGGAAGGGGAAACAACACAACCGTGGAACTTGGAACCAAATCACATCTATAACATAGGCCATAAAATTGCTGAAATGTCTAAATTTCAAAATGAAAATAGATATGTCATAAATCACCATCAAGCCACTAGTACAATTGATATTGATAACCATGTGCTATTATCATTCCAATGATTATTTGGTTGCCCTTCAAAATACAAGTACTCAACTTTTCTAACATGTTGACCAGAGTTGAGAACACATGCTATAATACTCTTGACATAGTATACCCCAACACCGTTTACATTTTTAATAATGTTCTTGTAGAAGTTCAAATAATATTAAATTTTTGATATAATGGTATTATTCAATCTTTATATGCCACCATGTTCCAAAATGATTAGAAAACTTGTGAGGTGTAGAAAGTTGGGAAGTCGATATCTATTAAAATAATTAATTGCGAGATCTAAAAGGTTGGAAGTTAGAAATTGGCGATATTTTATGGGCTTACATTCAAATTATGGAGTTTTAGCAGGATAAGGAAGCTACATAAAATAATCAAAATTGTGAGTTGTGGAAAGTTAGGAAGTGGTGATCTATTAAAATAATCAAAATTGTGAGTTGTAGAAAGTTCGGAAGTGGCTATCTATTAAAATTGTGACTTGGAATGTAGAAACTGGTAGCATTTTATGTGAAAAACCTAATATTTGTTCCATAGGTATGTTTATGGTCCAAAAAACAAGTTATGATATCCATATTCTACAAACTTTACAAGAAAACTTTAGAAATACAAAATACATGCAAAACCAATGAGCTCAAATTTTCATGCTTCTAAGATTCTTAATATAAAATTGCATAATTTTATAGAATCTATATCCATCAATATGCGAACTTAGCTCTTTCACTTTCAAATGTTTGCACCTTGAAAGATTTGGTCCTTATTTTAGTTTTGGGTGTTTAGTTTCTTGTGATTCTACTTTCATTCTAATGAAGCATGTTTGTTTGTGTTTTCAATATGAATTATCATTCCAATATAATGATATATTATATTGGCGGGTGATGGTGCATATTACCACCCAACATGTTGGATACTACTCCCTACATAGAAAATGACTTGCACCTTGAAATATTTGATCATTTGATTACACCCTAATATTGTGTATTTCTATTTAAATTCTTGATCTAGATAAGGAGGTCGCACCCATAGAATACATGCCTCTACAAATGGAACCCAAGTAGAAGGAACACCCTCACCTTATTTCCATCTTATTGTTTATTGTGCGTCTTGATGTGCTGCATATAATTGTGTGTTTCTATACTTCATAAGTGTCATATCCACACACGTCACAACTAGACAATTGTGCTTGATTAAAAATAAACAAAATGATCTAAAGATAAAGTAGAAATGTACCAGGATTGCCTCTGATTTTCAAAAGCTACGGATCATGTATCAAGGTTACCACATAATCGATCCATGAAAATCATATCATAATCACGACAAAATCTATTGGGTTGAATTGCTTCAATACAAAAATATCAACTAAAAAACTAATTGTTTATCATGTGAACTATACCACATAATGGATCCATGAAAAACATATCATGATCACAACAAAATCTATTGGACTGAATTGCATGAATCAGAAAAGATCAACTAAAAAACTAATCGTTTATCATGTGAACTATCCCAATGTATTCATAAAAATATATTCTTATGAGGGAAATAGATACTCTCTCCATACCTATGCTCGATAACCAACATCGTCCCATCTTCAGAATCTATTGCCCTTGTACTGGACAACCCCTCTTCATTATGAATTCACAGAATATTTCTGCAAATAATAATATATTGAAGCAAGTATAATAGAATGATGATATACATGAATCCTCATGATGGTGTACCTATACGCATTGACTGGTCATTGGGTTTTCTCTCATACATGGGAAAGGGACTTTAGGAGTGCAAAGGTAATATTCTCATATAAGCCTCTAATTAGTCTAACCTTCTCTCCAAATGTTTTGCATCTGTTTCTCCTTCAAACATAGGGGTATCAAAATTAACATCTACCTTGAAAGTTGTAATTCCTCTAAAAGGACTACTAGAAAAATATCTAGGTATCATTTTTGGGAGTTGTCGAAGGACCTGGATAAAATGGTACACTATCCCTTTCATCTATGTCTAGAGGGATTCCTAGTTCAACAACTTGATAGGATCTCCCACCCCGCATATTTATTTTCCCTTGTCATGTGAGATCACACAAGCTAGCTATAAAGGTATTCTAAAGGATCAACTATCTAAGGGCATATCTTCGAATACCCTAGGGTCATGGAAGACATACATAATAAAATATGGTAGAAAGCACAATGTTCTGATAGCACTAAATGAGGTTAGTTTGAGAAGGAGATGAAATAACACATAATGTTCTAGAGGACAACACTATAAGATACAATGGAAAATAAATACCATTACTCAGATATTAGTGAAAATATTGTACACAAATAATGGATAGAATGGTGGCATCCATCTCTAATACGGGATGTTTCAGGTAATCTCATCTGCAAAAATCAATTACCAAGTGATTGAAACTACAGTTTATCATAATGCTAAAATCCCTTGGAAGAGACACACGAATGTGGTTTAAGGACAAGAAATGAGGTCATAGGGATTGTATTGACGTGGAAAACCGATTTGGGAACCCTCAATGGGTGTGACTATAAATATGAACTTGAAAATATACTAAATATTCAACATTTTTTTTTTAATAAATAAATAAAATCCTTAGGAGGAATACATCATAATATCTATAATCCTTGACACCGAGATTCGAGGTGGAAAAGGGAACAAATACCTTGAGCAACCTATTTGAAACACCATTTTTGCAGGGCTATAACTTCCATATACGAACTCCACTACGGGCTCACTTTGGACCAATCAAAATATGGTTCGCATATCTACAAGTTTCTAAAATTCAAAATTCAAGACTTGAAAACATATTAAAACCATTTATAAGACGTTGGAATATTCAAATGAATTCTTAGATCCTCCTCCACTGTTACTCTCTTTATTTTATTTCTTTGGTCTGAAGCACAAAGCCATTTTATTCCTCCTCTTCTGTTGATTTTTTTTATCTCAATCTCCCTTACTATCAGTGTTTTAGATAGCAATATTTTAATTTTTAAATGATTGAAAGGATTTATCATCTTTCAGATCCTTCTTTAATACTCCGACCCCTCTTCCGTAAGTCTCGGTGCACTCCGAATCTTCCTATGTATTTTTTAGGAGGAAACCATGTTTTGCTTGTGATGCTATCGAACAATGCTATTAATAGTGTGCATCTACCCTGTCACTCCTAACGGTCTTGAACTCACTATTTCAGAGGATAATAGTATTTGAAATCATGTGTTTCCTTCTCATGGGTCTTATATTTCTTAACAAGAAATGCTACTGATGAAACCCGTGAACAGACATCATGATTGTACAAAGAATTTCATTCCACCTTAAAGTCCCTTGCTTGTAATCCTATGGTATTTCTCGTCCAAATTAAGAGGACTTAGGAAGGCGCCTCGAACACGACCCTAACAACTCCTTCCCTTACCAAACAAAGTTAACTTTGGTTCTAAAACCATATATCCAAATTGATCATAACTTTGTGATCTATCCAATAGTTAGGCATGCAATCACATGCATGAACTTCAAACATTCATCTTCCATATCAACAAATCGTCGGTCAGTTCAGGACTTATAAAGAAAGAAAGGTGGACCATGCTTCCGCGTTCCTTCCTTCTTTCACATCCAATACCTAAGCTAACGCCATGTCCCCCAGGCCTATATAATATCATTCTCTCTATATATTTAATATCATATGTAGAATTAAATCTCGTTATGAAATGAAAGAGCAGTAATCCTTTAACCACATCAACAAGCAGCCCTTACTATTAGCTAATATGTGGAACCAAGCTATCTGCAATGGATTGCTAGTTACACCTTGGAATGTTGAACTTAGAATAGGTGTTGCAGCAAAGAAATGACCGTAACAAAATACCATATTTCTTGCCCATCCTCCTCCTGGGCTTCATCTTACATCTACTTTTTTTTTGTTAATTCTCTAGTGTTTTCTATTGCTCTTAGTATTCATTTGGAAGTAGTCACTAAGACAGTTGGTTAGAAAAAATGATAAATGATAGTTCATAGTAAACATATTTCATGCCATTATGAAGATGTCATAGAATGAACATAATTAAGGTTCGTTAGATGTTAGTTAATAATAATAATACTCGTGTATATATCATTAGCTTGAAATTTAGTTAGGAAGTCATCAATTGAGTGTTCAGATGGAAAAATAAATGTTATTAGATGAAGTGAGTTATGAAGTGAAATTAACTTTGTATTGTTGAATTTTCTGAATTTACTTCAATATGATCTAGGATCTTAACTGAGAGAACAACATGTACAGTATATCTACAGCATATCAATCATGGAGACAATAATGCAAGCACACAAGAGACACAAAGATTTACTTGGGGAAAACCATAAAGGTGAAAAACCCCAATAACTTCCTCAGAGATAGATAGAGCAATGATACAACCAACCAAGAGAGATAGCCATAACCTAGCAGCAATCCTCCTCCTCCATAAGTGCGCCTCTCCTCCTTGAGAGCATGTGTGAGAAGTGAGTGAGCAAATAGAGTGCCTCCCGCACTCTATTTATACTTGACTTGACTTGCCTTTTTACCTAACTCATGTAGGCTCGAACTTAACCACATAACATAATGCTGACTGGGCCGACCCCCAATAGGGTGGTCTAATAACCCTTTGACCCACATGACTTATACAAGGCCGACCCCAAACAAGGTGGTCTAATAACCCATCAAGTATAAGTTACGACACTTACAATATAAATGACGACACTTCCGTATAGAGGAATAATACCATCTCTATAGGAGTACATACAACATATATGAAATACATTCCGAAGTTACATATACATCAACACTCCCTCTTAACTAGGAAGGTATTTCTCAGCACAGTTCTTCTAGCACAAGTCATCTTCTCTGGATCATCGTCACTAGATAATCATCATCGAGTCATCATCATTGTCACTGCTGCTGCTATCTCAATCAATCTCTGAATCTACTCGTCATAGGAAGTTCTACAGAGCCAGTCCTTTTTCATACTGGATGTAGGCCCACCACCTGCAGGTCTTCGTCATCACTGGCCATACTGTGGAATCCTCAAGACTTATTACGTGCGTCACAAAACCTCGAAAGAGCATCCCAGGATATTACGGGTACACAACTCCAACCTGTAGGATCTCCCAGGGCGCTATTACATGTGACCCCACCACAAAACCTCGAAAGAGCATCTCAGGATGTTACGGGTACATAACTCCGACCTGAAATCTCCCAGGGCACAAATTACATGTGGTCCACCACAAAACCTCGCAAGAGCATCTCAGGATGTTACGGGTACACAACTCCAACCTGAAATCTCCCAGGGCACAAATTACATGTGGTCATGGCAAAACCTCGAAAGAGCATCTCAGGATGTTACGGGTACACAACTCTGACCTGAAATCTCCCAGGGCCCAAATTACATGCCATAGGACAAAACCTCGAAAGAGCATCTCAGGATGTTACGGGTACACAACTCTGACCTGAGATCTCCCAGGGCACAAATTACATGTCCTCCCAGAGCAATGTATCGAAAGAGCATCCCAGGCTGTTACGGGTACACAACTCCGACCTATAGGATCTCCCAGACATGCTCATCTGCACAACCTGATCCACGGCCACAGAGTATCAACCTGATACTCACCATACATCATCCTGATGTACTCATGATCGTCCTGATCATAATCACTGCAACGTCCTGCTGCAAGTCATCTGGAGCAACATCCTGAAGCTCGTCATCCATGATCGTCCTGATCATCAATGCAACATCCTGCTGCATGTCATCTGGAGCAACATCCTGAAGCTCGTCATCTATGATCATCCTGATCATCACTGCAACATCCTGCTGCATGTCGTCTGGAGCAACATCCTGAAGCTCGTCATCTATGATCATCCTGATCATCACTGCAACATCCTGCTGCATGATCTACCTGATCATCAATGCATCTTCCTGATGCATACCAAGTATCATACATGATCCTCCTGATCATCAATGTATCTACCTGATACAAATATATGATACATATCATCATACATGATCCTCCTGATCATCAATGCATCTACCTGATGCATACCAAGTATCTACCTGATACATATCATCATACATGATCCTCCTGATCATCAATGCATCTACCTGATGCATACCAAGTATCTACCTGATACATATCATCATACATGATCCTCCTGATCATCAATGCATCTACCTGATGCATACCAAGTATCTACCTGATACATATCATCATACATGATCCACCTGATCATACAATGTATCCACCTGATACATATACAGATACATGGTCCAAGCATCCAACATGATGCATAAACAATACATACACATGATCCAACTGATCATATCCAGCATCCAAAATGATGCGTACATACATACATAAAATGATCCAACTGATCATATCCTGCATCCAACATGATGCGTACATACATACATAAAATGATCCAACTGATCATATCCTGCATCCAACATGATGCGTACATACATACATAAAATGATCCAACTGATCATATCAAGCAGAAACTAGAACATCATCCTGATGCTCATCATCCAGCGCTTACATCCACAGCCATCTGAAGGATCCTCCTTCCAACATGCTTGGAATGGCTTCAGCAAATGTGTCCGTCACTTCTTCCTCGAAGTGTCCTCGATCTGAATAACGCCAAGCCTCTCTCTGAAGTACTCGAACTTCACCCTGGCTAGTGGCTTCGTCAGCACATCTGCAATCTGCTCGTCCGTCGCAACATACAGGAGCTTCACAGCTCCTCTCTGCACCATATCCCTGATATAGTGATATTTGATCTCTATGTGTTTCGACCTGTCATGAAACACTGGGTTCTCGGACAGCTTCACACAACTCTGGTTATCACAGAAGATACCAGTAGCCTCCAACGGAAGATCAAATAACTCAGACAGTAGCTTCCGTAGCCATACTGCCTCACAACTAGCTGAGCAGGCTGCAACATACTCTGCCTCAGCTGTACTCAGTGCTACGCAGGACTGCTTCCTGCTAAACCAAGAGATCACACCTGATCCCATACTGAAGCAACACCCAGATGTGCTCTTCCTATCTGCAGCACTGCCAGCCCAATCTGAATCAACATAACCCTGCAGGTTAAACTTTTATATTTCTCAATGCTGTCATCTGCAACATGCTTGATCTGATAGTTCCATTTGGAAGTCATAACAAACTTCCCTTCATGTCTTGGGATTACATCCCAAACATCATTCTTCATGATCGACGGATCATGGCATTTCATTTCTTCATCCCAGATCCTGGGAACTTCAATATCTTCAATATCTTCAATAGATATCTTTGTTGCTGGAACAAATGTTGTAGTTCTTCTTTTGTAGGAGATGGCATACGATCTTTCCTACACAACAAGTTAAATTGCATGATTAGAAAACATCTCATAGTTTTCTGAACAAATTCTTACACATAAAGAAATATGCCATACAGTCATGCAATTATCTTAGCCAATGCTTCAATACAACATTTATCCATATTCCGTAACTTTCTAGATGCCTTCCAATCTCTACCAGAACATTGTTAAGAGTGTGCACAACTCCCAACATGTCAGCAAAGAGGTTTCATTCTAGATAAGTAGCAATGGAATGTTGTACAGTGCCATAGGCTACTTACCCATGCATATTAGTAGTATACTGTTCATTAATGTAATTATTCTAATATGCACAATACATATCCTAAGTCTAAGACCATGAGCATATACATCATTGAACAATTTTATTTAAACAAACAAATATGCAAGAAGTTAAAATACTTATCTTTGTTTGTTCGTTGGGTGGACTCCCTCTGAGTCTTTGCTTCCTTGCAGGAGCTGCTGGAGTCCTAATCTGAAGTAGCTTCTTCTACACCTTTCTGTTGTGGAAAGATGGTCAACTTCCTCTGAATATTTGCATCCTTGCAGAAACTACTGAAGTGTGTTCCTTTGCTTTCTTGCAGGAACAACTGGAGTGTGCTCCCTCTTGATCTTTGCTTCCTGGATTACCTGTTCTTAAACTCATATTCATCCTTGGTTCCTATGCATGCTTATTAGTATCATGATATATAAAATCATACATTCATTAGTATACTATTAAAACACAATAATCTCAAGCATGTATAGTCATGATCATTTCAAACAGAAAATAATAAGCATTACCATTCAAGGTTTATGTGGAATTCTTAAGGTTAGTCAAATCATAAGAAACATAACATGTCTAAACCTGTAATTACTCAAACCTATGATTCTTCAGGTTAGTTGAATCATCAATCAAGATAAGAGATATAAAATGCATAAAACCCGTGATTATTCAAACCTATACCATCATGATTCTTCTGGTTAGTCATATCATCAATTATAATAATATACATCCAACCATGATTATTCAAACCTATGACTTCATGAATAATTATTATCAACAACAGTATAAGATCCTAACACAAGGTAGGATTTTAGCTTGATATAGGAAAAACATACCTGGATTAGCATGCTAGCTATTTATGTCTAACATACCCGCATAATGTCTTCTGGTTCTCTTTAGTGACTTGTGCTAGTAACCTGCATGTCTCATAAGTTAACCATTATAAAACTAAGTTATACATACCTCGAGAATGGATCTTCTATGAGATCCATGGCAATGGATGAATCTTTGTCCTCATGATCATATGTTCTTGAACTAGAACATGATTTGTCTTCTTGGTGTACCTTTCATGTTAGTAGACAACATAAAACTCATACAACATCACAATGTATTAGTACAAACATAAGTTTCATACTCCTAATAAATGAATGACTTCTATCATGCATTCATAATTTTATTAAGGTGATATGACAAGTCTAAAATCAAGATTGTACTAACCGTGATAATATGAAGAAAAGCATACCATAAACTTAATTATGAACAAATCTCAAAACATACCTCGATGAGTCATACCTGTCGAGATCACTTGTAATCTTCTTATGTAAGGCCTTAGCCTCATCTCCCTCTGAAACAGGAACTTCTTCACTTATGCAAGTGATTAACCCAATCCACTTGATTTGCAAGAACTGGACCTTGAGCTGGATATGGGTTTGTCAGAGAAACCCCAAAAATTCAAACTTTGAATTTCAAACTTCTGATAGGATAGAAATATGTGCCTTGATGAGCTGATCAAGTTGGTATATTCAGAATTTGAAAACTGCAAAGTTTCACTCCTCAATTTTGCCTTTGAAACTTCTAGATTCACTGGACGTGACCCTGAACTGGGGTTTGATGAAGCCCACTCTTCTACCCAATCAAAATGTTTGATCCAAAGCTCTAAGCTTCTATTTTTCTGAGGAGCTTCCAGCCGTGTTCACAGATTTCAAAAATTCCCATTTTTACAGAAGCCCTAATTTTCCACTTTTCTAATCAAAGTCCCGAACTAGGGTCTAATCAAGCCCGGCCTTCTGCCCAACCAAAAATTCTGATCTTGGTCTCTAAATTTCTATTTTGATGAGTAGCATCCAGCCGTGGTCTCCAATTACAAAAATTCCAACTTTCTCCAAAGCCCTAAATTCCGGAAGCCATAAATGAAGGTACCAAAAAATAATTATGTTTTGACAGAAATATGTACCTGATTGTTTCTGGTGTAACTCCAAAAATTTTGATCCACAGGGTCTGAAAAAGTTTCCTGAGATATCCTGACCTGTTATCTTTCCATCCTGACAGGTCTGACCTCAATTGGATTCTCTGAGAGAGAGTTATGCCAAATGTCGCAACGTGACCTGTTTTGGGAAAATACAGGTGAGCGAACTTGTACGGCGTGCCACGTGTCACTGTTTGACCTTCGGCCTCTGAAAACGTTTTCTGAGATAGCTCGGCCTGTTATCTTTCCATCCTGACAGGCCTGACCTCAATTGGATTCTCTGAGAGAGAGATATGCCAAGTGTCGCAACGTGACCTGTTTATGGGATAATACAGGAGAGCGAACTTGTACGGCGTGCCACGTGTCACTGTTTGATCTTCGGCCTCTGAAAAAGTTTTCTGAGATAGCTCGGCCTGTGTACTACCTGTCACTTTTCACGAAATTTCATTTGGAGCTTCCTAGCCCAAGTTATGACCTTTTTCCCAAGGTCACCTGATTTTGACTCAGATCTGGAAGAGGCAGAAACCCTATATTGTACAGATCATAAATCACAAAGTACAACGAATTAGAGGTTGTCCTTTGGACACAAGATACCTGGAGATCTTAGCTTCGGCCTGTAACAATTTCAGATCCGAAAACTTCGCCAAAACGGATTTATAGCGAAAGTGCTACGATGACTGGTTTTTGCTATATCAAGCCCTAGCATCGTTAGTGCAACAAGTGTCATACATGCCATATCATGCCTTCTTTCAGGCTAGCTCTGATACCATGTTGAATTTTCTGAATTTACTTCAATATGATCTAGGATCTTAACTGAGAGAACAACATGTACAGCATATCTACAGCATATCAATCATGGAGACAATAATGCAAGCACAAAAGAGACACAAAGATTTACTTGGGGAAAACCATAAAGGTGAAAAACCCCAATAACTTCCTCAGAGATAGATAGAGCAATGATACAACCAACCAAGAGAGATAGCCATAACCTAGCAGCAATCCTCCTCCTCCATAAGTGCGCCTCTCCTCCTTGAGAGCATGTGTGAGAAGTGAGTGAGCAAATAGAGTGCCTCCCGCACTCTATTTATACTTGACTTGACTTGCCTTTTTACCTAACTCATGTAGGCTCGAACTTAACCACATAACATAATGCTGACTGGGCCGACCCCCAATAGGGTGGTCTAATAACCCTTTGACCCACATGACTTATACAAGGCCGACCCCAAACAAGGTGGTCTAATAACCCATCAAGTATAAGTTACGACACTTACAATATAAATGACGACACTTCCGTATAGAGGAATAATACCATCTCTATAGGAGTACATACAACATATATGAAATACATTCCGAAGTTACATATACATCAACATGTATATATTTTTCTTTACTCTCATTTGAATGAGGCCTTTAATGATGATTTTGTATTATCAATTATTTAAGCCATTGTTAAACCACTTCTAATTAATTAATTAAGAAACCCAAAAAGAGTTGAAATATTCTATCTCTAAGAAAAAACAATGAATCTGTTGACATCTTATTTGTTTAAAAGAATTAAACTATCCCATAAATTTGTGCTTTTGCATTATTGTTATCTTGGTGAGAACTTTATTTATAAAATCATAATAAGCTTCTCAACATAAACCATGATCAATGTATCAATGCCAACCAATATCAAGTGATGGAGTTTCAATATCTATCCCAATATTTGTTGCACATGTGAAGTACGATAAGCAAATGAGGGAGATGTTAGCGAAAATCAACATTAATATATAACAATTCCACCTCGTACAAAATAGTTCCCTCGACCAAAGTGAGGGGCATGGCATGCATTTTGTAGAAGGTTTTCACTTAGTTGTGTCAAGCAAATTTTAAACGAAAAAATTATAATATGTTGGCCTATATTAGATGAGATTATATGACCATCATTTGCTACAAACTATATTGTGTATATTGTCGAAGTGAATCTTGATTAAATAAATTATATAAATAAAAACAATTTGTTTATTATTTAAATATGAGGTAATCAAAGTCAAAGTGGATTTGAATTATATTGATTTATGATTGGTTTTAACTCTATTCAAATTTAAGTTATTGAAATTTTAAGAAATTTTTGTTAATACTTATACATCATTTGGATATAAACTATATACACCACAAAAATAGTTGAAATACTCTAGCTCTCCAAACTTCAAAACAGGTTTTAAAGAATCATAAATTGTATATATTAAAATAACATTAACACAAATAAATAATCGAATGGATATTATTATTTTATATCAATTGTGGATTAATCAATTGTCTTTCAATAATATATAAAAAATAGCATAAATTGATATGAAACTAAGTTTACATATTAAATTTTAGTTTATTTAATGTTACGAAGGAGATTTCCACTTCAATTTAAAGGTCCAAATATTTTAAGATATTTAAAAATTAAATATAATTAATATAAAACTTGAATCTATTTATTAAATTTTATATTTCAAAATATTTAGAAATTTTAGAAAAGTTTTTTGATTTCAACATTTAAAAAAATGATATTAAATAACAAATTTCCACTCCGATAGAGATATTTCATTATATTTAATCCGAGTAAAAATCAAATATTTACATGGATAGGCGTCTTGGTACACGACTAAGAATTCTGTGGTATTGATTTAATAATTGGGAATATTCATTGTCGTTGCTATCAATTTGATGATGTAGATTTAATTCCATAACTTCGAGTATTAGAAAAGTCAAATGAGTGTTTCTTCCACACCTAATTAGAGATTAATTAAAGATAATGTGGTGTGTTGGCATAAATTAACTCAGGCAGGCAGAAAAGGAGAGGAGTGGAGGAGTACAGGTATTAGAAATCAAATGAGCATTTCTTCCATATCTAATTAGAGATAAATCAAATGAGCATTTCTTCCATATCTAATTAGAGATAATGTGGTGTGCTGACATAATATAACTCACGCAGGCAGAAGAGGAGAGGAGTGGAGTGTGCTGGCATAAATTAACTCACGCAGTCAGGCAGATGATGTGGTGTGAGTTAGCTATAACGTTTGGCTTGGCTGGAACGTTATGGTGGCTCTACATGTTATGATGGTTGTGCAGAAGAGAAGCCACCAGAAGAGCCCGCAGCCTGCAAAAGAGGAGAACGCAGCCGGCAGTAGAGGACCCCGCAGCAGCAAGGCAGCCCGACCTTCACAGCTGGTTTGCTTGGTGCAAGGCAGCCCGACCTTCACAGGTTTGCTTGGTGCATCTAAATTCTGTACTGCTTTCAGTGAATGTCTGAATGTCTGTGCTGATTCTGTAGTGGTTTCGGTGCTTTCCATCCATAGCCGATAAGCTTCTTTATGAAAATGAGTGCATTGAATTCGACACAACCGCAATGAGCAGAGCCGAGGGCTCTTGAATAAACCTTAATTAATAGCTTCCATTGTGCACTGAGGAGAGCGGAGGGCTCTTGTCTCCATCTTTGAATAAATTAGGTTATAGTAGAGTTGTCTGTCATTTAAATATATTTTACTTCCACGAATAAGTTAGAGGGACGGATCAACTCTGAGGAGCGAGCCCGATCCCATAAGGTAAAACTATGTCAATCTATGATAAGAGGGACGCCCTAGCTCAGTGGAGCGAGCTCAATCCCATAAGTTAAACTTTGTATTTAGTATTTACAATTTGATAAAAGGGGACGGCCCAGCTCTGTGGAGCAGGCTCGATCCCAATAATTTTGATTAATATTTATATATTATATTGTGTGATATAAATTTCCAGTGGGTCGAAGGGACGACCTCAAGAGAGAGCTCGATCCCATTGGTTTGTAGATATATATTTATTATTGTGTGACTGTGTGAATGGGAAGCGACGGCTTCAAGAGGGAGAGCTTAATCCCGGTATTATATGTTAATATATTATAGACACTGTAAGTTGTCATTGCCATGTACAGGGCGATCTTTTTCTTCCAAGTGGAATCGACCCTTGCATCATTGCGTCTTTGCTTAAATTGAGAGCAGGGAACGTTCTTAGTTGATCCATGAAACCATATATTGCTTATATGTTAAGTATTCATAAATAAAGAAACCATATACACTTGGGAAATCGTATTCCTTTTTAAATTATGTAACTTGGAAAATATAAAAGAAACCAAGAAGTCTCCCTAAAAACCTTTAGGGTTTCTTAGCATTGTTTGGTTACGATAGTTAGCATTGTTAGTGTTACGAATAGAGGAATTCTTGTTGTTGGGAAGAATCCATCAATTAGGTTTTTTTTTTAATTGGAGATGATCCACATCACAAAGGGAACAGTTCTTACCCAAAACCTCTGTGATTTTCAAGAGGAGTTCATCAATGGATTACGTACCCAATACTGCTGCCTTTTACAAAGAAGCAGCCGCGTCCAGGAGAAGAGGTCATTTTGATTTGGGTTGCTGTGTTTGTTGTTTTATAGGAAACCATCAATACTCTAGACGATGGTAGCAAAGGGCGAATGGCCCCATAGTCTTCTTTTTGGTTGCAAAACTGTGATTATCAACGTAAGGGTGTTCCGTTACATCTTCAAGGAACGAAGTCGGATAGTTTCTTCTTTTTTGTGTCGAGTCTCTGTCGAAATCCTTGATCTCTGTATAATATTATTATTGACTATGGTTAATATATCGATGGTTTGCATTCATTTAAAATATTGTGAGGCTCGATTAGTCCATATACCCTACAAAGTTTATCGGACACCTCATACCCTACAACAATGTGACTTGCACTCCTCGTGGCATAGCAGCACTACATTTGACCAGAGACATTTTACCTTTGCTTTCATATATTGTTTTTTTTTCCCGGGAAAAAAAGCATACTACTGTTATTCAATTAATCTGAATCAAGTAGTACAAGATGTTCATTCAACAGATATTACAATGCATTTTCAGAAAAACTCTGTAGGAGAGTTCTTTCTATCCCAAACATACTACACAAAAATATACAAATATGGACTGTATCCATTGATCTTCAGCTATCAAACATATTTTCTCAAAAAAACTTATTAGAGAAAATAAAGAGAACCAGAATCCACCAACACTTCTTCGCAGACATCCTCCCAGAATAAAATGCCTTCATCCCCATCAATGACCAACTTAAATAACATGTCAACCTGTGAATTAAACTCACTATATATATGTTCCAACGAATAAGATCGATGCGATTGCACCATATATTGTTAAAATGTAATAACAAATAACAATCAATAATATATATTATTAATTATATAATTTATTGTATATTTATTTTTATCAATTATATGGTCAGGTCATATTAATCGTATTCGTCATATATTCTCCAAACATTGGGCTTAGCTTTAAAAGTTTGTCGATTGATTTATTTTTCTTGGTAATGTTTTAAGCTGTTTTTTCCCAAAACAAATTGTATTTTATTGATTGAAAATCAATTCAATTTCTTCAATATAGAATTTACCCAGTACAAAATAAAACCTCGAGATAAAACTTCAATATATTTTTTTCTTTTCTTATGTTTTGAGATCATTTGGTTTGATTAATATACTCGAATATGGATTATGGATTACATATGTGCAGTGTGAAATTGAAAACATGCAGTTGGTAGAGAAGAGGATGCAAGATCTAAGAATACCATATGTAAAACACAGAGAATATGAACTATAAGTGGACCCGCTCTTCTTTCACGACCCTGATGGCTTCATGATTGTGCAATTGGCCTCACTTCTCATGCTTGCAGGTTCTCATCAGCCATTATTTCAACGCCGCATATGATGAATATCAGACCGCCAGACCATCAGCAGCAAATGGTGAAGCCATCATCTATACCTCAGGAAATGTTCAAGTTCAGTACCAATTCTGAATATTAGGTCGGGCTTTCCACTGTCATATGATTCAGCCAGTCGCCGGAATCTTATTTATGCCTGCTAACAGATTTATTGTGTTCACAAATCATAGGGAATTGATTGGTCAATCAATTTGATGATATATTCATGGATAGAATTGTACAGACATTTAGCTTTTTATTAGATATTAAATAATTGATTTAATATGTACAAGTTGAAGTGTTTGAAGAATCTGTTACTATTTAATTTAAATGGTGTGGGTTGAGAAGCATAAATAAATCTTTACATATTTTTAGTTATTAAAATATATTCCCATAAAAAATAACCAAAAAAAAATTAAAACCCGATCACAAACCACTCTACTTATAATACAAAACCACCATTCACAATGAAGCAATGAGCATAAACTTTATCAACCATTTAAAATAGTAAGCCTCCTCGTTAACCATGTTAATTTTCACTGAGTTGGAGTTATGAAAATGTGTGAAGCTTTTAACTTTCATTGAGTTGGCTTTTATTATCTATCTTTCATCATGAATTATTTGTAATGTTCTATTATTTTCTTGGGTAGTGCTTTTTGGGTGACGGTTCAGAGTTTATCTGCCTGGTAACAAACTAGGCTTCTTTTTTCTTTATCTACCTCTTAAGAAACCACTCTTCTAATTAAAACGTTCAACTATTTAAAATAGTGCCTCTTAAGAAACCACTTTTCTAATTAAAACGTTCAACTATTTAAAATAGTTATGTTTATTCCTACTGAGAAAAACCATTTTTTTTTCTATTTTAACATAAAAAATGATATCAAACCATATATAATACAACTTGAACGATTATTTCTTTTCAGTAAACACTATTTTACTATTTAAAAAAAAACCTTTACATTCTCATTGTTAATTAATATTATTTAAGTATTTTAAGATTCAATCTTTGGAGACCCTTTCAGTGTGGAAGCTAAGATTGTCAAATTACAAATTACATTTTTCATTTTTCATTATAAAAGATTGTAAAATGTGAACCATAAAAATTCACTCAAAGATTGTAAACTAAAAATCACACATACTATATTTAAAAGATATATGGTTATGGTTAAATTTTTAATTAATAAATTTTAAAATAAAATTATGAATTTTTTTAAATTAACAAATAACATATCCTATATTTAAAAGATATATAGTTTTAATTATGGCATAAATTTTAAAATTTAATAGTAAATAAAATGAAATTTAAAATTATTTTATTTTTTCTCAATTATATTAATTTATATTTATATATATGATTTGGAAAATAAATTTAATATATATATATTATTACTTTTTATCTATTTTTACTAATATCATGAATTTATAGTTATTAATATTTTATCCCTTTACAATAAAATAATTTTCATAAAACATAACTTTTAAAAAATATTATATATGATTTTTACTTAACTAAATATATAATATTAATTATAGCATAAATAATGTTAATTATATTTCATAAAATCATTAATTACGTTAAGTAATGTTTATAAAATTATTAATTATGTTATGTATATTCTTTTTATAATAATACTTATGAAAAAGAGAATATACTATCTCAATAATATATACTTCATTATTATTTCATACACATTTTAAAAAAGAATATAGTATAAATTTTTATAAATATTATTTTAGAAAAAAATATTTTTAAAATTTAAAATAATTAATTAATTATAATGTTATATTAAAATAATCATAGAAACTAAATTTAATTTTCAAAATTTGTATTCAATTAAAACAAATTTTACAAAGTAATGGTCACGAAAATTACAAGAGGGTGTGTGTAAGAAGATGAGGGTCACTTTAGATGCAATCCTACTTTTTCAAAACTCGTTCCTGATACATAAAAACATAACGCATTTCTGATACTTAGCACTTGCCATGGTAAAACCTGAGCCTGACATGTCACTGGACATGTAGGATAGGTAACCATAACACGTACGCATTATAGAACTACAAAACGCGTACATGTTATGTAGTTACAAAACATGTACGCGTTATGTAGTTACAAAACGCGTACGCATTATTGAAATCTAAAATCAATTTAAAAACACAGTCCCGACCACCCGCAGCGCTCTTCACGCATCAGAAATGTGAAATAGAGGTTGGACGAGGACGGTTTGTGTGCCCTGGAGTATCGGTGGAGCTCGATTTAGTTGGAGGGGAGGAAAATTCACCGGTGGATTGTCATCTAATCAGGTAATTCATTCACCCATACCATTTTTTTGTCATTTCTTAACCTAAATTACTATTTTTTAATTGTTTAAAACAACCTAGTTTTGTAATATTTATAAAATTGGGAATAACCCAATCTATAATTAAATTCACATCTCCCTCAACCAAGATGGGTGAATAATTAAAATGAATCCCTTTTCAAAAATTCAAAAATTCCTAATCCAACCAAAAATTGAAAAAAATAGAACTCCTCCCTTTCTACAATGTATCCATCCACATGAAACTCAAATTTCCAACCCTCAAAGGCCGTTTCCCATGATACTAATTAAATAATTTTCCTTGGTAATGGCCATAACAAGATGAAATGCATGCACAAGCATGAATAGAAAAAATGCAAAAAAAATTAGTAACTTGGTTTCTCAAAATTTCATCACAATTATTTGTCCATGAACATAATCAAAATTTCATTAGAAGTGTATGTAGCTATACATTGCCTCTTAGTTAAGAACCCTTGACTAAATGCCAAAACACATTAACAAAGTGTCTCTTGGGCTTGCCCTATCCACACCCTCGATCAATCTACTCAATGCTCAGGGACCGTCGATTCAACTGAAAGACTTCATATAGAAAATCACTATGTTTTTTATTTAATTTTCTGAATTGTCCATACAATGTAGAGATCGATTCTGTAGAGAGAAATTGTCTCTGTTTTGAGAAGTTGACATTGTTGTTATTGTCATTCTAGTCACAATATCTAGTTGATTATTCAACATCTTAATCATTGATAGTCATCTCAAGTACATATGTAATCATATTGGTAAGACAAACTCATACATATCCATTTCATTCCATGCCACTTTGTCCTCCCCTCCAACCACAAGGCGTAATATGTTGAAATCAATAAATTTAATGTTAGCTTATGAAGTTGATGGAAATATTGTTTTCTGCAAGGGACGTAAAGGCCAAAACATGTCAAAATAATACTCCTAAATTCTAAGAATTTTAAACCCAAGTTTGCATGGAAAAGTCACCAATGAGGGTTAAGAAGTGCCTTAACTTCTAGAAAGAAGTTGAATGAAACTTACTTTTTAATTGTTAAATGTTTAATTTTAAGTTTTAAATGTATGTAAGTGAATGCCATTAAATTGCTTACTTGAGTTTGATTTAATACATTTTCAATTTTGAAGAGACGTCATTATATACCATGTATATGTTTCTAATGATTTTTGTATTGATGTTTTTATTGCAGTTGCGGCTATGGACACCAATGCCGAGATACTGATTGAGCTTTCCCACTTGAGGGACATTAATGCAGCTTTTAGTGGTGGTGACAGGATTCGCCACTCGCTTGCATCAACCTTGGATGCAATTATTGAAACCATTTCATAATCCAGCAATGTACTATATGATATTACATCATATAGAGAAAGAAAAAGACAACAATACGCTGATGGGCTAGACTACAATGCAATAAAAAAGTTGAAAATATCCAAAGAGCTCATATTTGCATTGTTTAGGGACCCTCGGACGGGGGAAATCCCAAATGCAAATAGGCCTCATATCTCCATTGAGTGGTGCATGTTTCAACCATTTGTTGATAACTAGATGTACAGATAGTACATGGTTTTTGATATGCCACCACATAACAACAGGGAAATTCCCTTGCATTTCCTTCGAAAGATGTACGCAGAGTTCGTGTTACATAAACACGTAAACTATTTTGACATCTTGCAGTTTTAGGGGATCGGTGGGGGGATGCCCCAAAACCAACCCAATGCGAGGCTTCAAGACCAGGATCGCCCTATCCCTGCACCTCGCAGGCAGTTTCCTGGGCCAAATGTCCCACCTGCACATCGTATTATTCCACAGACACGTGATGCATTTTTTAGTTTGGCACGAGCGGTTGTTCGCCATGGAACTATGGTTCAACATATGGGTGAGGAAGGGACATCTGTCCCTGGTGTGGTACATACACCAGCTCGTCACCATGCAGGACCAACTAGTGCAGGACCATCGACACATCCCCATCCTAGTACTGATCCTCACGAGTGCACATCATGTGGTCGTCCCTGCTATGGTCTTGCCTCAGATGTTACCTTCAGTGGGTTTTTGAGAGAGGTATGTAGATGGTTAATTGTAATAAATTCTTCATTTATTTTCGTCTTTGTACACATATATATAGTTTGAGCTAATATATTAATTTTGTGAACTTGCAGTTGATGCTTTATGCCGGTAGCGATGCCCCAGAGCCATATGTTCCAGACTCTACAGGGGGGCATGATGCTACCCATTTGGCAGGCCCATCTTATATAGCACCTATTGTCATATCTCACACCGAGGTAAAAATTTTAAAATTTCAGTTTTTTAATACTTGTTAATTTGTTAATTTCCACATACTTTACATTTTAGTTCACTAATGCTATCTACGGTCTAATATTTACAATTATTAAACTTGCAGATGGCAGATCCTTCACTAGCGTGAGGTAATGTGGAGGTAGCACCCATGGTCATACCGTCCGATGAAACATCTGGGCTCCAGGTAAACAATTAAAAATGACATTTTTGAAATACATGTTTGTTTGTTGAATCATGCATGTCTAACTACATGAACACTTGCTGACTGTAGGCACCATCCGAGACATCTGGACCATTGCCTGGATTTGTATCTCCCGCTAGGCCATTCATGAACAAGGGTCGTGTGTATGTGAGGCATTCTACTCCTAGAAAGACTCCAGATGCCCACGACCATAGGCTTACTCATACCATGGTAATGTATATCCTTCGATGATATTTGTTGTTTAACTTGAAATCCAGTGCATAAATCATTTTTGTTAATGTTTGAATTGCATGTTTACTGCATTAGGAACCCGAGTTGTCTACTGAAAACCTCGCATCGATGGTTGATGCAGTAGTCAGTGCCGCATCTACAATGGTAACTGATCACACACAGGTATGTAACTATTTCAACATTATCTTTACATAGTTTATTATTGTTGTCTATTGTTTATTCATGCATTTCTAACTATTTCAACATTTTTTCATTGTAGCCACCACCAGCAGGAATAGTTCCTAGCCCCCCTGGTTCGACCATCCTGGATGTTCAACCAACAGCTCCATCTGCTACATAAGCAACGCAATATCCTTTGTGAGTTGATGTGAGATGTCCTTCAGGGACCAAGTGTTTCATGCACTTTCCATGCACTAGTTGATAATTGTTGAGCTAATGTATTAGTGTACATAGTTAGTTGATTTTAACAATTGATATTTAATTTGCAGGATCCAGAGATGCACACTGATCCTAGAGATGTGCCTAGAGAATCAACGTCGGGAAAGAACAAGAGGAAGCTTGAGTTTTGATGTGTCTTATGGGATATATGTACATTTGGATACATGTACATGTGGCTTTGATAGTTTTGGATAGTTTTGGACACATGTGCTTTTGGATACTTTTGGATATATATGTACTTTTCGATACATTCACTTTTGGGGACATGTACATTGACTTCATTGTGCATATACTTTTGGAGACATGTACATTGACTTCATTGGATACATGTACTTTTCGATACTTTTGGATATATATGTACTTTTGGATACATATACTTTTGGAGACATGCACTTTTGGATACTTTTGGATATATATGTACTTTTGGATACATGTACTTTTGGAGACATGCACATTGACATTTCACTTATAAATGAATGATACATTTCACTTTGTATTTGTTCTTCGGTTTCCACGTGTTCTTGTGTCAATCTAATGTGTTGATTTGTGTGGATTATCTATTACTCATGAATGCGCTATGTCAAAAGAACAAACTATTATATTTAAAGGTTTCAACGAACTCACTCATGCACACTAATTGGATAGGTGTAATTAAAATTTGTGAGTTTGGATGATTAAATTACAAGTTAAGTCAATGTTCAAGTGTAATTTAATAAAACTAAGTGCAATACATGCTACACATTTCATCAACGCCCAATATTTGATTGTACAATTAGATTCAACACTACATATGAGTAACTACATACAAGTGCTCAAAGCAACATTGGTGAAAGGAACAAACGTTACCTCGGGATTCGAGAAATAAAGTGCCTTCTAATGTTGGTTGGGAAGGATATGCTTGGTTATCCTTATGGCTTGGAGGTCATCTTCATGTAGATAAGTATTCTTGTTGTCATGTGTCATTAAGGTTTTTTCATGTGGTAAAACCCTTCAGGGTTAGGGTTTGTTCATGGTTTCATTGTACTTGATTTCTAAACATATAATTATTCTAAGAAAGACTGCTAGGTTTTCTTCCCCATGAGGGTTTCCTGGGATAAAATGTTGTGTCTCTTGTCCCTGAATAACATTTTCATGCGACTTGCAGCTCAACATATCCTAGAAACCGGATGTCGGACCGACGAACCGTCGACTCCGTTGGTCTCCTAGCGTGCAATTACCTCTAGGGGGCCCTCTCCCTCGTCTCCCCATGGCCCAGTGGCTTCATTGTGCATTCATTTCGTAAACTAGGGTTTTTCTGAGTTTCATTGCATGCAATCTCGCATTGGTGGGTCAACTCCGCAAAACCCTCATTCGAGCCAGTTTTGGAAGTGTTCCCATGTCAACATTGCCCACACACACCCGCAGGAGCCAATGGGGCGCAATCTTGCTACTCCATTTGCTTTTTGGCTCCCGGGCGAAAATTCACCAAGTGTCCATGAACGACATTTTCATGCGACTTGCAACTCGACATAACTCGGAAACCGGACATCAGACCGATGAACGGTCGACTTCGTTGGTCTCCTAGCATGCGATTACCTCTGGGGGGCCCTCTCCCTCATCTCCCCATGGCCCAGTCGCTTCATTTTGCATTCATTTCGTAAACTAGGGTTTTGCTTAGTTTCATTGCATGCAATCTCACATTGGTGGGTCAACTCTGCAAAACCCTCCCCCGAGCCAGTGTTGGCAGTGTTCCACGTCGGCATTGCCCACACACACTTGCAGGAGCCAACGGCATGCAATCTTGCTGCTTCGTTTGCTTTTTGGCTCCCAGACGGAAATTCACCAAGTGTCACTGAATGACATTTTCATGCAACTTGCAACTCGAAAACCGAACGTCGAACCGATGAACCGTCGACTCCGTTGGTCTCCTGGCATGTGATTACCTCTAGGGGCCCTCTCCCTTGTCTCCCCATGGCCCATTGGCTTCATTGTACATTCATTTCGTAAACTAGGGTTTTACTCAGTTTTATTGCATGAAATCTCGCATTGGTGGGTCAACTCTGCAAAACCCTCCCCTGAGCCAGTGTTGGAAGTTTTCCCACGTCAGCATTTCCGACACACACTTCTAGGATCCAACGGCATGCAATCTTGCTGCTCCGTTTGCTTTTTTGCTCCCAGACAGAAATTCACCAAGTGTCCCTGAACGACATTTTCATGCGACTTGCAACTTGACATAACTCGGAAACCGGACGACGAACCGATGAACCGTCGACTGCGTTGGTTTCCTGGTGTGCGATTACCTCTAGGGGTCCCTCTCCCTCGTCTCCCCATGGCCCAGTGGCTTCATTGTGCATTCATTTCATAAACTAGGGTTTTGCTCATTTTCATTGCATGCAATCTCGCATTGGTGGGTCAACTCTGCAAAACCCTCCCCCGAGCCAGTGTTGGCAGTGTTCCCATGTCGGCATTTCCCACACACACTTGCAGGAGCCAACTACACACAATCTTGCTGCTCTGTTCGCTTTTTGGCTCCTGGACGGAAATTCACCAAGTGTTCCTGAATGACATTTTCATGTGACTTGCAACTCGACATAAATAAGAAACTAGAGGTTGGATCGACGAACCATCAACTCCGTTGGTCTCCTGGTGTGCGATTACGTTTAGGGGGCCCTCTCCCTCGTCTCCCCATGGCCCAGTGGCTTCATTGTGCATTCATTTCGTAAACTAGGGTTTTGCTCAGTTTTATTGTATGCAATTTCGCATTGGTGGGTCAACTCTGCAAAACCCTCCCCCGAGCCAATGTTGGCAGTGTTCCCATGTCGGAATTTCCCACACACACCTGTAGGAGCCAACAACACGCAATCTTGCTGCTCCGTTTGATTTTTGGCTCCCGGACGGAAATTCACCAAGTGTCCCTGAATGGCATTTTCATGCGACTTGCAACTCGACATAACTTGGAAACCAAACGTCGGACCGACGAACCGTTGACTCCATTGGTCTCCTGGCATGAGATTACCTTTAGGGGGCCCTCTCCCTCATCTCCCCATGGCCCAATGGCTTCATTGTGCATTCATTTCGTAAATGAGGGTTTTCCTCAGTGCAGGAGTGTGCAATTTTTGAACACGGGGGTCAACTTTGGAAAATCATCCACCGGGTGGGTATGGCTAGTGTTCCCAGCCCGAACCTGCCTAGACACACCTGCAGGACTCCCCGGAACCCTATTTTGTTGCACGGTTGGAGTTCTATGCCCCCGACAGGTATCCAGCAGGTGTCCCTGAAGGCCTTCTAGCAACGAGATGGGACAAGCTGTAGAACGAAGACCGTGGCTCAGTTTGACGAACCGTCAAATCCATTTGATTCAGCACACCGGGATAGTTCCAGGGGTGCCCCTCCCCTCCAGCCCGGTGGCCCATGTGTCACCTTGCAGGTCCATCTTGGAAACTAGGGTTTTGCTCAGTGTGGGAGTGTGCAATTTTTGCACACGGGGGTCAACTTTGGAAAATCATCCACCAGGAGGGTATGGCTAGTGTTCCCATCCTGAACCTGCCTAGAAAAACATGCAGGACTCCCTGAAACCTGGTTTTGTTGCACGGTTGGAGTTCTATGCCCCCGACAGGTATCCAATAGGTGTCCCTGAAGGCCTTCTGGCAGCGAGACGGGATGAGCCATAGAATGAAGACCGTGGTTTGGATCGATGAACCATCGACTCCGTTGGATTCAGCACGCCCGGATAGTGCTAGTGGTGCCCCTCCCCTCTGGCCCAGTGGCCCACGTGTCACCTTGCAGGTCCATCTTGGAAACTACGGTTTTGCTCAGTGTGGGAGTGTGCAATTTTTGCAGACAGGGGCCAACTTTGGAAAATCATCCACCGAGCGGGTATAGCTAGTGTTCCTAGCCCGAACCTGCCTAGACACACCTGTAGGACTCCTCAGAACCCGGTTTTGTTGCACGGTTGGAGTTCTATGCCCCCGACAGGTATCCAGCAAGTGTCCCTGAAGGCCTTTTGGATGCGAGACTGAATGAGCCATAGAATGACAACCGTGGCTCGAATTGACGAACCATCGACTCCATTGGATTGAGGACATCTAGATAGTGTTAAGGGTGCCCCTCGCCTCCGATCCGGTGGCCCAGGTGCCACCTTGCAGGTCCATCTTGGAAGCTAGGGTTTTACAGGTCCATGATGAAGATTTTCATGATGATGATGATGGCGATGAGGATGAAGATGTTGATGATGATGGCTTGATCTAAGGTGGTGCTCTCAAATAGCTAATTCTTTATGAAATATTTAAAAAGACATTAATTAAATTTAATATAAGTGTATTGTTTAATATAGTGAGCATGAATTGAATTAATTTTGTTGGGTGAAGCCAATAACCAACATGATGAACATAATATAATTTTAGGGTTTACTAATCATATATAAAAAATGGCATATTCATAAACTTGGCATACAAGAGAAATTTTGGCATATTTATAAACAACGTAAACATAAATTTGGCATATCAAGAACACAAAATTGACATATTCATATGAAACATAAATGTGAAAATTGAGCATATATCAATATTCAATTACAAATAGTATAAATAGTATAGTATTAAAAGTATGTAACATACCGCATCATGCTAGATCCCACCTATTATCATACAAATAAGCCCTCCGGATCATCTCTTATACTGATGGTCTCCATTAGTCTCTCGTGCTCTGTATCTGGTAAGAAGTAGCGTACCTTCGATGTATTTTGGCTAGGAATTGTTTGTACATGGAGGTTTGTGACAATGATTAAGTTGGTAAAGTGATACACATTTGCACCTGGTTTGTAATCCCTGTAAACACATCCACCCTTCTTTCTTACATTGTTGTCCCATGTCAAGTATTCACCTTTAACAACCATATACTTAGTTGGGAAGTGGCTGTTTTCATCGTTAGTCATGGACATAATGAGGGTTTGCTTTCCATCTATACAGCATGCCAACTAGTAATCACCACCCCATTCAGTATCTTTTGAGGTAACCACTACATATATGTTCCCTGCATTATATGATTGTAAGTATATGATCAAAATATTTTTCATGCGATACAATGCCATTAATGTGCATTTGAAGACTACATAAACAAACAAAAAATGTTAAGGAAATGCATCATACCTGGTTGTATAAGGTCTGAGACATGATCAAAATATGCAGAAATAGATGATTGGTCTTCTTCCAACAGAGTTAACTCAACAATTGCATGCTGATCAAGTGGAAGTGATATGCGATCCCATCCATCAACCCAATCCAATGATTCACACCCATCCCAGTCACCATCACAACAAGGCGGGCAAAAACAAGCGAGTTTTCTGGTCCAAATTTCAAATAATGGGTTATCAGAGCTTCGAACCAAATGAAAGCCACGAGTCCTAGGCACAGTCTTGCATTCCCATGCATGTGAACGATCTATGTCTACCACCTCCCAAAAAAATATCTCCACATGTCTCTTTCTTGTGGATTATACTCGCATAGTTGATTCCTCTCTCATTACTGACGTGCACCACCTGACTGTAGATTGAGCATTTAGAATAGTAGATTTTGTAGATACTTTCAATTCCTCTCTTCATAGGGTTTTTTTGACACATGCTCCGGCTCCATGATGCTCTCCTTTACCATGCCCAGTCTCAAAATAGTTCCACATATGTGACACTTTGTAGTTTTTATGCAATGAACACAACCACTGAAATATGCGTGCATTTTTGAACTGACCAGCACACCCATCAGACCAAATCCAGTGTCGATCCATCTTTATGTTCCTTCCCTTCAAGTGATCATAAAACATGATGAAGCAATGACGTACATAGTGGAAGTCATGGCACCTAGTTCTTTGCCCCAAGTTCAAATGTCTATGCTCAATCCTAAATTTCTCGTAAAGTTGTGTCTGTGTTATATCAAGAAGATGCTTAGTATGTGGTTCACGATCCTTTGAACCCGTTCTCAGTTTTAGTACATCATTTCGGTTTGAAGAAGGCCTTGTGTGATCATGCCAAAAACTGTGCACTAGTCCCTTTAATTCATAAACTAGCTTTATGTCACGACGTGGCAACTGACCAACAAAGGCCCAAATTGTTTTCTGATTGGTTGTGTCAAGATGTTCTCTTCTAATAGAATACCTACGGAGGGTTTTTACATTCAAATTAACTAGTTCGGATGTAGGCTTGAGAATATGAAGTACCCTGGTGTTCTTATTTGCAATTGCTTGTGACAACACACGACGAGCAGCATTGCGGTCCTTTGAACGTGTGTTCTTACCAATTTTACCAAATGCATCTACTAGGATTTTAACTATATGAGAACTTGGTTCAGCATTCTTTATCATCTTTATCCCTAACCTTTTCCTAACAACATTCATGCTCCTAGATTTTAACAATGATAAAAATAATCCACATTTATCTCCATCACATTTAGAAACAACATATTTATCAAGTATCTATTGAGTTTGATAAGCAATACTACATTTAGATAACGTACCTTCAATGGAATTGATGAGACTTTCATCAACTTGTATACGCTTCGGAGTTCTTCGACGTGTGCTTGCTAATGGAGGTAAGGGGGTTGGAATTCTACAATGTAGCGCATCACCAAGACACTTTGGCGTTTCAATAGTAGATTGGTGTCCTTCATTCTCTTCCTAGTAGTTGGATGGTGGAAGTCCAACATCCTCATCGATGGTCTGGAGAACATTCTCTTCTTCAACAGTAGGCAAATTGTCCAACGCCTCTCTGACTTCATCGCTTGTATAACCACATCTGGATAGCAAATTTTGTGTTTCTTCATGAGCTTCATCTTGAGATGGTAACTTATCACTTTGAATTGAAGTGGGAATTGAAACATCCCCTAATGAGCACCTACGTTTTGCTTCTTGATTACTTCCATGGGGTGCTTGTTCAACAACTATTGTGGAAATTGAAGGTCCCTCTTGTCATGGATTAATAGGATGAACCGTGGTATCCTCTACAATTAGATTTGGATTAGTTTCCAAAGAAAGCCTTCGATTCATCATGTATATTCTTTTCTTTTCTTTCTCTTCTTCAATGACTTCTTGAGGTCTCTTCTTCCTTGTTGATTTGCTTACTCGGTTACGTGCATTCCCCATCACCACAATGATCAATTCAATATAGTGTGTTTTTGTTCCTCCTCAATTACAAGCTCTTCAATAATAAGCAAATGGAAGTTAAATCATAAATTGTTTGGGCTTTTTGATTCTCTTGTACACTTGTGTATATCCACCATCACCATGAAATGGTCTTGAAGCTTGATATCTTATCTTGTGTGCTCCTCAAATATAAGCAAAATAAATCTTTCAAAGACCTTATCTTTGGTGTTATTCAATTAGAGATTCTTCAAGCTTGCTGATTATCTTCTTCAAATATTGCCATATAACCCAACACCACACTGAGCAACCATGAAAGATGTACTCAATGCCGCACCTGCATAAAAAAAATAATGACGGAGATGGTGTAGAATGTGAGAATTTCCAATGGCGGGCTCGTGCTGTTCGAAAAATTGCGGGAGTGTTGTTTTGGCTCGGACAGAGTGAAGTTGCTCTCGGATAGGGACAGTCCACTGTTTATAGAGTCGCAAAATGCGCACGCGTTATATAAAGCTAAAACGCATGCACGATATGAAGTGTAAAAACGCGTACGCGATATTGTCAAGCATAATAAATAGGTTAGGTGCATGGCTAGGGAAACAAACAAAATCAAAATAAAACAAATATTTTATATGGTTACATACAAAACAAATGTTTTTAGTGTGGGGACAAATGTTTTGTATGGTTTAATACCCCCTATCTCTCTCCCAATAATCCCTAGATACCCCCTATCTCTTTCTAAATATATGTCCCTCATTCTCCCTACATCCCTCCCTACATGTTTCTTTCATGTTTCTTTCTCTCTCTTACTCTAGCCATGTCCCTACCACCCCACTCTCCATCTCTCCACCTTCTCTTTATCTTCGTCATTATCCCTCCCTATAGCACTCTCTCCCTTCTTCTCCCTTAATCACTAACCCTCTACGCCTTTATCCCTCCCCCTTGCCCTCTCCGTCTTACCTTGTTCCTAGAACCCCTCCCCCATAAAGGCCTTTAGACCCTCTTCTAAACATTAATCCCTAAGTGCATAAGTGCACAAGATGATGATGAGGAGGAGGGCGATGACAATGAAGATGATCATGATGCAGATGAAGATGATAAAGATGATGATGAGGAGGAGGGCGATGACAATGAAGATCATCATGATGCAGATGAAGATGATAAAGATGATGATGAGGAGGAGGGTGATGACAATGAAGATGATCATGATGCAGATGAAGATGATAAAGATGATGATGTTGATGAAGATGATAGTGATGATGACGAAGATGTTGAGGATGATGGTGATGGTGATGTTCGGATGATGATGATTATGATGATGAAGATGATGGTGACATGATGGAGATGTTGATATGATGAGGAAGATGATGATGATGATGGTGATGATGATGAATATGTTGATGATGATGATGATGGTGATGAAGATGATGAGGAGGAGGAAGATGATGATGATGGAGATGTTGTGTTGATGGGGAACCTAGAGATGACAATGATGATGAAGATGGCGATGGTGATGGTGATGACGATGAATATTTTGATGATGATGTTGATGGTGATGATGATGAAGATGTTAACGATGATGGTGATGGTGATGTTTAGATGATGATCATGATGATGTTCAGAAGATGATGATGATGATGATGGAGATGTTGATTTTATGAGGAATATGATGATGATGATGATGGTGATGATGATGAAGATGTTGATGATGACGATGATGTTCATGAAGATGATGATGATGGAGATGTTGATTGAGAACCTAGAGATGAAAATGATGATGAAAATGTTGATGATGATGATGATGATGGTGATGATGATGAAGATGTTGATGATGATGGTGCCGGTGATGAAGATGATGATGATGATGATGATAATGAAGATGATGATGATGGAGATGTTAATGAGGAAGGGGGAGATGACAATGATGATGAAGATGTTTATGGTGATGAAGATGTTTATGATGATGGTGATGGTGATGAAGATGATGATGAAGATGATAGGGATGAAGAAGATGATGATGATGAAGATGTTGATGAGGAACCTAGAGATGACAATGATGATGAATATGTTGATGATGATGATGATGGTGATGATGATGAAGATGGTGATGGTGATGAAGATCATGACGAGGAGGGTATCCGCCTTATGTATATATTCGCAAATATCCAAGTCCCTATATAACTCTCTCCCTTCGTTCGCCCTTAATCACAAACCCTATGTGCCTTTATCCCTCCCCCCTGCCCTTTCTATCTCACCTTGTATCCCTCCCTCCCCATCTCTTTCTCTAGATATGTCCCTGGTTATGTCCCTCACTCCCTTTACCTCCCTCCCTCTATGTCACTTTCTATCGCTTACACCATCTTCATCCCTTCCACCCCATTGATTCCTCCTTCCCTATCACACACACACACACACAACCTCTCACTTTCTTTGTCGCTCACAAATCCCTCTAGTCTCTCTCTCCCCAACCATCAATATCTCTCTCTCTCTCTCTCTCTCTCTGTCTCTCTCAAACACACACACACACACACACACATTATGTCCCTTTCCATTCTCAAACCCATCCCCCCTCCATCCATATCTATCTCCACCTTTCTCCCTCCATCCCTCACCCTACCTTCTCTCCCTCCCTCTCTCATCGCCTGTCTCTCTCTCACCTTCTATCCCTCCCTCATGTTATATTTCCCTCAACCTATTCCAATCTCTCCATCACTCCCTCTCTCTCACACACTTTATGTCCCTTCCCCCTCCTCTCATACTCTCTCTCTCTCTCTCTCTCTCTCTCTCTCTCTCTCTCTCCATCGCCACCACTCCCTGCATGTCTCCCACCAACACTTTATGTCCCTCCCTTCCTATCTCTTTATTTCATTCTATACCCATCTATCTCTCACTCCCTCTAAATCCATTCCTCCCCATTGTCCCTCTCCCTCACTCGCTCTATGTCCCCCCCCTTGTATTCTTTATTTCTCTCTCACATCCCCCCTTGCCTCCATCCATTCCCCCTTGTCACTGAAGTCTCAGTTTCAACTTCTAATCCTATACCTCTTCAAAACCTATTATACTCCTAATAGTGCTCTCAAGCTCCACTTCCCTTCACCCCCTGTAGCCCATCACGTTCTCATTCCCTTCATCTCTCCTCACTCAAGCTTCCAACATCCTTCTAAGCCCTTGACCCTTTCCCACCCCTATTAAATATTAACCATAGATTCCCTTGACCCTTCCCCACCCCTTCTCAAATATTAAACAAAAATTCCCTTGAGTCTTCCACACCCCCTCTTTCTCAAGTATTAAACATCTAATTTATGATTTACATAACGCGAGCGCGTTTTGGAACAATATAACGCGTACGCGTTCTGTAGTTATATAATGCGTGCGCGTTATGTAGTTATATAACGCGAGCGCGTTATGTACATCTAAAAGCACGGCAATATTTTCGAATTTAAACAGAACGCGCTCATTTTTTGTAGAGCCTAAACCAAGCCGAGTCCTATGTGTATGCTTTGGAGTTTGCTTCGGTAATTCCAAACTTGTGCTATGTTAATGAAAAACCACAGCTAATTGGGTATTTCTTCCAGTTTCTGGAGAAGCCTGTGCTTAGCCAATCGTTACAATATGCTACACATAGTCATTTTTTACGAAATCTTAGACACAACTAGCATTTTTTCTGCAGATTCCAAATATGTAACTTTTATTTTGAAATATTAATTTTTCCTATTTTCTTTCAATTTCTTTTCTGTCCTACTTCCTTAACTCGTGAAACACACTGTTAGTGTTTCTTCCATAACTTTTTCAATTCTTGATCATTTCAAAAAAACATTGTATGGTGCACAAGAGGACACTAGCCTCCACGTTCTATGAAAAACCCATTTCAAGATTTTTGCATTAAGACCTTCAAAGGCTCTACCCACAAAAGAGGTACTATTTTCGAGGTTTGATCACTTAGACAAATATAAAAAAATTATAAAATTACTAATTTAATTTTTGAAAAATAATGGCGCACAAATGCTATGTGTTCTCTACATGCATGCCGATTTTTGTAGCTTGATTCCATCATTTAGGTCCTCAAAGGCTCAACCCACAAAAACATATACCTTATCATTTGCCTGAAAAATAAAAAGTGTCTGTTAGAAAAAATGAAACTTGACATAGCTATGCAAATTTTCAATACATAAAAGTTATATATTCGGAAACGTGATTCAATTTCCTACATTTCATCTTTTTTACTCAATGCAAGATATTTTGCGTAAGTAGCTCAAAAAATCCAAGTAAGTTGAGGGATGCCTGCTTTTTCAGTTTTCTATTGCATCTAACGTGCCAAAAGTGACCCTCATTAGCTTGCACTGACCCAAGATGGATGTCTAAAAAATGATATATGATTTGTCCACCATATTATATTATAATTACTAATATCATAAATTTATTAATTATGTTATTTATATTCCTTTTATAATAATACTCGTGAAAAAGAGAATATATTATACTTGATTATTATTTCATATACATTTTTGAAAAAAGACATACTATATATTTTTTATAATTTTTTTTTTTTAAATTACTTTTAAAATTTAAAATAATTAAATACTTATAATGAAATATTAAAAGAATCATAAAAAATAAATTTAGTTTTCATAGTTTTCATTAAATTAAAACAAATTCTACATAGTAATTGTCACAAACATTAAAAGATAGATCACCAAAGAATGATATATGATTTGTCCACCAACACAATGCATAACATAGTGCAACATTAAACATTTCCTCTTCAAACTCACATTTATATTTTTTGGTTTACGCCTCTATTATATCTCAAAACATACATACAAACCATTTCTATTTAATTATGTGATAATGCTATATGATGATTTATGTCTAAGTTGGACAAAAGATAAATATGTAATTTTCTAAGTTGATCATATGGTATAAGGATTTGTAATCGATCTTCAATGCTCACCCATGGTAAACCAATGTGAACCATGTTAACCTAAAAGTCAACCAAAGCTAGCCATGGTCAACCAAAGTCAACCACTGTGTACCATGGTCAAACATATTCAACCATGGGAAACCATTCTCAATGATAGTCAACCAATGGTTGGCCATGGTCAACCAAAGCCAACCATGGTAAGGCATAATCAATCGTGGTCAACCATAACCAACCATAGTAACCCATGCTGAACCAAAGTCAACCAAATTCACCAATGGTTAATCAAAGTAAGCCAAAGTCAACAATGGTCAGCCAAAGTCAGCCATGGTCAACCAAAGTCAGCCATGGTCAACCAAAGTCAAACATAGACAACCATAGTCAACCAATACCAACCATGGTCAACCAAAGTCAAGCATGGTCAATCACAGAGTTAACTAAAGTCAACCATAAGAAACCATGATAAACCAAAGTCCAACCATGGTCAACCAAAGTCGACCATGGTTAAGTAATGTCAACCATGTTTAACCATAATTAACTATGGTCAACTATAGTCAACCATAGTTAACAATGGTCAACCAAAGTTAACCATAGTCAAGCATAGTCAACCAAAGTTAAGAATGGTCAACATAGTCAACCATAGTCAACCATAGTCACGCATAGTCAACCATACTTAACAGTAGTCAACCATGCTCAACCATAGCCAACCATAGTCAACCATGGTCAACCATAACCAACCATAGCCAACCATGGTAAACCTAAGTCAACCAAATCCAACCATGGTCAATAAAAGGCAACCAAAGTCAACCATGGGTCAACCATAGTCAACCATGGTTGACTTTGGTTGAGCAACATGTTAGATTTTGAGCATTAATTCAATATGATCTAGGATCTTATCTGAGAGAATAACAAGCACAACATATCTATCATAAGAGATAAGCATAAGAGACAATAGACACAGAGTTTCCTCGAGGAAAACCAAGAAGGTGAAAAACCCCGCAACTTCCTCAGAGATAGAAAGAGCAATGATACAAAACCCAAGTATAAGAGATAGTCTCCTCAGTAGCTTCTCCTCCTCCACTAGTGTGCATCACTCAAGTGAGAGAATATATGAGTAAGTGAATGATCAAATAGAGTTACACCCTCACTCTATTTATACACAACTCGACTTGCCTAATAACCTAACATGGCCAAATTCTCTAGGAGAGTTTAATAACCCATGGTAACTCATCTCAAGGCCGACCCCACACTTGTTGGTCTAATAACCCATCTTGTATAAGTTACGACACTTCCAACACTTGTAAATACAAATGACGACACTTTCGTATAGAGGAATAATAACCTCTCTGTAGGGATACAATATACATATATGAAATACATTCCGAAGTTACATATACATCAACACTCCCTCTTAACTAGGAAGGTATTTCTCGACACAGGTCTTCTAGCACAAGTCTTCTTCTCTGGATCATCAGATCATCGTCATTGGGTCATCGTCATCATCATTGCTGCTATCTCAATCAATCTCCAACCTACTCGCCACAAGAAGTTCTACAGAGCCAACCCTTTTTCATGCTGGTTGTAGGCCTAGCCTCCATGTAGGTTTTCATCATCTTTGCGAGCAAGCCATCAAGTAAGTACACCTGAGGACTAATTACACTGCCTCTGCAAAACCTACAAGATCTCCCAGGACTGATTACACTGCCTCTACAAAACCTGCAAGAGCATCTCAGGACCGATTATATGCCTCTGCAAAACCTGTGTACCATACTGTCACCTCATCGTCATCGTCCATAGAGCACAACCCATATGCACATCACCCAACACTTATATACACTGGCATGGGAGGACCTACCTACCACCATCCGGGAATGGCTCAGCACTTACATCACAACCATTGTAAGACCTACCTACCACCATGTTGGAAAGCCACAACACTTACATCACGACCATGGGAAGACCTACCTACCACCATGTCGGAAAGGCTCAGCAATTACATCAACGACCATGGGAGGACCTACCTGCCACCATGTCGAAAAATGTCAGCAATTACATCAATGACCATGGGAGGACCTACCTGCCACCATGTCGGAAAATACTGCCCAACCATTACATCTCACCATGGGAGGACATACCTACCACCATGTGAGAATGGCCCAGCCCTTACATCTACACCATGGGAGGACCTACCTACCACTATGTGAGAATGGTTCCAGCCCTTACATCTGCACCATAGGAGGACATACCTAACACTATGTGAGAACGGCTCATGTGCATCTGTGTCTCTAGACTCATCACTTCCCTTTGGAGGGAATCTCGATCTGAAGTACACTAAGTCTCTCTCTGAAGTATTCAAACTTCACTCTGGTAAGCAGCTTGGTCAACACATCGGCTATCTGCTCATTCGTCACAACATACAGGAGCTTCATTGCTCCTCTTTGCACCATATCCCTGATATAGTGATACTTGATCTAAATATTCTTCGACCTGTCATGGAACACTAGGTTCTTAGACAACTTCACACAACTCTAGTTGTCACATAAAATACAGGTAACATCCAACGGGAGATCAAATAACTTAGACACTAGCTTCCTAAGCCATACTACCTCACAACTAGCCGAACAAGCTGCAACATACTCTGCTTCGGCTGTACTTAGTGCCACACAAGACTACTTCCTGTTAAACCAAGAGATCATACATGATCCCATACTGAAGCAGCACCCAGAAGTGCTCTTCCACTCAATGGCACTACCTGCCCAATCCGAATCAACATAACCCTCTAGGTTAAACTTTTGATTTGCATCATACTTGAGCCCATAGTCAACCGTACCCTTCAGGTACCTTAGAATATGCTTTACGGCAACCAGGTGAACACTTCTCGGATCTGTCAGGAACTAGTTCAATGTGTTCTCAGCAAAGCAAATATCTGATCTCGTGTTTGTCAAGTACATGAAGGACCCAATCATCTGACGATACACCGTGACATCAACCGGATCAAATGAAGCATCACACAGAAGCTTCAGGTTCGATGCCATAGGTGTGGCCACGACCTTGCAGTCCATCATCCCGAACCTCTTCAAAATCTCTACTGCATACTTCCCTTGTCCAAGAAAGATCCCATCTGCACTCTGCCACACCTCCATGCCTAGAAAGTAGTGCATTATACCCAAGTCCTTCATCTCAAACTCAGAAACAAGCTTCCTCTTCATGTTGGCAATCAATCTATCCTCACCTGTCACAGACAGGTCATCCACATACAATAGTAGTATCACTAGATTTCCTTCTTCAACCTTGTAGTAAAGGTTAGAATCCGCTTTACTCTTAGTAAAGCCCAAGCTGTATAGGAATTTGTCTATCCTATCATACCAAGTTGTAGGAGCTTGCTTCAAGCCATACAAGGCTTTCTTTAGTTTGCACACATGAGTTCCTTTGTCATGTGTCTCAAATCCAATTGGCTGCTCCACATACACTTCCTCTTTGACTACACCATTCAAGAAATCTATCTTGACATCCATCTGGTGTATCTTCCATTTCATTACTGCAGCCAAAGCAAGTACTGTTCTAATGGAAGTGTATCTGGACACAAGAGCTAAAGTCTCTTCATAATCTATCCCCTCTTTCTGGGATAAGCCATGAGCTACAAACCTCGCCTTGTATTTCTCTATGCTACCATCTGCAACATACTTGATCTTATAGATCCACTTGGAAGTCACAACAGACTTCCCTTTAGGTCTTGAGACCACATCCCAGACATCATTCTTCATGATCGACTGGTATTCCTCGACCATGGCATCCTTCCATTATTTATTTTCCGCTGCTTCTTCATAATTGGAAAGTTCTTTGTTCATAATGTCACAGAGTAAGGCAACATAGCTGGTATGTGACCTAGTCTTTTTTCTTTCTCTGTGTTCCTCCTCTGGAATACCATACCTTTCTGCATCTTGAATGAGCTCTCTAGCCCATGTTGGTTTCCTCTTGTGAGAGTTATTCTCACGAGGTGGATCTATGGGTTCTTGTGGATCTTCTATTTCATGATCTTCTGGAATGAATTCATTCATGGTGGTGTCTTGTGTTCTAGATCTTCTCAGTTCTTCATTGTCTTCAGCATGTGTCTTCCTCGATTTGATGTATGCCGATTCTTCATCAAAAGTTACATCCCTACTGATATTAATCTTCTTGAACCCTGGAAAGTATATTCTGTGAGCCTTCGAGCTTTCATTGTATCCCACAAAGATGCCCTTCTTTCCTGAAGGATCTAGCTTTGTCCTCTTTTCCTTTGGAATGTGTATGTACACTGGACAGCCAAATATTCTAAGATGGCTACCTTCTGGCTTCTTCCCAGTGAACACTTCTTCTGGTGTTTTGTTGTCAAGTATCTTATGAGGTGTTCTATTTTTCACATATACAACTGTCCTTGCTGCTTCTGCCCATAGGTGAGGTAGATCTTGGTCATGAAGCATTTCCCTAGCTGCTTCCATGATAGTTCTATTCTTTCTTTCTGCAACCCCATTTTGTTGTGGATTGTAAGGAGTAGTCAAGTCCCTCTTAATCCCTGAATCACTGCATAACTTCTTGAAGCCTCCTGAAGTAAATTATCCGCCATTGTCGAGTCTAAATATCTTGATATTCTTATTAGTTTGATTTTCTATCAAGGCTTTGAATTCGTTGAGCTTATCAAACACTTCATCTTTATTCTTCAAGAAATAATCCCGAGTCTTCCTAGAGAAATCATCAATGAAGGAAACATAATATACATACCCACTCAGAGAGCTGGAAGACATTGGACTGCAAACATCAGAGTGGATAATCTCCAATATTCCTTTTGCTTTACTTTCACTACTTGGAAATGTTTTCTTTGTGTTCTTTCCTTTTGCACATCCTTTGCAAATACCTTCATGCTTTTATTGAATTTCAGGAAGACCCTCTATTGCTTTTCTTGCTATTGGAAGTGATCTATAGTGCACATGAGCAAGCCTTCTATGACAAAGTTCACTTGGCTCCATGGATTCATGTACCATGGCATGTTCATGTTGCCCCTTTAATTTGTACAATCTTCCCTCTTGCTCTCCAATCACCACTGCATCATCAATGGTTTTACCTTTTGGCCACATGAGTACTTGGCCATCTACAAATGTAACTCTTATCCCCTTTGCATCCAAAGCAGATATGGAGAGAATATTTTTCTTGAGACCTGGAACATATAGTACCTCTTTCATCTTCATAGATTTTCCATATTCTAGCTTACAGGAGGCTTCACCACTTCCTTTTATTGGATACTGGTAGTCATCCCCAAGTTTCACCTTATGGAGTGATTCATGTTCATATAGTTTCACAAAGGATCTCTTGAATCCTATCATATGTTTGGAAGCCCCACTATCTATAAGCCAATCATTGCTTCCATGAGAAATAGTACGAGTGAGGGCATAAATCAAAACATACTCTTCATCACTTGAAGAATCTTCACTTTCTTCCCTAGCCCTCTTCCTGGGAGGTTCATCATCCTTTGCAGTGTGAGCATGATGTCTTCTTTTGATGTTCTTATTTTTCTAGTGGGGGGTATCTTTATTTTTTCTGGGACAATCCCTGGCATAGTGCCCCTTTTCATCACATGTAAAGCATCGGTCATTGGATTTGTTTCTTCGATATCTGAAGCTACCCCTTTGGTTCTGATGGTGGCACTTTTCTTTCTTACTATGGTGACATCCCTTCTTATCAGCATACTTCTTGGAGTGTGCTGTGAGAGCTTCGTCTTCATTCCCCATCTTCTCTTCTCAAGCTATAATTTGAGCTTCTTCTTGTGAGAATTCTTCCCACAGCCTACTAAATGTGATAAGTTTCCTCCTAGCACAAATTTCTTGGATGAAGGAATCCCATGACCTAGGAAGGTCATTAAGAGTGGTCATTACCACTTCTCCATTCTCTATATCTTCTCCCACGGCTTCAAGTTGTTCTTTTTATCTAGGAGACCCTTGAGAAATAAAATTGCATGGTCTCTGCATTCTGGATCTTGATATTCTTCAATTGATTCCTCAAGGTCATCTTCTGATTTATGTTCTTTCTTCAAATAGCTTGGTCAAGGAATCAAACATCTCCTTATAAGGTTCCTTTAGAGATGACACATGTGGTATGATATGATCTTTGATAGAATCAACAATGATCCTCTTGGCCTTGACCAGGTTCTTCTTGTGTAAGGCCTTAGCCTCTTCTCCCTCTGAGACAGGACCTCTTCACTTATGTAGGTGTCCAATTCATTTTCTTCTAAGATTAACCCAATCCTATACTTCCATGCTTGGAAGTTATCATCCCCTTCAAGCTTATCCTTAAGCTTGGTGTGGTGAGACATCTTAAAGAGTACTTCAAATGGAAATAGAAAAGTTATTAGGTCTTACCACTTGATTTGCTAAAAATTGAATCTCGAGCTGGATTAGGGTTTGTTAGAGAAACCCTAAAAATTCAAACTTTGAATTTCAAACTTTTGAAAGGATAGAAATATGCGCCTTGCTGGGTTGATCAAGCTGGTATACTCAGAATTTGAAAACTGCAAAGTTTCACCCCTCAAAATTGCTTTTGAAACTTCCGGATTCACTAGGCAGGACCCTGAATTAGGGTTTGACTTTCTCATAGCTTCACCCAACCAAAAAGTTTGATACAAATCTCTAAACTTTGATTTTTCAGAGGAGCTTCCCGCTGTAGTCTCAGATTTTAGAAATTCCAATTTTCGCAGAAACCCTAATTTTTAGGTCAAAAACTGAAATTGCTCAGAATTGAATTTTGTTTTGATAGAAAGATGCACCCTAGCAAGGAGAGTCAATTTAGCCTCCTGTCTTTGAAGATATGTGGAGAGAAACCCAAAAATTAAGAAGCCCTAGCTTCCATAGCTGCTTAGTGTCTTCTTCTCAGGTTAGCTTTGATTCCATGTTAGATTTTGAGCATTAATACAATATGATCTAGGATCTTATCTGAGATAATAACAAGCACAACATATCAATCATAAGAGACAATAGACACAGAGTTTCCTCGGGGAAAACCAAGAAGGTGAAAAACCCCTCAACTTCCTTAGTGATAGAAAGAGAAATGATACAAAACCCAAGTATAAGAGATAGTCTCCTTAGCAACTTCTCCTCCTCCACTAGTACGTATCACTCAAGTGAGAGAATAGATGAGTAAGTGAATGATCAAATAGAGTGACACCCTCACTTTATTTATACACAACTCGACTTGCCTAATCACCTAGCAGGGTCGACTTCTCTAGGAGAGTCTAATAACCCATGGTAACTCATCTCACGGCCGACCCCACACTTGGTCGTCTAATAACCCATATTGTATAAGTTACAACACTTGCGACACTTGTAAATACAAATGACGACACTTCCGTACAGAGGAATAATAACCTCTCTGTAGGGATACAATATACATATATGAAATACATTCTGAACTTACATATACATCAACACAACATTCTACCATGGTCAACCAAAAGTCAACCATACTCAACCAAAGTTAACCATAGTAAACTAAAAGTCAACCATAGTCAACAAAAGTTAATCAAAGTCACCTATGGTCAACCATAGCCAACCATGGTAAACCAAAGTCAACCATAGCCAACCATGGTAAACCAAAGTCAACCAAATCCAACCATAATTAGCCAAAGTCAAGCATCGTCAAACAAAGTTAACCCTAAGACTCTTAAAGTTAATGTTAGACAACTAAGGTCAACCATAGTAAATCAAAAGTCAACCATGTTTAACCTTAGTCGTCCATAGTTGACTTTAGTTGACCATGGTTGACTAAAGTCAACTGCACTAAACCAAACTCAATAAAAGCCAACTAAAGTCACCAAACTCAACCAAATCCAACCATGGTCAACCAAAGTCAGCAATGGTAGACATGGTCAAACAAAGTCAACCAAATCCATACAAAAGTTAATTATGCTCAACTAAAGGTCACCCATAATAAACCAAAAGTCAACCATAGTCAACTGAAAGTCAACCAGGTTCAACCAAAGTCAACTAAGTTCAACCAAAGTCAACCATGGAAAGCTAAGGTCAACCAAAGTCAACCATGGTAAATTATGGTCAACCATGGTCAATCAAAATTCAACCAAAGTGAGCTATGGCAAACCAAAGTGAACCATGTTCAACCAAATGTTGACCATAGTCAACTAAAGTGAACCATGGTCAACTAAAGTCAACCATGGTCAACCAAATTCAACCATGATCTACTAGAGTCAACCATAGTAAACTAAAGTCAACCATGGTAAACCATAGTCAACTAAAGTGAACCACGGTCAACTAAAGTCACCCATAGTCAACCATGGTCAACTAAATTCAACTAAAATCAACCATGGTTAACCATGGGAAACCATAGTCAACCATTCTCAACCATAGTTAACCAATGGTTGACCATGTTCAACCATAGTCAAGCATAGTTAAGCATGGTCAACCAAAGTCAACTAAGTTCAACCAAAGTTTACCATGGAAAACTAAGGTCAACCAAAGTCAACCATGGTAAATTATGGTCAACCATGGTCAATCAAAATTCAACCAAAGTGAGCTATGGCAAACCAAAGTGAGCTATGGCAAACCAAAGTGAACCATGTTCAACCAAAAGTTTACCATAGCCAACTAAAGTCAACCATGGTCAACCAAAGTCAACCATGGTCAACCAAATTCAACCATGCTCTACTAGAGTCAACCATAATAAACTAAAGTCAACCATGGTCAATTAAAGTCAACTAAAATGAACCATGGTCAACTAAAGTCAACCATGGTCAACCAAATTCAACTAAAATCAACCATGGTCAACCAAAGTCAACCATGGTCAACCATAGTCAACCATTCTCAACCAAAGTCAACCAATGTTTGACCATGTTCAACCAAAGTCAACCATAGTCAAGCATAGGTAAGCATAGTCAACCATAGCCAACCATAGTAACCCATGGTGAACTATAGTGAACTAAATTCAACCATGGTCAATCAAAGTCAACCAAAATCAACCATGGTCAATTAAAGTCGGTCATGGTTAACCAAAGTCAAGCATGGTCAAACATAGACAACCATAGTCAACCAAAATAAACCATAGTCAACTAAAGTCAAGAATTGTTAACCAAACGTTAACCAAAGTCAACCATCATAAACTAAAGTCAAACATGATCAGCCAAAGTCAACCATCGTCAACCATCGTCAACCATGTTTAACCATAGTCAACCATGGTCAATTATAATCAACCATAGTTAACCATGGTCAACCAAAGCTAACCATGGTGAACCATATTCAAGCATAGTCAACCATGGACAACCATAGTTAACAATAGTGAACCATGCCCAACCATAGTCAATGAGAATTTAACCATGGTCAACCAAAGTCAACTACGATCAACCATAGCCAACCATGGAAAACCAAAGTCAACCAAAGCTAGGCATGGTCAACCAAAGTCAATCATAGTCAACCAAAAGTCAACCAATGTCAACTTGAGTCGACCATGGTAGACTTTGGTTAACCAAAAGTCTACCTTCGTCAACCAAACATCAACCAAGTTTAACCATACTCAACCAAAAGTGAACCATTCTCAAACAAAGTTAACCAAATTCAACTATGGTCAACCATAACCAACCATAGACATCCATGGTTAACCAAAGTAAACCAAAATCAACCAAAAGTCAATCAAAGTCAACCATAGTAAACCAAAGTCAACCATGGTCAACCATAATTGACTTTCGTCCACCAAAGTCAACCTTCACCTAACCATGCTCAGCCAAAGTCAACAATGGTAAACCAAAGTCAACCATAAGTCAACCAAATTCAACAATAAATAACCAAAGTCAACGATGGTCAAGCATGGTCGACCATGGTTGACTTTGGTTGACCATGATTGAGCAAAATTCAACCGTAGTAAACCAAGTCAAACAATCTCAACAATAGTCAAATATAGTCACCAAAGTCAACTAAAGTCAACCATGGTCAACTAAAGTCACCCATGGTCATCCATGAGTGTTCAACCAAAGTCAGCCATGGTAAACTATGGTTAAACATCGTCAATCAAAGCTAGTCAAAAGTCAACCATGCTCAACTAAAATCATCTATATAGTCAACCATGGTCATCCAAAGTCAACCATATTAAAAAAAAAAAATCAAATTCATTCATAGTAAACTAAAGTCAACCATGCTCACCAAAAAGTCAGCCATCGATAAGCATAGTTGAATAAATCCAAACAAAGGTCAACCCTAGTCAACAAAGGTCAACCATGGTAAACCATAGTGAACGATAATTCACTAAAGTCGACCATGGTAAAGTAAAGTCAACCATGGTAAACCAAAGTCAACCATGCTCATTCGTAATCAAAGAAAGTTAACCAAAATCAACGATGGTCAAACAAAAATCAACCAAGAGTAAATCACGGTATACCAAAGTCAACTTATGTCAACCATAATTATCTAGAGTCAACCATGGTCATCTAAAGTCAACCATATTCAACCCAAGGAAACCAAAAGTCAACCAAAGTTAACCCTCGTCAACCATAATCAATGAAAGTTATCAAAAGTCAACCATGGTCAACCATAAAGTAAATCAAAGTCAACCAAAAGTCAACCATGGTAAACCAAATTCAACCATGTTCAACCAAAATTCAACCATAGTCAACCATGGTCACTCAAAGTTAAACATTTTCAACCATGGTCAACCTTAGCAAACAATAGTCAATCATGGTCAACCAGAGTCGACCATGGTCAACCCGAGTCAACCATGGTTAACCATGTTCAACCATAGTCGACCTTGCTAAACCACAATCAATTATAATCAACCAAAAGTCAACAATAGACAACCAAAGTCAGCCATAGTCAACCAAAGTGAACCGTGGTCATTTAAAAGTCAACCAAAGTAATCCATGGTCAACCAAAATCAACCATGGTAAACCAAAGTCAAGCAAAGTCAACCATGTTCAAGCATGGTAATCCAAGAAGTCAATTATTCAACCAAAGTAAACAATAATCATAATGGTGTTGATTTGCTTACTTAGAGGTAAATAATAACCCCAATATGTCATGTGTAGTGCTTTGAGTTGTGGTATTTTTCCTTGGATACACAAAATATTTTACTAGGGAATAAGACATAGGTTTCCTCTCTCAAACATGTTAAGGGCCTAAACACCCATATATAGTGCTTTAAAACAACCTCTTACTTACATTAATACCTCCAATATCAAGCCAAGGACACCCTTAGGAGTCGTTATGTGGTGTTTCAAGGTAAACATGTTAATCTTATATGCCTAGAGATTTCCTCTAAGGTCCAAGGCATGGGGTTCCTTCCTTAATCATCTTTATTCCCTAAAGACTTATACAGTTCCTCCAACTCCCCCCATTATCCCTATTATAAGGCCATAGATATTCTCAAAAAGTCATTTTTGTTAGTGTGACAAATCATTATTATCCCTACATGCCTAGAAGTTTAATTTAGGCCAAGGCCTAGGTTTCTTCTCTTAACTAGGTCTAGGGCCAATAGACCTATCACTAGTGATCAAAACCTTATAATGTAATCAATATCCACACATAGATGTTAAGAATATTGTCAGGAATATATGTGTGTTGACCATATTTCTTGGTCCTAGATTCCTAAAGATTCATTTAGGGCCCAAGGAAGAGGTTTTCTCCCTCGAACATCTCCAAGGATTTGAGACCCATGCCTTGTGCACAAAGCCTAGTAATAATATTAATATCCATTAGAAAATTTAATAATATCAATAAAAATATGCCCTATCAAATAACGAAATCTCAATTCAAATCATTTTTATTAATATTTTATAATAATAATAAATAAAAAATGGTTGTATTTAATTATTTGTCAAATTTAAGAATCATGGATATTTATTTGCTTGAATAATATTGAAAATGAATAATGGACTTGAGCTATTTAGAAAATAATTATTTGTGATCTTGCTGTGTTTGTTGTGCAACACCTCATAAACGAATTGTGTGAGCTTGTTGGTTTAAATAGTGATAAAACAAATAATTGAATTTGTTGTGATTGTGTTTTAAAACCTCATAAATTAATCATGGGCATTTATTTGAATGAAAAAATTGAATTAAGTTATCACAAAATAATTATTTCTGATGTTGTTGTGTTTATGGTGCAAATCATCATAATTAAATCCTTTTTGTACATGTCCATGTGAAAAATATGAGCTTAGCCCCACTATATGGTACTTGACAACATGACATTTATTTAAGCTTAGGATTCCTTTAGGCTAACTGTTATATCCCGAATTTTGGACTAACTATTTCTATTGTTATATTGGTCCACAATCCTAGCACATATGTTTTATTTTGAGTATTGGGCATGAGACCTAACACCCATGATTTATTCTTTTATATATTGACATATTGGGCATGGACCCTGACTGACTTCTTTTTTGAGTGTATACTAGGCAAGGAGGCCCTAATGTTGTGGTTATGTTCTTTATCATATGATGTGGGTACAAGCCCTAATATAGTGAGATGATCTTGTGTTACTTACTGTGCAGAGTTATGATTTTACATGATTGACTTATGGGTGTGTTCAGCTTGGACTCAAAAACACACATATAACCTACGTACTGGGCATAGGCCCCGATGTACCTAGAAGAATGTTTATGTACTGGGAATAAGCCATGAAGTACATTGAGTGTTGGGCATAAGCCCTGGAGCACTCCAAGCATGACAAATGAATACCGGATCTGAGGCCACTTGAATATTCTAGATGTGCCTCACAACCACATTCTAGCACTAGTGTTGAGCAGGAAGCTCTGGAATTGCACTAGCCTAACGGCCATGCAAAACTATTGAGTTAAAGGGATATCAAGAGCACTCGGGGTTACTAGATCTTAAAGTGTTGAGTCGGAAAGACTCTGAATAACACTTCTACTTTCATCACATTTATTTAATTTGGTTAAATGATTCGTCTTCTATCTATCATCAAATATTGCGGGAACTACCATGTTAAACGAGGGAATCCTACATGGAAGAGAGAGACTAAAGGTGCTTATCCAAGCTTACCAAAAGATAGTCCAAAGAATTGCAACTTGTCCTTAATGTTAAAAGAAGTATCATGTGAAGATACATAATTAACTAAGAGATAATTACCTTGACTTAAAGTATGGATTTACTAGTAGTCTTTTATGAATAACATGCATAAAAGTCTCAAAAGTTACATATTATTTTTATTATTAGCTTTAATAATAATGATGTTATTTATCTATTTATAAAAATATTTATTGCATATAGTTATGCATAGTTGGCTGCAACATAATTAAATATTATTAATAATGTTAAAGTAGGAAATGTAAGTAGTATTATTATTATGAGAAAGTTGATTTAAAATCACATCCAGCTAAAACAAATGAAAAGTCCTAGTTCAACAAGGAATAGATGTTTGATAATGATATCTTTTAAAGAATGTTAAGTATTTAATTTAAAGAAACTAAATAATTATTAAAACAACTATAATTCAAGATTTCCCTACATAAAGAAGGCAGAGCCCAAAATTGGATCTTATCTTTTTCATTATCATTCTCTTATGGTAATTAGAGAGAATTATTTGCTCCAAGAACTGAAGCAGCCCCATACAATTTTTCCAGATCTGAACCAGCAGTGAACCTAGGGCCTCTATCTCTTATTGCATGTTGGAACCAGCTTGGGGGGATCCAGTTAGAACTAAGAACGGTCTAAGGGTCATGGTTGGGAGGAACATGGTAGCCCCAAAGTTATCCAACTAAGAAATCATTCTAACAGGTCATCTAAGCTCAAAAGTTTCTGCATTAATTATTGTTTGAGTGTGCAGGCTTCTACAGGAGAGGATCAAGTTCAAAGCAACCAGGTATGTAGTGCTAATTTCCCCATTTCCAGTTATAGAAGATGTTAGGCTTTTAGACTAGAATTAATGGTTTAGCATTGTTTTAATTCTTAACCCAAATATTATCAACTAAGAGGTTTTCCCCAGAAACCAGTGGAGGGTCTACTAGTTCTAGCCTAGCTAGCTTGTGCTAGACATCGCACCAACAAAAAATTTAGGAACCTTATCATTTCTTTTCGAATGACTTTTATCACTATGCATTTCTCCTTTTGTTTCCATATTGTTTTCTAAGCTAGGGTTATACTCTAAAATAATTATGTTTTCTGGTTAGAATCGTTTTACCAATTCATAGTATAAGGTCTACTTCTGCCCTTATCTCTTTTATTATCTCTTAATAAAAACCAGGTCTAGCAAAGGTGTTGGACTAGGTATCGAAACTCTCAAAGGATCTTAAAACCTTGAATAGGACTTATTTAGAATTTTATATACACATCAACTCCCAAACCAAGTCTACACGATACTTCCTTTTTGACTATTAACCCTGGGTAGGAAAACGAAGTCGTTGCAAACAGTAGACCAATTTTAGAGTTAGGATATCAATCTTTTCTTTTATTCATTTTTTTTTCTTGAAAATCACCGAATAGGAATAGAAAACGCAACAGGCCAGCCATCAAAACTCTTAAGCAACATTACACATCAAGAATCATAGGCTCACAACAACCATATCATTTTCTATATTAGCTACCATATATTCCTTTCAAACATTTTTGCAGACAGTAAAAATGAAATCGTAAGTAGAATTGAATGTTCCATTATTTAGACTTCCAGAAATCAAAACGTTAAACAAAACAGCACACAGGCTAAGGTGACCACGATTTCCTCATCGAGCCATTTCAAACAAGATTGCTACCTATTATTTACTCATCAGGCAACCCATAATCTACCACAATGAGGTTGCAATAGGTATACAAGGGTTACGACTTATTACAATCACAACTCAGACTTTACATATTACTTTTTAAACTTATAAAACCCCGATGAGATCCTCTCCCAGTTCAAGGATTGAATCCCACAACAAAATGATAGGCGCCCCCATACTATTTTAATTTAGTAGCCACATGTCGGGATATCAAAACAACGAGAGCAACTCAAATGCCCAAGTTACATAAACTAGACAAATGATAGAAATACAACCGCCGTCAACAAATACAGAAATTCCATTTAGAAGAACAATCAACTATATTCAGGTTAGAAGCAGGACAGTATATACACAAACATAAATTCTCCTACACCATAGGAAAACAAAGAATAAAGCTAAGACGAGTTTCATTTAACAACATGGATCCCAACGAATGGACATACAACTTCCCACCAAAGATTCAGACTGACAGAGCAACATTTAAAAACACAGTGACCATAATTTCTTCATACATCCATTTGGGTCTCATAGCAACGAAAACGCAGAGGTCCATACAAACAGCAAAACGAACTCCATAGATAAATGCAAGAGTCAATATTCATCTCAAAACCCACATTTACACAGTACAAGTACCATTAAAAACTACACAGAACCAAATTGTTAAATGCTACTGTAAGTATGGGAACCCTCTGGAGTTTCATTCATCAAAATAATAATTACAACATTATTCCAACCTCCGGTCGATCCAAAGGCGACCACATTCGAGACTTCAAAATAATAGTGAGCCAAAGGCATCACTAAGCCTCCCTAATGCATTTCAAATAGAGTCTTCTTCCACAACCGAGATAGGAAGGCGTGAAGGGTTGAAGGAACCCCGGACTTACCAGTTCAATGCCCAAACGTAGCTAGTGTTTGTTTCCATTTGGTCCAAACGCAAAGATTTTGCACCACGAATCCATACCTATCAACAGAGGCAATCCAATACAAGTTAGGGCCTGAACATTTATTTAGCATAAAGGTTAAAGACTTGAAAAAATGCAGTATTTACATATTAAAGGGTTACCTTGTAGGATTTGTTCGTTTACATCGCCTTTCAAGATCACCAACGATACCCTAGCCATGAGCGTAGCTTAGACCAGGTGCAACTATTACACAACCAGCTAAAACTCCCTCTCGGCCAGAAGACAAAACACACGATATGACAACATTGTGCAAACCCTCGCTAAGACCCTTATTTCCCAACTGGCCATAGGCCACGTGATAAGTCATGTGCACCATTAAGACTCCCAACAACCATGATAGGACTCCAATGTAATTGTAAACTATATAGTATAGTCGTGTAAGTTTCAATACTTGGTTAAGTATCACCAAGGTAAGATCTTAGCCCATTCATGTTTTGCATTAGGGGTGTTTGCACTTTAAGAGATTTACATGATGGAGTTGTTTAAAGGATGGCCACCGAGATACACCTGCAAGAGTATGACAAACAGATATGTATTAGCGAAATCACTAAGTAAGTCAACAGGTTTCAAACATTCACACCTTACCTCTTGGAAACTTTGTCAGGGGTGCATAAATCAACCCCAAGTTTCCAAGGTATTTCAACTCCTCTCATCAGGTCCATCTTTCCTGAGGATGACATTTAGATAGTTTACATTTGTAACATGAAATTAGACCATACAAGAGAAAGAGGGACTTCTAGTATTACTCTCATAGGTTAAATTTCCATAGAAACACACTCACCACAATTAATTTCGCAAAGAAAGCATGACTGAAAAAAACTACCTTGCTAGGAATTCCATAAACTCTTAAATATTGAAATCAAGTACCGATAATTTTTACAGTGCTGAAGTTAATTTATAAATATATAGTCTATGTTAGTCTATAGTCTATGTTAAGACTTGTGAGATAGATTTGAATGGTTTCCCAACTAGGTTAGAATTAAACATTCTACCCCTAGGATCATACGATGTACTTATCGACATGGATTGGTTAGAAGAACACCATGTCCTACTTGACTGCTTAAACAAGTCCCTACTCTGTAGGGATGACCAAAGGAATCAAAAGACGATTCAGTGTATCCCTAAGAAAGTGTCTGTAAGACAGATATCTTCCTTACAAGCAAAGAAATGTATCAAAAAAGGTTGTAAATTCTTTGCCGTCAATATCCAAAACATAGAAACTGATAGGGAACAAAAGATCGAAGACTTCCCAGTCCTTGTAGAGTTCAAAGATGTATTTCTCGAGGAAATACCGCGATTACCATCCAAACAAGACTTATAATTTTCCATTGAACTATCACCCGGGTTAGTGCTAGCTTCCAAAGCTCCTTACCGCATGAGCACACTAGAATTGGTGGAACTCAAACTTCAGTTACAAGAACTGATCGACAAAGGGTACATCCGACCGAGTGTGTCCCCTCGGGGAGCACGGATACTCTTTGTCAAGAAGAAGGATGGAACAATGCGGATGTGCATTGACTACCACAAACTCAATAAAATGACCATTAAGAACCATTACCCACTCCCTAGAATCGACGATTTGTTTGACCAAGTCGGAGGAGTGAAGATATTCTCAAAGATCGACTTACGATCCAGATACCATCAGGTAAGAATCCGTGATGAGGATATCAACAAAACTACATTTCAGACCCGTTATGGCCACTACGAGTTTGTAGTCATGCCCTTTGGGTTGAGGAACGCACCGGACAACTTTATGTGAATGATGAACAACATCTTTAGTAAGTACCTCGATAAGTTCGTTCTAGTCTTTATTGACGACATTTTAATCTACTCCAAGAACGAAGAAGAACATGAGGAAAACCTCTGAATTGTTTTACGAATATTATGGGAACACCAACTGTATGGCAAGTTTAGTAAGTGTAATTTCTACAAACCCCAGATTCAATACTTAGGGCATATCATTTCCAAGAAAGGAATTGCAGTCGACCCCAAAACGGTCAAAGCTATTGAAGAATGGCCCACACCTACGTGTGTATTCGACATAAGATCATTTTTAGGTTTAGCCGACTACTACCAAAAGTTCATTGAGAACTTCTCATGGATTTCATGCCCCATGAATGCCTTGTAGAAGAAGGAAAACAAGTTCATCTGGATGGCTAAGTGTGAAGAAAGCTTTCAGAAGCTGAAACAACTATTGATTAGTGCACCAATTTTAAGAATTGCAGACCCCAATGGGGCCTTCGTTGTCTGCACGGATGCAAGCAAGGAAGGACTTGGGGGATTCCTTATGCAAGACAATTTTTCCGTATGCTACAAATTAAGGAAATTGAAAGAACATGAGCAGAACTACCTTTTGCATGACCTCGAACTAGCCTCCATCATCCACAGTCTGAAGATGCGGCAACATTATCTTATGGGAAAGAAATTCCTATTAATGACGGATAACATGAGTTTGAAGTACCTTTTCAACCAACCCAACCTATATGCTAGGCATGCTGTTGGGTGGATTAATTGTTTAATTAATTAAACAACTAATACTACCAGAACATAAATTATCAACACGAGGAAGTCTTTTATTTCAAAGCTATCGTGCAAGATCTATGCAAGCACAATTTCTACCTGACACTGTTTATCTATTGGTATGAAATCGAAACTCTTTTTAAACTAGATCACACCTTGAAAATAAATCAAACCTTAAACCTATTCATAAAACCAAACTGTAAATCTAATCACACGTCTAACAAAATTAATTCTTATGAAGCAAGATCTAATTGCATAAATGTAAAAGAAGTGCTATGTTGGCCAACGATATATCAAAATGAATTAACAGGAAAACAACTATGATAAATCTAGTGAATGAAAGCATACAACTATGATAAATCTAATGAATGAAGGCATGAACTAAATAATAAACAAATCTACAAAATAAAAATCAACACTATCAGCATCTGCTCAGGGAAGAGGGCCCTTCCTCCAATGAGCAGAGTTGGATCTTCACAATGTAAGTCTACAACTCCAAAATTAAGAAACTGCCAGCATGTATTTTGAGAATGAAATCATTACAACAGAGTTTGGATCAAATCCTACAGCATAACATTGCTTTCTCTCTCCCCCCTTAATACATCAGAATGATTACATATTTATACATAAAATGCTCTCAGGAGAATGAGAAACCAAATCCCCAACTTGTGATCTGTTTCAACCAATTGCTAATTTGTGAAATCGGACACAGTAGTAAATCTGAGAATTACACGTTTAGAGAACCAGCTGTATAGCTCAAACCATAGCTTTGTTTGGATATTGCCTCAACAGTCAAGTAATTGAGGCCGTTGCACACAAAACCCATGTCCCAGATTTTCGAGATTCGTCTCCAGCTGCCCATAAATCGCGACGCAAATCAATGTGTTGTTATTTGGCATGTGTTTCTGGTTAAGGCCGTTCGATCATGAGCTAGAGGTTGCCATGTTGGACTTGGGCACGAATTGAAATCACAAATCCACATAATTAATCAAAAGATGAAACGATGTTATGAAATATCCATGTGGACGTGTGCTAGAATGCTAACTTTGGAAGCTTGAACCATGAGTGTTGTTGCTATTAATATGACAAATCACTCCATAAACCATCATCAGTAAAATTATGCATAATAGTATTCAATTCATCAAAAATAAAGGAAAATAATAATGATTAACCACTAAAACATCAATGGAAGTAATATGGTATGTTACGTGCAGTTATAGCAAATGGATGGAAAATGGAATGATAAATGGATGATAATAGGAAGAAGAGGGATGAAATATGTGTCGATAGGTGATAAAAACATGGACAAATCCGTGACCCAACATCTCCCCCAAACTGAACTTGTTGCATGTCCTCATGCAACCCAATAATTGTGTAGCATCCAAACTAGAAGGACTCATTGAATTGTTGCTTTCATTTTACCATTGGCACAATTGCAGCTAGAAGAGTTGCAGCCGAAAAATTGGCACAATTGCAGTTGGAAGAGTTGCAGCCGAAAAATTGGCACAGTTGCAGCTGGAAGAGTTGGAGCTAAAATGGGAAATTTAGCAAAAAATTTTGGCGGAGTAACAGCTGCGAAAGTAGGCAAGTCTGGCGGAGTAACAATTGTTGTATGGATAAATCTGGTGGAGTTACAGCTGCTAAATAGGATAAAATCGGAGGAGTAACAACTGCTGAATGGATAAAATTGGCGGAATGGGAGAAAAATAGCGGAGTCACAGCTGCGAAAATTGGTGGAAATGGCCAAAAGTGGCGGAGTCACAGCTATGCGAAAAAGGCGAAATGGGTGAAAAATAGCAGAGTCACAACTGCGAAAATTGGCGGAAATGGCCAAAAGTGGCGGAGTCACAGTTGTGCGGAAAAGGAGAAATGGGTGAAAAATAGCGGAGTCACAGCTGCGGAAATTGGTGGAAATGGCCAAAAGTGGTGGAGTCACAGCTGTGCAAGAAAGGAAAAATGGGTGAAAAGTGGAGGAGTCACAGCTGCAAAATTTGGCGGAAAGGTTAGCGGAGTCACAACCAATTAGTGAAAAATTTAGCGAAGAATTTAGCGGAGACCGGGCCATTTAGCAGAGAATTTGGTGGACTCACAACTGCCAGAATAGGAAAATGGACAAAATTGGCAGAGTAGCAACTGATGTTACAGCAAACTTCCTGAACCAATATCTCACAAAATACGATCTGGGTTTGGCTGAAATTTTGCAAGCAAGTTTCGACAAGTCCAATGCATCTCCACACCGAAAATCAGAGATACCCACATCATGGATTTCGGGAAAAATGTAAATTGGTTGTAGGTGATGATGGCCATTTTTTCTCAATCCGTGAAGTAGTTTTACCTGAAAATTGGTGAGTATCTTCCTCTTAACATAATGTTTCTACTCCCCAAAGCTCAAATTCATCTAATGCATGGATATCGAGATATAGGAAAAATGGTTGTAGGTGATGGTGGTCATTTTCTCGAAAACTGTGCATTGGATTGGGCTGAAACTTACCAGATCTGTTCTTCTTGCCATAATGCTTCACTCCTCCAAGTTTCATGAATATCTAGTTAACCAATTTCAAGATATGCTCACTTCAATTTCTGTACTTTTGCATTAAAAGTGTGGACAAATGAGAAGTAAAATGTGAACTTGATGGCAAAATTTGTTTTGAGCATCCGCAATAAATTATCAAACGGTTATTGGCTTATGAACTTGACAAAGAATGAAAACAACCACTCCCCCAAAATTACAACAAGCCCGTGAAAATTCTTTCTTTTATGGCAACATGTTCATAAGCTAGAAATGATGATTGTTGTTTGAAATGGTTGTAATGACAACAAAAACAGAGATCAAATATACCCAGAATCATGTTCTCAAAATGGCATCATCATGTTGTTCAAAACATTATTGATATGATATTCCATATTTGTTCAAATGTTGCTACAAGGTCTAAATACAAAGGTTGGTTGTGTTTTTCATTTGTGGAAGCAAGTAACCATGATGTCTCACACAAGATGGCCATGAATCAAGTGTCTAGAAAAGATATTTTAACAGTCCATTGTATGCAACCTAATTGTCATCAACTATGAGTGTGCAAACCCATTGAATGCATTTACCATATGTATAAAATGGTGGACAATCCATATACCATATAAAATGTGGCTCTCATCAAATTTGACTTCTGAGAATGTGAACCATCATGTGCACCAGTGAACCAAGCAAACAAATCATACCTCTATTTTCCACCTTGCTTGTATGATAGCATGCTCTTGTGAAGGAATGGCTTCTGCATCAACTTTTTCTGTTGTAGGTTCTTGTGGAGCCTTTTCCTCTCTTTCAGTAGTGGCATTGGCTTGTGCGTGTGTATCAAATTCTCTCCTTACTGTTGGTTCTTGTGTGACAGCAGCAAATCATTTTCTCATGCTTGGATGTAGGAGACGTTGGGTAGGACTTGATTTGGATGTGCTTGAGATGAATTGTTAGAATTGGTGGGCAAGGATGGAAATGGATGGACAGAAAATGCTATATAGAAAATGGAAATGGATAATGCTTAGTGGTCTTTCATGACATATTCCTAAATATTTAATAAATCAAAAACTCATGCTATTTTAACTCAAGTGTTACCTCCATGGAAGCCTTGGTTAACTGCTGCTGAGAGATGTAGCTAGGAGATGAGACTTATGAAGGTTGAATCTGATCCACAATGAGGAACTGTGCAAGCTGACTGAAAAAAAATGCTGCCAACTGAATGAAAAAAATACTGCTGAACTACAGGAAATATTCATCTTTACCCCTCCTAATGGTACAGACCTGTCCACATGAATTGGTTTTGCTAAATTCAAATGTGGAAAGGTCTCATTGGATTACCAACCATTGATGTCTATTGTTAACCAATGCGAGACTTTCCACCAATAATGCTAGTGGGAGCCAAGGTACCCTTGATGCACCCTGTCAGGTGTGAATAAATTTGTTGTTATCGAACCCCTTGCAGGATCTAACAGTCAGGAGGCATTGGTGTATCCTCATTGCTGTTAGCGAGAGAGTTTGTCATTGAGGCACACAAACTTCAAGGCATCAATAAATCTCTTATCTTGAACCCATAAAATGTGTTGATGTCGATGAGTCAAGACTGTTGGAAGGGAGGCCTTAAGGAATCCCCCATCAATCCAACGCGAGCATAGGACAAATGATTTGAAGAACTAGATATGAACGATTTTCACTAGCAAGTAGGCTTTATTGGAAAAATGAAAAGGATAGGGGGTAACTCAGCATGTAAGAGAGCTGAGAGACAATATTTGTGATGTACCTGCAATAATTAATTAATGCAAATACACGAGATATCATAAATAATAGAACAGAATCACTTTTATATTGATCACGGGCCACTTCGAGGGGGCAACCTCCTTTGAGCAAGCTCAATACAATTAATTTCACGGTGCCTTCAATGACCTCAACACACACTTATATACTAAGTCTATGCCCAATACTATGAGTCAAAACCATGGGACATATAATACTACAGGACGACTTACAAAGCATATGCGTTCAATACTATGGGTCAATACTATGGGCTAATATAAACTACGGGTCAACAAATACTACGGGACGAATTACAAAGCATATGCGTCCAACAACAATATACTAACATAGTAAAGAGAAGGGTTGACATAGGTTCCTAACATTCCCTCTCCCTTAGAAAAAGCTTTGTCCTCAAAGCTTTGGTTGGACAAATTGCTGCAGAATCTGAAGGAGTGGTTCCCCGGTAGCATCCTTGGTTTGCATTTCGGGCCACTGACGCCTTTGGAGTGTCAAGGAGGATTGCTTGGAAGGTTGTAGATGAAGAAGAACCCTGTCAGCTGCGTGGAAAATGCGCTCAGAACGGTGCTGATCGACTTGTTGTTTCAGGCGAATTCTGGCCATGTGAAGATTGTCCTGCAGAATGAGAAGAATCTGATCGCGGTTTCGAAGAACTGAGTTAATTTCCTGAACTGGGGAGCTGCTAAGGGTGTATGGAAGAAGAACTGGCGATGTTTGTCCATAGACTGCTTCATATGGTGTCCTTTGAGATGTGGTATTGTACCACCAGAGTGCTGCTAGGAAATCCATAGAAATAGTTGGCCAAAACTGTGTAGTGATGGGCAAGGGTTTGATCAATCCCGAAAGGAGTCTCGGTTCCCCCTTGTTGACTTGGAAAGTATCATCATTAGCCACCAGTTGTTGAATTGTCATTTTTAGTCCCAGCCAAAAGAAGTTACATTGTTCCTGGTCATACATTTTGCAGAATCTAGAGTGCCATGTTGATGAAGAAGCATGGAGATCATAGAAGAGATAGCCCTGTTGAACATATGGCAACCAATTTGGAACAAGCATAGAAAGAGCTGTAAGAGAAACTGGGTCATCAATTGTGCGAGAAGGAGCATATTCCACCATATTCTCCTTACCCTTATTGTAAGTGATCACATAGGGATAACCCATGAGTTGGATAAACCATTGCAGGTGTGTTGGGGAGGAGACCCCTTGTTCCAGAAAATTTTCCAGACTCGGGAGATCAGTCTTGATGTAGAAATAATTTCCTAATAGGTATGGCTGCCACTTCTGTACTGCATGCAAAATAGCCATCATTTCCTACTGAGAGGTAGATGTGGTTACATTCTTACCGGAAAGGTCTCTTGAAGGCAGCAAGCTCATTGGTTCAACAAAGATACCTGCATATCTATCCAAAGAAGTAGTGGAGACTGTTGATGGGTGCATCTGAATGGAATTGAGCTGAGCGATGACACCATGTGAATTCTTCTTAAGGATTTTTTCCAGGCGATGTGAACTGATGATGCAGAGAGACCCTGGTTGTAAGCCCCGAAATTTGTGTTGTGCCCCATTGACGTTAAACTGCATCCAGAGTTCAGCAAAATCCCATAAGATGGGGCCAAGTGTGTGTAACCATTGAACGTCCAAAACCACATCACATCTGCCTAAGGACAATGCAAACATGTCGGAGCGTAGGTTATAATCTTCCATAGAGATACACACATTGTGACACTTCCCCTTGCAAGGTAAGGTGACCCCATTGGCAACCATGACTTCAAAGTTGGAGCAAGGATGGACAAAACAATCAGCCTGTTTGGCAATTCGAGGGTCAATGAAGTTATGAGTGCTACCAGAATCAATGAGAATGGTAAGAGGGAGCTTCTTGAAGTATCCCCTGACCCGCATTGTTTGTGGGGTGGTGACGCCGGTTACAGCATGGAGAGAGATCTCAGGTGGGTCGTCCTGAGATGGGGTGTCAACAGGCGGGTGTTGCATGTCGACCAGATCATCTACTGTATCTGTAGCTTCTTCACCAAGTTCTAAGGCAGGCGGAGAATCCACATCCAAGATATAGAGCTTTTGTTGAACACATCTATGTCCCCGAGTGAATTTCTCATCACAATTATAACAAAGCCCTTTTTCTCGGCGTGCCTGCATTTCTATTTCAGACAAATGCTTGATAGCAGTTGGTTGAGGAGCAGGCGTGATGGGAGGTCGTTGGGAACCCATATTTCTGAAGGGAACAAAGGTGGGTTTTGAGCATTGTTGAGCTGCGATCTTGTCCTCGGCCAACTTAGCCAACCCTAGGACTTCCATCATTGTGTTGGGACAAAACATTTTGACCTCTGAGCGGATTTCATCCTTGAGACCACTGATAAAACAACTCCTGTAGAATTCATCAGACAATCCTTTTGTGTGATTGGCTAGTTTCTCAAATTCCATCTGATACACTCTCACTGTGCCAGTTTGGTGAAGTTTAGTGAGTGCTCCTGTGAAGTCGTCAAAAGCACTAGGATCAAATTTTGGCAAAATGAGTTGGCAAAAATCTGTCCAGTTTGGCTCGGGATGAGCTTTGATGTACCAACGGTACCATTGAAGGGCTTCCTGTTCCAAATGAAAGGATGCAAGTGGAACTTTCTGAACATCAAAAGTATTATGCAGATTGAAATATTGTTCTGCTCGGTATATCCATCCAGTCGGATCAGTACCATTGAAGCGAGGAAAATCAAGCTTCGGCCCACGAAAATTGCTAGAAGCAGAGAACCCTGTGGCTGCAAAAGATTCTGGCTGTCTGGTATTGTTCATGGCTGAATGTTGAAGATGGAGGCTGAGAAATTTTTCATCTAGATCTTGGAGTTTGGTTTGGATCACTGCAAGTGCTTCCTCCATGGTGTGTGCTCCTGCACGGGTGACAACCATAACCAGGTTTTTTTTTTTGTTGACTGGGTAGGAAAACAAAAACAGGAACTACTTCAGTAAGGGAAAATTTGGATTTGGGAAAAAATCAGAAGGGTAATTGGGGTTTGACTAGGTTTTGGACACTGTTGGATAGACAGGGAAGCAAAAATGAGGATTTCAGAAGCGGGGTGAAAGAATGGGAAAATTTGGCAGAGGGGAACAAAGAAGCAGAATTCAGAAAGGAACTTTGTGGTAAAATTTGAAGGTGATTGGGTGAAATTTGAGGAAGTTATGGCAAACCCTAAAAATCGACAAATGTGAGATTTCGAGCTGTAGGAAGGGGAATTGAAGATAGGGTCCTCAGGAATGAAATATGCAGAATGGAATGACAGGGGTTCCCTAAAAATTTCAACAGAAACAGAGGTAAAACAAGGGAGATATGGAGAAAAACTGAATTTTTTTTCAGATTGGAGCGGCTACGGCTCATATTTTTTTATTCTTTTTTACAGACTGGAGCAGTTACGGCTCAGAAGGAATCTGGAACAACGCCAAACGGTTGGATCTGGAACGGCTTGCAAAATGGATCTGAAACGGTGCAACAGTGATCGGCAATAGTTTAGCTAAAAGTAGATATGGACCCCAGGTATGTGCGGCTTCCTAACATTTCAGGGTTTTCACTCAGCCACCAATGTTGTCTGACGGCTTGCGTATTGGGGCAGTACCCCTCACTCCACGGCTCAGGTAAAACTGATAACCGCTTTGCCACAAACGACAGCTCTTGGTTTACCTCACGGGTGGGAACTAGTCAATCAGGTAGGGGTCGTTGCCCTTTTCGCTTGGCAGGTCCTCTCAATGGCCAGCTACTTCGGGGTTCCTGTGGTACTCCTCACAATGAGTTTTAGGGCTTATGCCCAAGTACTTCCCATAGTTAAGCAGATAGGGATTATTCCCAGATCCGAACTTGCAAGAGAAAAAAATTTCGGCAGAAATTCCACCCAATGTTCAAAAACCGGATCTATATTGCTCAGAATCGCTGTTATAGCATGTTTCTGGAACTGGAACAACCACTTTGCTTCTACCCATGAAAGTGGAATAGAAATCTGGGCACTCGGTCAAAAGCTTTTCTCGCCGCAATTTTCGCGGCCGTCACCGAAATTCTGAAAAATTGTTGATTTTAAATCCGCGATATCTCCACTTTTAGAACTCCAAATGAGATGATTTTTTTTTGAAACTGCATATTTTTGAAAGAGGAATTTAGATATGCGATCGGTTTCTTCTGATTTTGTGCAAAAAGTTTCAGAAATTGATCTGAAAGTCGCCACCCAAAAAAGAAGAAAAAATTTTCCCACTTGTGCCAAGGAAAGTGCTCTGATACCAGATGTGATGTACCTGCAATAATTAATTAATGCAAATACACGAGATATCATAAATAATAGAACAGAATCGCTTTTATATTGATCACGGGCCACTTCGAGGGGGCAACCTCCTTTGAGCAAGCTCAATACAATTAACTTCACGGTGCCTTCAATGACCTCAACACACACTTATATACTAAGTCTATGCCCAATACTATGAGTCAAAACCATGGGACATATAATACTACAGGACGACTTACAAAGCATATGCATCCAATACTATGGGTCAATACTATGGGCTAATATAAACTACGGATCAACAAATACTACGAGACGACTTACAAAGCATATGCGTCCAGCAACAATATACTAACATAGTAAAGAGAAGGGTTGACATAGATTCCTAACAATATTCATGGGTTAGGTGTGAGTGGAGTGGATAGTATGAGAGTGATGAAATGGAGCAGGAGTTCATGGAAGTGATGGAATGGTGTAGGAAAGAAGAAAATGTATGGGCAATCATGGTGTTGGTGAATGAGCATGATGGACGAAAGGTCTTTTGGGAGGCTTCTTTAATAGCAATTCCTGTAGAAATGGAACTTGACTTATGGAACATTGGTCTTCATATGGTTTGCACATCAATATCTCCATTTTTTTTATGTGCTCAATCCATTTGCAAATTGATAAAAAGTCTTCAAGAGTCACTCGTGCATGCACTGACCTTCTTCTTCCTAAGGACCTGCAAAAACCTAGCATTTGCCTACGGGACAGGGATGGCCATCTAGACTCACCAACAGTATTCCAATCATAACTTATCCGTTCCTTATCTGATTTGAGTGATTCAAAAGCCAAATGAAATTAAATTCATAGGTCTATGTCCATTAGAAACAGGTTTTAAAAATTCTATGTGATGATATTCCAATTTTCTCAATAACAACCTGCATGACAAGGTGTTTTTTCGAATTTTGGACTAAACCAACAGTCATGGCTTTTGGAATAACTTTTTCGTTTGATAACGGATTGACGTGATTCCAATTGGAGATGAAATTAGATTCATGTAGGGATATCCGATATAAATAGGTTTTGAATCCAATAAGAGTGCATGATTCGAACAGTCCAATGAACAATCTAGAAAACTGAGTTTTAAAAATATTGATTTGTGATAGGCAGTTGGTATTTTGGTCATAAAATTTGCGTACAATATCAGAATCGAGTGATTCAAATTGTTTTGTGAACTAGATTCATAAGGGAATATACCAATGAAACAGGTTTTCAAGACCTATCCAATAAGGCATTCAAAAAGTGACTGTCCCAGCTCTGTTCCTAAGCTACCTGCTTGACATCCTGTTAGTATTTTGACCATAAATTTTCCGTTTGACGCCCAATCTCAAAATTTCAAATTGGTTTGGAAACTAGATTCAAAGGGCTACTTAGTATGTAAACAGGTTTTAAAAATAATTCCAATTGATCTCCAAAAAACGGACTATCCCGACCATGTTCCAGTAAAAATTTCAAGTCAAAATGGCACAAAAATCTAATAAATGAAATTTGACTCCCAAAAAGTGACCGGAATAGGTGTGAAAGTTTGTGATGATATAAATTCAAATAGAACACACACTCATACCAAAAATTTCAAGCATTGAGTACCTAGATTGACTTACACAGTATGTTGCAGCTACAGTTGCAACTCTTAAAAAAATGATATAATGTTGAAATAAAGTCTATGTATTTTTATGGATGTGTTATATAGAAATAAAAACTAAATGCATACCATGATGATCGCATAAGTTTCAAGCTTTAAGGGTTCCATAATTGTTTGGCTCATTTTCTCGTGGAATCTTCATTCACCAATGCTTCCTTCCTCTTACCAACTTCCTGAAAAAGAGAGATTAGTAATATGGGTGGCTCTTACTGCACCATGTGTCCAAGAGTTCTTATTCAAAACAAAATGATACTATCTATGCATCTAAGTGAAAAATTGAACGGGATCTTACAAATTTTATTTATTTACAATATCCTACACTACTTGGAAATAACAAATTTTTTTCAAGTGTAGGAAAACTTCCAACGGAGCCACTTTCGAAGAAATGACTCAAGTATTCTCATACTCCCAACAGAAAATTATAACTTTATGAATGCTAGGATATGAGAGATCAACTTCCCTTGAAATGATGGTGCCAAGAATTGGTGAAGTATGGAATGATGTTGTAGACTGATGACAGATTGAAACCAAGCTTCAATATAGTCTTTGTTCCCTTGATTTCTCATGGATGTTACACCATGAAGCTCCTTAGTAAACTGATCTTCCTGAATGCATAAGGGATTTGGATCTAATGATGTGAAGGATGCTTCTGGTTCCAATGTCTGTTCTTCATCAAATTTGTTGATGATCATAAGAAACTTCACTTCCAAGTCTTGGATTTAAAACATGTTCAGGCCTCATATGGATTTGTTGCAATAGTGCACAGTCTTTTTGCAGCAGTGTAGATGAGGTAGAACATGAGGGAAATGTAGGAAACGTTTGCAGTTCATCACTGTAAGCATACTGTACTGCTTTATTATAGTTAGGGTGGAGGGTGGATTGGATAGGAAATTGTGTTGGATACCAAGGAGTTTGATGAGAAGATAGACATGGATGATGTAGAGGATAGGTTTGTGAGGTTGATATTGAAGGACCAAGTTGTGTTGCAGAATGAGAGAGAGTGTCCATGTGATCATAAGATAGGCCATTCCAAACTTGTGGATAAGGTAGGAAAGAGTTAAATTGAGGTTGCAATAGCTTCCATGGTGGAAGAGTATTTAATGATTGAGTATGAGAGTAAGGAAATAGAGGGATAGAGTTTTGAACCATACATGTAGGCCACGGTTTCCATGACTGTTGCAATGAGTTTGCTGCAACTCATAGATCTCTTTGATATGTTCCATTCATCCTTGGTAAGGAGGGACAACAATCCGTGGAATGATTCAAGTCACATATACCACAAATTTCAAGACTATCCAAAGGGAAATCCCTTGCTTCTCTTATGATCTCCTCCTTCTTTTCCTTAACCTACAAATCATCCAATTGTGAATCAGCTTCAGAAATTTCAAATAAATTGATGATTTCAGCTCCTATAACTTTTGTTCTTGCAGCAGATCTCAAAGATTGAAAAGAAGGATTACTAGAATTCTTACCTGTCTTGAATACCTTCTACATAACTCACAAATATTATCATATGCTAACTAAAATACATCACCTGTTCCCATTAGATTTAATATTTATAAATATTCATCTTGGATTCCCTTCAGTAGAAGTGTTTTTAAGGTCTCTTTCCCTAATTGCCTTTGTTTTGATCGTTGAAGGTTGTATTGAAAGCATTCCACATATTCCTCCAAATGCTCTTCTTCTCCTTGTTTCATTTTGAAGATATCTTCATTGACCTTGCAATAATCTTGGTACCTTTTCAAGAATACATGTTTCATGTCTTCCCAAGTTTGTATACAATTCCCACTGAGGCTCATGAACCATAGGAGGGCTGTTCCTTTTAGAGTAAGGGGAAACACATTCAGCTTCTGGTCATTAGTACGATCATATCCTTTACAAAGTACTTCAAATTCAAATAAAAATACATCAGGATATTCATTTTCCAAACCATGAAAATTTGGTAGAACATGTGGGGGAATGCTTTTCGTTGATGCCACTCCTCCTAAATCTCTAATGGGAAATTCGAAGGTAACAACTTCTACATCTTTCTTACCTGCCATCTCTTCATTAGATTCTTCGTGTGCTATCTAGAGACTCCTCCTTCGAATGTTCCTATCAACTTGTTAGTATAATGGGTGGTGCTTACAACACCACTAAGGGGAATGATAAGATTTACGCTTAAAAAATTGAAAATGAAAAAAAAACTGAATGCAAAGAAAAGAAAAAACACACTCAAAGCAAATTCAATAAACTAAAAAGTAATCATGCAACCTACATGCTCTACTTTAACAATGCATCTACAAAACAATGCCAGATGTAGTTTTGCACTATTGGTAACTTCCCCAGCAACGACGCCAAAATGTTGGGTGGATTAATTGTATAATTAATTAAACAACTGATACTACCAGAACATAAATTATCAACACGAGGAAGTATTTTATTTCAAAGCTATCGTGCAAGATCTATGCAAGCACAATGTCTACCTGACACTATTTATCTATTGGTATGAAATCGAAACTCTTTATAAACTAAATCACACCTTCTTGAAAATAAATCAAACCTTAAACCTATTCATAAAACCAAACTGTAAATCTAATCACACTTCTAACCAAATTAATTCTTATGAAGCAAGATCTAATTGCATAAATGTAAAAGAAGTGTTATGTTGGCCAATGATCTATCAAAATGAATTAATAGGAAAACAACTATGATAAATCTAATGAATGAAAGCATACAACTATGATAAATCTAATGAATGAAAGCATGAACTAAATAATAAACAAATCTACAAAATATCAATCAACACTATCAACATCTGCTCAAGGAAGAGGGCCCTTCCTCCACTGAGCAAAGCTGGATCTTCACAATGTAAGTCTACAACTCCATAATTAAGAAACTGTCAACATGTATTTTGAGAATGAAATCATTACAACAGAGTCTGGATCAAATCCTATAGCATAACATTGCTTTCTCTCTCACCCCTAGTGATTAAAAACTTATAATAGTGTGAATTCCCATACTTAGAGGCTAAGAATACTCTTAGGAATATGTGTGGGGACCTTTGTGGTGTCTTTGTTGGTCATAGATTCCTAAAAGCTTCTTTTAGGGCCTTAGCTAGAGGTTTTCTCCATTGATCATATAGATGGATCTAAGACCCATGTCTTGTGTTAAAAACCTAATAATAATACTAATTTCCACAAAAAAAATTAAGAAGATACAAATATCTCAAATGAATAATCAAATTTATATTCAAATAATTTTATTACTACTTTATAATAGTAATAAATTAAAAATAGTTGTTATTTATTTATTTGTCGATTGTATTTATATGTTTAAATAATATAAAAAATGAATAAATGAATTGAGCTATTTTCCAAATATTTTTTTTGAACTTGTGCTTGTGGTGTAAACTTCATAAATGATTTGTTGTTTGTATTATATGTTTAAAGAATATAAAAAATGAATAAATGAATTGAGCTATTTTCCAAACATTTTTTTGAACTTGTTGTGCTTGTGGTGTAAACCTCATAAATGAATCACGTGAATTTATTTGCTTAAATATTCTAAATATAAATATTTGAATTTCTTGTAAGTATGGTGCAAAAACTCATAAATTAATCTTTGATGATTTATTTTAATTGATGAAAAAATAAATAAATATTGAATTCAATTATTTTCAAAATATTATTTGTGAATTTTTTTATGGTGCAAATCCACATAATAAAATCCTACATGTATATGTCCATGTGGAAAATAATAGCTTAGCACCACTTTATGGTACTTGCCAACATGGCATTTCTCGTAAAGGTAAAACTCAATTTCCAATAATATTAACTAATATAACACCATATTAGCACCACAAAATTTAAGTGGTGGTAATACCACCACTTTAACACCACAAAATATAAATGGTGCTAATAACACCACTTTAACACCACATAAAGGTAAGTGGTGCCAATACCACCTAATTTACACCACAAATTATAAGTGGTGCTAACTTGTGGTGCTAAAATATGGATTTTCTTGTTGTGATAAAATTGCAAAATTTTATAGAATCTATATCCATCAATATGCAAACTTAGCTCTTTCACTTTCAAATGTTTGCACCTTGAAATACTTGGTCATTATTTTATTTTTGGGTATTTAGTTTCTTGTGATTCTATTTTCACTATAATGAAGCATGTTTGTTTGTGTTTTCAATATGAATATCATTCCAAGATAATGCTATAATATCTTGGTGGGTGATGGTGCATATTACCACCCAACATGTTGGATACTACTCCCTACATACAAAATGGCTTGCACCTTGAAATATTTGAGCATTTGCTTAAACCCTAATATTGTGTATTTCTATTTGCATTCTTGATCTAGATAAGGAGGTCACAACCATAGATATCATGCCTCTACAAAAGGCACCCAAGTAGAAGGAACACCCTTGCCTTATTTCCATCTTATTGTTTGTTGTGTGTCTTGATGTGCAACGTGCAGTTGTGTGTTTCTACCATGAAAAGCATATCATGATCACGACAAAATCTATTGGGTTGTATTGCCTCAATCGAAAAAGATCAACTAGAAAACTCATCATTTATCATGTGAACTATACCACATAATGGATCCGTGAAATGCATATCATGATCACGACAAAATCTATGGGATTGAATTTCCTCAATCGAAAAAGATAAACTAAAAAAAAATCGTTTATCATGTGAACTATCACAATGCATTCATAAAAAGATATTCCTATGAGGGAAAGAAATATTCTCTCCACACATGTGCTCAGTAACCAACATCGTCCCATCATGAGAATCTATTTCCCTTGTAGTGGACAACCCCTCCTCATTATGAATTCGCAGAATATTTTGGCAAATAAAAATATATTGAAGAAAGTATAATAGAGTGATGATATACATGAATCCTCATGACGATGTACCTATAAACACTGACTGGTCACGAGGTGAAGACGTATGGACCCATCGATGTTTTATAATTGTATTCAATAATTATTTCTATTATTGGTATCATTACCATTACATTTATTTAGTTATTAATTAAATTAATACTATTTATTTATCGTATTGTTGAACATATCTACTTTTATGTTTATTACATCGCCGCCCTCTCAAGGAATGATTTTTCCTCGAAGCATAGTTACCAAGCTTGTCTTCCCCTTTAATTGGATTCTGTATCTTGCTAACCTCCCTAAGATGAGGCAAAATATAGTTTTGGGTGGTGTTTGTCCATAACCAAAAATAGCTTATTTTTCATATGCATCATTATCATCCCTACTTGGTAGTGTGCAACAGATTGATTCTAGTTCAATACCTTTGGAAGCGGTTCATCATTGTCGGAATTTGAATTGTATGTTATCGGCATGGTCTTATTCGATACTCCTTCTTGCTTTCCATCCACTATTAAATAGTAGTGCAAAGGCATAAATGTCTTCACATCTATGACCTGGAATCCAATTCTTACCACATCATCGGCACTTGTTTTCATTCCTTTTATCCTTTTCAGAATGAGAATATCTATCTTTATTGCAACTAGTTTCCTTCCTTGGAGAGTGAAAAACTGCATCTTCTTGACTAGTCAACTTTCTTTTCCATCATTTTTTCCATAATCCTGGCTTCAAACAAGTACTACGGATAATGGATTTTAATCGATAAATATATAGCTGCAATAGGTGGTCATCTGTAAGATCAAGAAATATCGTTGCAAGAACTTCCCACTCATGGGTATATTCGTTCATTTTTCTTTTTTGTTCTAAATGGGTAAATTTGGTATAGCTGTCATATTTTTCATAATGGAACCTCTTAAGGTGATGTTCTATGAACATTCTCCAGTTAATAGAGAAACCACTAGTTTTATTAGACCACCAGGCGAACCAATCATAACAATCACCTTATAAATGTAACTTGATTCCATCGATATTTTCTCTAATTCTATGGAAGGTGGGTTCATAGAAAAAATTCCTTTGATTTTATAGCCCACGTGATGGACTTTTGATCATCCAACCCATCATATTTAGGTATCTCGATTTTGGTTTTATTTAGATACCCTTTGTTATCTGGATATCTCTTGTAATTAGTGTTTGGTAGTTATGGGCTTGGTGGCAATCTTTGGTGAACTAGGTGTTGTGAAAATAATGCATCTACCTTTTCGATTAGCTAGTCAATCATTTCATTAGGATCATTAAGTGCCCTTGTTGCTTCATCCCTGTCTTCATTTCTTAATCTTAATGGAGTTTATAATCGATTTTCACTCTTTCGTTATCTTGTTAAGACTCTCTCTAAATGTTTTAAATGTCTCTTCCATTATCTTGTTACGATTGTGTTTGGATGTTTTAGATGCCTCGCCTATTTTTCGGTCCATTTTTTTCCTAAATATCTTCGTTATCCCCTAACCCTTTATGTCATTTCTTAGCGTTCCCGAGGCAGTGTCGTTCACTATTAAATTGATCCCCTCAATGATTAACCTCATCATGTAAGTGGTTCGTCATTGCTTACCATCTTTGGCTATTCCTTTTTCTTTGTAAATCTCACTTTAATTTTGAATTTCATGATATGGTATATAATTTTTTTTTTAATTTGTGCAAAAGTAAAATTAAAAAAAAAAAAAAAATTGTTAACTTGATTTTAACCCAAGCTAAAAAATCGTAATAACAAATCAAACTTGGTTAAAAGATCCCAAAAAATAAAAAATAATCATTCGATAAGGAATGCCCTATCACAAAAAAGGAGACTATAGGGATTAAAATGTTGTATGATTGAGTTGAAAAAATGTATGGTAGTCGTATGAGTGTACGAAATAAATATTGTGTGGTGTATGGATGAGGTACAATTCATACGAAAATGGCAACTAGAGGGGGGTTAAGTATGGAGAGTGGTTGAGTACGGAGAGTAAGTAGACTATGGAAAATGCACAACAAAGAGTGAGAATGCATGGAATGCATCTCAATGGCAACCCACTCAGAACATTGAGGACAAAGTGCGATTACACCAGCATTTAATCGTAATCGAAGTGGCCATATAGTGTGCACTGAACAATGAATTCCTTGCGATGAAGACATCAATGCCTAATTTTATGGTGGATATTGTATGGCTGGTAGTGGCAGCAGCTAATTGTAGATTGTACATACTAGTATATTGTAGACTGTATAGAACATAAATGTGAGGGTTTATAATAATTAACCCGAAATTGGCTTGAATTCCGATGCAATGGACAACCCCTATTGACTATGAATTTTTAGAATATTTTTGCAGGAAGAATGTATTGAAGAAAGTATATTTGATAGAATGATGATATACAATAATCCTCATGAGGATGTAGTTATATGCATTGACTAGTCACGAGGTGAAGAGGTATGTACACCCCTTGGTGTTTCATCATTGTATTTAATATTTTTTTCTATTATTGTTATTATTACCATTACATTTATTTAGTCCTCGAATTGTTAATATTATTTATTTATTGCATCATTGTTATGTATTTTTATGTTTATTACATTGTCACCCTCTCAAGGAATGTTTTTTCCTCAAAGCATAGTTACTAAGCTTGTTTTCCCATTTAATTCGAGTCTGGATCTTACCAACCTTGTTGAGGTGAGGCGGACTATATTTTTTTGTTGTTGTTTGTTTCTTTCTAGAAATAGCTTCCTTTTTATACACATCATCACTCTTTCAATAGTTTATAAACGGTAGGATTGTTCTCCCTTAATGGTATATTAGAAAAATGAGATGTAAAACAACTGTCTCGGTTTCAAATAATGGCGTTATACAGTGTGATAAAAAATAAAATAAAATACCCACATCATCCATTCAATCACTAGTTCTAATTCCACTTAGAATTGAAGATCATAGATTTGTTTCTATGTAGACAAAGCAAGATGAATTATAATTAAACTATATAAAAGTCTAGGAGTGTTGGGTGCTCTCAAGAGGAAGAGTGCACCCTTCAACAAGGCCATGTCAATCCCAATAAAATTTGTGATCAAACTTGATGTTATTCCCAAGGAGGACACATTCAAAGTGGACAATGCACCCAAATGCAGCGAGTGGTCGTTGAGAGGATTTCTTCCTATTTTATGCTTTGAGTGGTGGTTATTACATGCATTCAAGTAAGTGCATTTTCCATCCATAGAGTGTTGAGTGAATGAGTTATCTTATTATTTATCATCATTTGTGTGGACCATTTGGAATTCTATATAAAGGGTAGTTAGCTTGATGATAAAATTAAGACATTTCTTCCCAAATAATACTTCTACACTCTCTATTGTTCTTATTGATCTTGAATATTATCTTGGTTATTTTTCCTTTGGATAGTATGCCTCCTCTCTAAGTTAGGTTTTATAGGTTACAGAGTCCTTAAATACATCAAATTGTCTGATAGCATTGGTCTAGGACTTTCTCTCTATCATAAATCTAGGAATCTCTTCCTCTCTCGGCTCAATAAATTGTCATAAGAAAAATTCCAGATTCCTTTCACTAGTATGCATCCTTCCACCTAGCTCTATGTCAGCACATTCTCTTAGTTCTCCCCTTCTTCAGTTCCACAATGAAGTGGAACTCGTTTCTAGGAAAGAATATTTATTCATATCTAGTCAAGGGAAACCCAACCCTCCCACCCATATTTCAAGTTCTGGGGTTAGTTTTCAATTTCATATTCAATATATTTCTAGAGTTTTTTTTCTTCGATCTATCAATCTGGACATCTGACTTGAGTTATCCAGACACCCCTCTGCACATCCAAAGTGTTCATTATACTATCCACAAGGATTTTTTGTTGTATCATTTCCATCGTAACACCCTCACAATCCCAAAAACTAGGGATTTCCCAGCATAGTATTCTATAATTTTCTCTCCCTCAAGGTGCCATGGCCCCTCACAAAGAGGAATCTAATGACAAGTCCAAGTCTAATTGTGCCCCTCTACACCTAGATACTTTTAAGATGCTCAAGTAAGAGCTCATCAATTAACCTCAGCCATTATCTTTCAAGTGGATACAAATACTACTCTCCCCAAATATTGTGGATAGATGAAGGGTGAGGTTGTGGATTCCTAGATCAGTAGCCTCACTTATAAATATTTATCCCATAACATATCAAAAATTTCTTATGGATAGAAATCACCTAGATCACTGGGTATTCACTCAATGAAACTATACCATAGTGCCTTCGTTCATGTGATATTAAATAATACCATTGATTTCACTAGTTATAATTTGATAAATACCTACCAAAATCCTTTTGTTGATCCCCTCCTCCAAATATATAAATTTTAGCATTCGCCCTCTCTTCTTAGGGAATATATACATACATAACAACAACGAGTATCTATTTTATAAGGATGGATCATATTTTTCACACAACTTCATCACATAGATGTAGCCTGGATACTCCCTTGCTTGGGATCCACTCTCTCTCAATGCATGATGTTCTTAGGGCACTCATTATGGACTTGGATTCTCTCATGTGGCTTGAATTTCATATGGAAATACAATGTTGGAAAGGCCTGGTACCAACAATAGACCCCCATTGGCCCCTATCTAGCCTATGCACACATTCAAGACTTCTATCCTTCATTCATTTTTATCTGGGTACTATTGGGATATTACTTCACAAATATTGCATAGTCGATGTCACTCAAATTCCCACTCCATAGGAAAAATTTCCCATCTGCATGGCCCTCATGTTTTTGTTCCATTGATCATTTTCATTTTTTTTAAAGAAACTGCTCAAGCCTTGTCCACAGTCACAACACCCCAGCATGTCTAGCACCCCACCTTCATAATGAGATTTTATATTCTTATCAGTATCCTTTGGGATGGTCCCCATCTTAAATTTTGAATCATGGAGGGTCTCCAACTCACAAATTATGTCATAGTTCCAGATATTGCCACTTTTTTAAAATCAACAACTCTTAGGCTTGTTAGATCATCCCAGTGCTTTATGACCACACAATTCCATATTCTCCATTGTTGAATGAAGTATACCTCCTATTTTTCTATGTTTTCAGACCTACATCGGGTCCAAATTTGTGATTCTTTCAAAATAAATCAGGAGGAAGTAATGTATATTATAAAGGGAAATATTACTAAAATATAGCAATGGATTTGAGGGATGCAACAACACAAATTAGAAATGCTAAAACCCCATAGTTTAGTAGTTCTTACACAACAAACACATACCATAACCATAAATGGGTTGCTTCTTAAAATTATCCCATGTCATGATCTTGAAGTTATTAGAGACAACCACGAGAAATGAAATATTTTGGAGGGGAATTGAGTTTTTATATCTTTAACCACCATAAACATACGTGTCCCTTTTCAAAAGAAGGAAATGAAAATCCCTTTTTAGTTTCATTAACACAACAAGAAGAGATTGACGAAAAACCTTCAACTCCTCATCCATATCCCTATTTATAAAGTATAATGATGGGGGTTTGTGATTTGATATGTACCTATGTGTGCATGATAACCCCCCCCCCTCCCCAATACACACAAATTATTGTGTGTGTGCGGATGGGTGGGTGTCCTAATGCTGTAGATCAGTGGGTTTCCACTAATGCACTAATGTCATTGGGTATCTGGGTAATTCCATGGTAGAAAATTATTGATTCCAATCCCCTAAGAGGCATGCACTAATCAATGCTGATGGGTTTACTGACCATTCCAATAATGAATGTGGGGAACAATACATGTGTTTCCATGTAATTTTTTCCTTGGTATGTGTGTGTGTGCATGCGTCTGTAAGTCCAAGGGGTTATCTAAATTATTTAGTTCGTTATGTGTAAGAAAGATTCAGGTTTGAACCCCACTACATCAAGCACACTAGTATATGTCAATACATTTACTAGTTATTCCATCCACGGATGTTGAAAATGATCCATTGGTTTTTCCTCTGAGGTTTACCTTGGAAAATTTAAAGTGTGTGTGTGCACATCCCCAAACATTATCTGATTCGATTATTTCCACTATTGATAGGACACTACATGTAATCCGACATGTTGTGTAGGTCCCCATTCCAATCTCGTGATGTCAGGCACACTAAGCCTATGACCCGCTTTACACTGGGTACCAAAGTGACTTGAAATTTCCTAGTGATTTATTTCCACACACACACACACACACACACAATCCCAAGGGTTTAGCTTAGCCAATTTAAGCAATGTTTTTGAGCGTTTGGTTAATTTTGTTCTAGTGGATACCCACATTGAAACCCCCTCAAGTAAGTTTCACTGGTCTATGTTAATATGTTTATTAGAGATGACATCCATAAGGTGGGAAAGCATTCCTTGTGTTTCCAAAAGGGTTGCGTAGACCAGTTTTTAAAATGATGTTAGAAATTTGGTTATTTCTATGGAAACGAAGATTCATTTGAATCCCCTTGTGTAATTTGCACTAGTATAAGATGGTAGGTTTGCTCTGGATTCCAATCACAAATATGGGGATGGATCCCTAGTACTACCTCAATTGTGGTTCAATTTTAGCTAAGTCCAGCTGGGTTACCAATCACTATTGTGGATGATGGTTGAGACGCCCACCATCCACATATTCCAAGAATACAAGGGTCTCCTACAAGGATTTCCTTGGAAATGCATAACTCTATCTTTGCATGTGTGTTATTTTATTATATAAATTTTGTATCTAATTTTAGTGGTGTAAAACGTTTTTCTCTATGTGTGTATGTCTGTGTTATTTTATTATAGTGTTTTGTCTAATTATACTCCTGTAAAAATGTTTGTGTGTGTGTGTGTGTGTGCACGTGTACTCACACACACATGCACACATGCTTGCGTGTGTGTAATTTACAGTGTAAATCAAATATGAAATTATCTGCTTTTCGGTCTCTCAAAAGAACATGATGGGAAACCAATGTTTCTAGCCTTCAATCTAATAAGAATCATTTTAGATTCATGGAATTGCATATATAAGATGTTAACATTGTGCAATTCAATTGCAGTAGTCATATTCAAGGGCGATCAATCCATTTATGTATAAAAAAAGAGATTTTACCAATCCAAAAATCCATTTTTTGTAAAGATTTCCTAACCAAATTACAATGATGAAAAACTAGAAAAGGGCATTGAAACATAGAATGCTTAAGCTTCTTCTATATATAATTTTATTAATCTCAATGTTATTGATAACTCTTCACGAACGTGAATCTTTGCACCATAGATTAAAATTTTTCTTTCGTACCTATACTTTCTTGTTAACAACACAAGACAAACACTAATCCAAAGTGGCTTTTATTCGTACATGCATGCCTCTTGCCATTATTTTTAAAATATTATGACATTTTGGAAATTAATGTTCCAACTTAACTATGGATGGCTCTCTTTTTAGGAAGCCATCGTAGTGAGCTAACTATAATATAATTTAGCATTAGAAAATATCCATTTGTTGAGGACATTATGCTTATCATGTGGGAAAATATCTATTTATGTAGGAAATCATATTTATCATGTGACACAATTATTACACCTTGGAAGTGTGTTGAAAGATTATGTCAACTTCACACATTATTTTGGGATATGCTTAATGAAAGATTCCATGAACTTAGCACCTTTTTTTGATATTCTTAATGAGAGAAGTTACTTGGTAAAAAATTACATTTATGTGTATTATGAGCGAGACTTGGATATGAAATATCCATTGGAGTTGTTGACTAGAAGTCATATTCTAACTTCAAATGGGAAAATTTGTGTCATGGCATGTAATTCATTGTTGTTTTTCGACATTCTTACTCATAATGGTATAGAGTTCATGGTGGTAGGAAAAGTATACCTTTCTCAATATAAATTATAAATTTCCGCAAAGGGTAAACTAACGTCATTGTTCCATAATTAATAAAAATATAAAAATTATAAATTATAAAGAATGTTTTCGGATAAATAAGTTGTATTTAAAAAAAGTTCTTAAACTGTTGACTTAAACTTCTTAAGGTTTTGCAATCATATGTTTATTCAGTTGCCACATTTTATCAAATTTCTATAGTGTATAACTTAAAATTCCCAAACCGTGTTGAAACATGATTACAATGAGCCCAAGTAATGTCGTAATAAATTGAAAGTCAAGGACACGGTGATACAATAAGAATTATACACAAGACAATACGATAAATGAAAATCCCTTCACCAAACATATTTAATATAATTGAGTACTTCCTAAATTAATGTAGGGACCTTCACATATAAACCATGAACTTACATGGCCCGAGGGGTAAGCTCAACCAAGGAATATTTTAGGGTCTAATTTCGCACATGGGATAATTTTCCATGCTTATTTCCAAAAAAACATATATGCCAATTTCAATATTTTCTAAAATTCATTTTCCCAAATTTTGTAGGATAAAATTGTTTCACTCTAAAAATCGTCAAAACTTTATACAAACTATATAAAATCCTTAGAAATTTGAATATTTTTACTGTAAATATATCGTCAACATTTTATGGTTTTCATTTTATGAGTTTCTAAGTTTCAACAAGGTTTATACACTTTAAGATAAGTTTGGATCCTTAAAATTTTACCTCGGCTCAATTTGTTGCCATTGATGTTGTTGGGAATTTGGCTAGTTCCGTGTGAGAAAGTGATCAGTTAAAATCCCCCTAGTATAGGTGTAGTACTCTAATCTGTCAATTTTAATGGGGATTCCATCTATTGATGCGGTGTCCAAGCATATCTTGGGCTTTCCCTTAAAGTTTTCCTAGGGAAAAGGAACATTATGACTAGCGTTTCTTAATGCAAATTTGACCAATATAATATTATTGTTGTATATACTCTTGAGCTTTGATTTATCTTGAAAGGTAGCTAGGATTGGGATGTTTTGAATCTACTGTTATGGAATTACGATCTACTCTCTCACCAAGTGATTGGATTGGGTTTCATAGTCGTCGATTTTTAAGTTTAAGTGAAATCCCATTTGTAACATTGTAATAAGCTTTCAACAAACTAATATATTCCTAATAGTATTTCGAAACATCCACACATGGTATGGCTTGGAATCCATTTGGATTTTTCTCTATTTTAATGGTGGGATTCTTCTATAGCTCACTTTGTGCTTTAACATTCCCAGGACGCTTAGGGACTTCAATCGCTAAAATGTGGTTCCTTTGTCATTGTATATAATTCTAAAGAATTTCTTCGTCTCTTACAAGGGTTGACCGATATGTTATATCTCTAACTCAATATAGTTCCACTTAATTATAGTGGCCCCCTTCAAATGTAAAACAGTCTACTTTATCATGAACATGCTTGCTAGTGTTGTCAAAATGTAGCTCATTGGATTTTAGCCATGCCAAGAACAATGCCCCATCCCTTCACTATCAGACTTAAGGAATTTTACTTTTCTATATCGAGCATCAAAATACCCCACCACCATGAAACTTAGGGAATGCTACTTTTATAGTTCGAGCATTAACATATCCCTTCACCATAAAACATAGGGACTATTTCTTTTCTAGATCTTCAATTTCAAGGTTTATTGCAAAAATATTTCAATATTTTTCTAAACCTAGTATATGGGTCGTCGTAGTTTCCAACAAGATAAATTTCATCCTTGAGGGAATCACAAGATCCCCCTTATTGGGTTTTCTCTCATACACTCCCGAACCATCTCCAAAAAAATTTAGCATACTAAACTAGTGTTTGACATGGGAAAGGGACTTTAGGAGTGCAAAGGTAATATTCTTAAACAAGCCTCTAATTATTCTAACCTTCTCCCCAAATATTTTGCATCTATTTATCCTTCAAACATAGGGGTATAAAAATTAACATGCACCTTGAAAGTCATAATTCCTCTGAAAGGACTACTATAAAAAGATCCACATATCATTTTTGGGAGTTGTCGAATAACCTGGATAAAACGGTACATTATCCCTTTCCTCTATGTCTAGAGGGATTCCTTGCTCAACAACTTGATAGGGTCTCCCACCTCACATCATTATTTTCCCTTTTCATGTGAGATCACACAGGCTATCTATGAAGGTATTCTAAAGGATCAACTACCTAAGGGAATATCTTCGAATACCCTAGGGTCGTGGAAGACATACATAATAAAATACAGTAGAGAGCATGGTGTTCTGACAGCACTGAACAGGGTTAGTTTGAGAATGATATGAAAGAACACATAATGTTCTAGAGGAGAGCACTGTAAGATACAATGAAAAATAAATACCATTAGTCAGATATTAGTGAAAATATTGTACACAAATCATGGATAGAATGGTGGCATCCATCTCTTAGACAAGATGTGTCATGTAATCTCATCTACAAAAAGGAAATTACCAAGTGACTAAAACTACAGTTTATCATAATGCAAAAATCCCTAGGAAGAGACATGCGAGTGTGGTTTAACAACAGGAAACGAGGTGATCGAGCTTGTATTGACATGGAAACCCGAGTTCGAAACCCTCAATGGGTGTGGCTATAAATATGACCTTGAAAATATACAAAATATTCGACAAATTATTTGTAAATGAATAGATAAAATCCATAGGAGGAATACATCATAATATCTATAAAACCTGACCCCAAGATCCAAAGTAGAAAAGGGAACAAATACCTCAAGGAGCCTATTTGGAACATCACTTTCAAAGGGCTATAACTTCCATATACGAACTCCACTATGGGCTCGCGTTGGACCAACTGAAATATGGTTCCAATATCTACAAGTTTCTACAAGTCAAAATTCAACTAAGACTCGCAAACATATTAAAACCATTTATAAGATGTTGGAATATGCAAATGAATTCTTAGATCATCCTCCACTTTTACTCTCATTTTTTTCATTCTTTGGTCTAAAGCACAAAGCCATTTTAGTCCTCCTCTTTTGTTGATTTTTGTTATCTCGATCTCCCTTATTATCGGTGTTTTAGCTAGCAAGATTTTAATTTTCAAATGATCAAAAGGATTTATCATCTTTTTTATCCTTCTTTAATACTCTGAACCCTCTTCCGTAAGTCTTAGGACACTACAAATATTCCTATGTGTTTTTCAGAGGAAATCGTTTTTTGCTTGTGATGATATTGAACAATGCTATAGTGCACATCTACCCTCTCACTCCTAGCAGTATTGAACTCAATCATTTGGAGGATAAAGTTATTTGAAATAATGTATTTCCCTCTCATAGGTCTTACATTCCTTAACAAGAAATGGTCCTCATGCAACCTATGCATAGACATCATGATTGTACCAAAATTTTCATTCCACCTTTAGGTCACCTGATTGTAATCCTATGGTATTTCTCGTCCAAATTAAAAGGAGTTAGGAAGGCACCTCGAACGAAAACCTAACAACTCCTTCCCTAACTGGACAAAGTGAACTTTGGTTCTATACCCATATATCCAAATTGATCATAACTTTGTGACCTATCCAATAGTTAGGTGTGCAATCGCATGCATGGCCTTCAAACATTGAACTTCTATATCAAAAAATCGGCAGTCAACTCATGACTTATAAAGAAAGAAAGGTGAACCATGCTTCCATGTTCCTTCCTTCTTTCACATCCAATTGCTAAGCTGACGTCGTGTCCCCCATACCTATATAATATCATTATCTCTATATATTTAATATCATATGTAGAATTAGATCTCATTATGAAATGAAAGAGAAGCAATCCTTTAACCACATGAACAAGCGGCCCTTGCTACTAGCTAATATGTGGAACCAAGCTATCCTCAATGGATCCCTAGTTACACCTTGGAATGTAGAACTTAAAATATGTGTTGCAGCGAAGAAATGACCGCAACAAAATACCAAATTTCTTGCCCATCCTCCTCCCAAGCTTCATCTTACATAAACTTATTTTTGGTTAATTCTCTAGGGATGGTGCAAGCTAATGCTAGCCACTCATGACGCGTTAGTCGCAATGGACTTCTGGAAAAACAGAAATCTGAGCGTCAAAAAGCAATATTAGAGCTACCTACACAACTTTTTGGAATATGACGCAAGAATATGAAACGTAGACAATCAGATTACCTTCTGGAATATATAAATATTATTTATGGAAATTAAGTATAACTCCCCAAAAATGGGGTTCTCCTAAGGTTGGTATGTTATTTTTTTAAGAAAACATAATGAATATGTTTGCATTAGCCCCTTGGTTCGGTATTCAAATGGTTGGTTTTTGTTAAAAAAATTATATACAGTCGTAGATAACAGGCCGTTCTAGTGCAGCGCTATTTTTCCATATTTATTTATGTTATTTTTTTTTAAATTAAGGAAGTCAACCCATCCCTAAAATGACTAGGCTGAGCGTTAGCCCCCGATATCATGGTCTTAACATTATCAATCAACATTGTTGTTTTTTTTAGGATGTAGGTTTTTGTGTGTACTTGTGCGGGTTCTTTTCCATTTTCAAAATAGGTGAGCCAATAAAAAGTTATAGACGAAAGAAATAAACTACTTTTTGTGTAAGATTGACGTTAGTGCAATTGAAATTAACTAAAAAATAGGAACACATAATAGATTTAATAAAAAATTACATATTCGGAATCTGCAAACATAGTTCTACAAGTCTGTACAATTTCATTAGCAGTGGACTAGTGTAGCATACGCAGAATCATGCTCGAAACATAAGAAGTTATAGAATAAGATGTATTTTGTTATAAGATGTATGTTTTTATAGTATTATATGTATTTTGGCAACATGAACCTAAAACCATAGCAACCAAGTCATCCACCACGTTGGTGGGAAATGAATTACCTGCCAAAACTTAAAAATTAAAATGGCGCGTGCGTGTTGATTTAAATAGCGCATGCGCGTTGA